>CM029023.1:79101922-79479422 GCA_016801055.1 Panax notoginseng
TCTTCACTCAAAAGGAACTCAACATGCGACAACGACGTTGGCTTGAACTGTTGAAAGATTATGATCATACCATTCAATAACCATCCTGGAAAAGCGAACGTGGTAGCTGACGCATTGAGTAGAAGATCATATGCGGGTACAAGTGCAATATTAACAACGCAAAGCCCATTTTGTGTGACTTGCAAAGGATGGAGATAGAGTTGAAGACTCCAGGGACCCATGTGATGATGGCGAATATACGATAGAACCGACTTTAATCGATAAAGTTTAAAGCTGCTCAAGCTACAGACCTGGAGCTGATGCGTATGAGGAAGAAAGTGCAAGAAGGTGTATGCGGAAGCAAGAATCGATGAAGAAGGAATACTTCGAGTCAACTCCAGACTTTGTGTTCCTAACAACCCTGATTTAAAGTATGGAAATCATGATGGAGGCGCACAACACACCGTTTGCAATCCATCCTGGAAGTACCAAAATTTATCATGATCTTCGTCATACATTTTGGTGGAGCAATATGAAAGAGAGATAGCGTTGTTTTATCTCAAGGTGTCTAACTTGTCAACGAGTCAAAGCGGAGCATCAAGTACCAAAGGTCCATTTGCAACCACTTGAATTCCAGAATGGAAGTGGGAGCACATTACCATGGATTCGTTACCGGTCTTTCCCAGGGTTTCTCAAGGTATTGATGCGATTTGGGTCATTGTTGATAGATTGACCAAGTCGCTCATTTCTTACCGATACGAGAAACTTATACACTTGAACGTCTTGCTCGTATGTACATAAACGAGATTGTAAGACTGCATGGTATGCCAGTATCCATAGTTTCTGATCGAGACCCAAGATTCACTTCACGAATTTTGGGTTAGTTTACAAAAAGCTATGGCACGGAGTTACGATTTAGTTCAGCATATCATCCTCAGACGGACGGACAATCAGAGAGGACTATTCAAACTCTTGAAGATCTATTAAGACTCTGTGTCTTTGACTTCAAGGAAGTTGGGACAAGTTCTTACCATTGGTGGGAGTTTTCCTACAACAACAGTTATCAAGCAAGTATTGGCATGGCTCCATTCGAAGCATTGTATGGAAGAAAATGTCGTTCTCCAGTATGCTGGGATGAGGTGGGCGAAGCAACGTTGTTGGGACCGGAGTTGGTACGTATGACTACAGAAAAGATTCAAACGATCCGACAACGTATAAACCTCACAAGATCGACAAAAAGTTATGCTGATCTTCATCGAAAGGACGTGGAATTTGATGTAGGAGATCATGTGTTCTTACGTGTTGCTCCATGGAAAGGAGTTACGAGATTTGAAAGAGAGGAAAGCTAAATCCTCGATTCATCGGTCCATTTTTAATCCTCGATCGAGTAGGAACTGTGGCTTATAGACTCGCTTTACCGCCAAGTATGTCTCGTGTTCATAACGTTTTCCACATATCCATGTTACGCAAATATGTGGAAGACCCCGAACCACATTATGTGAGTTAGAACCGGACGAAATAGCGGAGGATTTGGACGTATGAAGAAGTTCCTGTTCAAATCTTGGATAAGAAGGAACATATTCTACGCTCCAAGGTTATACCTCAAGTCAAAGTTTTGTGAGAAACCACGATGTTGAGGAAATGACTTGGGAGTTAGAATCAGAAATGAAATCAAGGTATCCTTACCTCTTCGACATACCAGGTACGTACCCTAATTTCGAGGGCGAAATTTCATAAGAAGGGGAGGTTGTAAGACCCCAACTTTTATAAATAAAGATGAATTTTCTATAAATATCATTTTTGAATATTATGGAGTTAATTTGATATAATGTTATAGTTGTGGTAATATTTATAAATTTTACAAAGTAAGCAAGTTGTTATAAATATTCGTTTGGTCGGAGAATATTCTTTTTGTCGGGAATATTCGTACGACGGCACAATCATTGGTGGACCCCACAACGGAATTATTGTCGATTGAGAAAACGACAGAATTACTTTCTATAAAAATAACGGCTGAGGTGTTACCGTTAAAAACGTTAAAATGTTGAACTACTCGGTAGTAAAAGTACAGTAATACGCGTGGTTGCATAGTAGCACACGGTATTGATTATTGATGCTTACGTGAGAAGTCACTCAGCTATACTCAATTATTGCTACAGTAATTGCTGCATCATATCTCTTAAATTATTGTCATAGTATCATCTGTATAATATGTTATATTATTAAATCAATAATTGAGACGTTGTGGTAAGTTTGGTTATTTTATGGGGGGCATATGTCATCATCTAAGAGTCTCTTTCGTCAATAGTAATTACCGTCGTCAATAGTAATTAACCGTCTTCAATAGTAATTACCTTCTCAATATATTTACCTTGGTCAATAGTAATTTACCTTCGTCAATAGTATTTACCTTGGTCAATAGTAATTACTTTCGTCAATAGTAGTTGTCCCTTCAATATTACCAAGAGTCATTTGACCCTTCGTTAAGACCAAGAGTCATTTGACCCTTCGTTAAGACCAAGAGCCACCCTCAGTTTTTCTATAAATAGAGCCTAGGGCTTCATTATTTTTCACGAATTCATTCAAGCTATAGAGAGAGAAAGTATAGAGAGAATAAGAGAGAGAGAATAAAAGTATTCTGCTACATCACTTTTCCAATATCCAGTTCTTTTAAGGTAGGGAATATTATTTCTTTATATTCATGAAGAGAACTTCTGTTATTCCATTTGTTATTATTCTGTTGGAATAACCAGTATACGCGGTCTACCCTATACTTGGTGACATTCTTCTATTATTCTGTTGGAACATCCTGTCTGTGTGTTTTACACCGGACCTGGTTCCGTTTAATATTCTGTTGGAACATCCTGTCTGTGTGTTTTTACACCGGACCTGGTTCCGTTTTATTATTATTCTGTTGGAATATCCTGTCTGTGTGTTTTACACCGGACCTGGTTCCATTATTTATTATTCTGTCGGAATATCCTGTCTGTGCGTTTACGCCGGACCTGGTTCCATTATTTATTATTCTATTGGAATAACCTGTCTGTGCGGTCTATCGCATGCATGGTGATTTCTTTTGTTATTCCATTCTTTATTGTACTCAGTTGGTTAAAGTTTGACTTCTATACTCCATGAAATTTGTGGAATATCCTTGATAATTGCGTTTCATCTAGTATCTTTTCATGAAAATATTCTTCTAAGTATTCTTGAATTTTACTCCACAATGCAGTATCATGTTGACAATTTGGACGTTGTTAATTCTGGATAAATTAATTCTTGAACTTGTTTTATTGAATTCTTATATCATTGTCATCATCCTCATGTTTATAAAATGTTGAAAGTCATCTGTGGCCTGTAGTGCATAGATGGACTTGGTATGATTATGACCAGGGATTATTCGGTATAATCATGACCGTAATGTTACAAATGATGTGGTAAAAGTCCTCATTGGCCCGTAGTGCATTGATGGACAGTTGTTGGCATGATCATGACCATTAATGAATACACGAATATCCTTGGCCGTAGTGCAGGGGTGATTCGATGATGTGGATTATTTTATTAAGCTGAGTCCCAGCGATCACAGTGTTGAAAACTTTTTAAATCATAAAAGATAGTAGAGTTTATTTTCTACTTGACTCTTTTAATGGATTGCTTGTTCCGCTACAGTTAAACTTGATGTCTATTATATTTTATCAGTTTAACATTGTTGAAGGCTAATGATAATTTATTCTGCATTATCTTAGTCATAATATTTCTTACTGGGCTAGTTGAGCTCACCCTTTCTTTCACTGTTCTCTTCAGGAAATGAGAACGTAGCTGGGGCAAGTCGGGGACGGAGTGATGGTCCGAAGATAGTATTAGTTAGTAGTCCTCACTATTCTATGTAATGGTGTGTTAATAAATGTAATGAGGACTCCTTTTGAGTATGAATACTCTCTAGAAGATAATATTTGTATTCAAACTCACAGTTTATGTTTTGTCGTATTGTACACGACAGTTGTATTATTAAGTTGTATTTGTATTCTGTACTATGTATCTGACGACCCAAGATGGGTGATGTATACCTAATTTTGGGGGCGTCACACCATAAGCTCTGATACCAACTGTGACGCCCCCAAATAGGTCCAACCATCCAACCATTCTGAGTCGCCAAATACATGGTACAGAAAATAACTACAACTTTATTATTACAATTGTCGTGCAAAATACGACAACACATATACTGTGAGTTTATCTACAAATATTGTCATCTAGACAGTATTCATACTCAACTAAGAACTTATTATACTTATCGATACACTATTTTAAAAATAGTGAGGACTACTAAAACAACTGTCTTGAACCATCATTCCACACCCCGCCTAGTACTCGCTACATTCTCGCCTCCTGAGAAGAAAATGGAACAACAAGGAAAAGGGTGAGCTCAACTAGCCCAGTAAAGAATATTATGACTAAGATAATATACAACAAATTATCGTTAGTCTTCAACAAGGAAAAATTTAATAGAATACAATAGACAACAAGTTTTAAATCAATATTCGCAGCGGAAAATAATAATTCATAGAAGAGTTACGTAGAGAATGAAATCTACGATTATCTATGAATTTAAAACCCATCATCATAACATTTATTTCCTGTAACATCAATCAATAAAATATCTTAAATTAAATAGTCATCTTTGCACTACAGGCCAAAGATATTCATCAGTTGGTCATGTTCACCTCAACACATGTTCATCTTTGCACTACGGGCCAAAGATATTCATCAGAAATCATTCATTTTTGCACTACAGGCCAAAGATATTCAGTTATATCATCATTTAAGACTGAGGATGATGAAAAATATTTTAATAAAACGAATCCAATGAAACAAAATAACAAATATTAAGGATTCGTATTTCAGCTATTCCATGTCCAAAAATACCTCATAAATAATCATAGTGGAGTAAAATTCAAGAATGATCAAAACATGGATACAATCAAAGCTAGTATCCAGAATAGATATTTGGACAAAAAGAAGAAAATTTCATTTTTCGGTGAATAGTAACTCATGAATAGTAACTCGTGAATAGTAACTCACGAATAGTAACTCATGAATAGTAACTCGTGAATAGTAACCCCGACATGAAAAGTTCCAAATTTGATAAAAAGTTCAGATCAATACTTCGCATAATGATATTGAAGAAAATAATATCATTTAAGAAGAAATAACATCCCTTACCTCAGCAAAAACAGTACTTCTAGTTGAAACACCGGATATAGTTATGACTTGAACTTGCACCGTATAGCAATACTCAAAGTATTAGAATACTCACAAGAATACGCTCACTAATATAGAAGAGAATGAGAGAGAAACTTGTGTTTCTGGTGTGATTTTCAATTCTAACCTAAGCACCCTATTTATAGGAAAATGCTTAGAACACTCAAAGCAGAAAATTTAATATAATAATATATATATATATAAATTTTCAAGCCCACCTTAGAAAATCTGAAATCAGCCACCTTGCACATGTTTATGATGTCCAAAAAAATACAAAAAATGTTTTCTCAAAATAATTAACTAAAACTCCCAAAAATCAATTATTTCGGAATTTCGAAACTTCAATAAATCATAATAAATAGCCCTTTTGTCAGAAAATTCGAATCTCGCGAGTTTTTATAGGAATTCAATTTCTACAACTTTGCAGAAGAAATTTTCCAAATTCCAAACTGAAATTGACCGAAATCCACAAACGGCGATTTTAAACCGTCAATAATAAATTTTCGGTCAAGAATTGTGTCCACCAACACACAAAATATGTGTAATTATTTAATGCCACAAAAATACTCTTTCTCCTCATATACTCATATATCCCACATTCATTGTAAAAATATCACCATCATATATTATTAAAATAATATATTTAAATGAATTATTTTATCAGAAAAAGATAAAATATTAATTTTTAACAATTGTCACATTAAAAATTTTCTCCATCTATATCCACATAAAATCACTATTTTCCTCATCATATAAATCAATAATTAATTATACATAAATAATATTATAGAACTACAGTACTGACAACCAGGCCGTTCCTAGGAAGGAGGGGGCTTTCCAATAAGGATCTCTCCTTACTAGCGCGCAATTAGATGACCAAACCTCTCCTTAGACAGAACTTTCTAGACATTGCCAATAATGTTATCTAATAATATTATTCAGATAATATGAATTATTGTTCCGATAATAAAAAATACCGTGTAGTGACAATTATTAAAACAACAGTAATATAAAATATCAACGCAGCAATTATTGAATCAATAAAATACAATATTGAACAGTAATTACTGTAACAATTATTGAGTAGTGTCTTCTTAACGTAAGAATCAATAATTGGTGCAATACCGTGTGCTAGTGTGCAACAACGCGTATTACTGTGTTTTAACCCACCGGGTATTCCAACAGTATTAACGGTAACAACTATGCCGTTATTTATAAACAACTTATTTTTGTCGTTTTCTTCATCCAACGCTTTCCGTTATGGGACCCACAAAGACTGCGCCGTCGTACGAATATTCTCCGACAGTAAGAATATTCCACGACCAAGCGAATATTCCCCGACAACAATGAATATTTTAGGACCACTTGCTTATTTGAAATATTTGCGCATTTTACCCATAACTAACCACATTAATCAAATCAACCCTTACTATTTCAAAATAATAAATAGAGGAATTTAAATTTCATTTATTAATAATTTGGGGTCTTACAACAGTCCTTCACAGTGATTCTTTCAATAGTCCTTCATAGTGATGGTCTTTTCTGGCTGTTGTCTTGTTGATTATAAGTTGTATACTTGTTGTGTTTGCAGAATGCAGCATTGTGTAGAAGAGATAGAAATGATATCATCTGGTAATTCTTCTCAACAACTTTACACTCCGCAAGTTAAAAACGAGTTGATACCGAAAATTGGGCAACATTTTCACAACTTAGGCGATGTTCGTGACTTTTATAACAAACTATGGTAGAGAAGGTGGATTTGGTACGCGGTTAAATTCTAGTAAAAAGAGTCCTAACGGTGAAATAATTAGAAAGGAATTTGCTTGTTATAAAGAAGGGTTGAGGAGAATTGTGCCCAACAAAACTCAACAGATTGTACGAAAACGGGGCCTAACTAGAGCTGCTTGTGGTGCGAAAGTGGTAGTTGTGAAAGACCGGACCGATGCAGGGGGATTTGTTATTAGACAATTTATTGAGGGCCATAACCATCCTCTTACGACCCCCAAAAAAGTACATTTGTTGCACTCTCATCGTGTAGTAACACTTGCCAAAAGAAATTTAACAGAACAACTATCAAAAGCTAATGTGCCAACATGGCAACAAATGAGTATTTTAGAGATGGAAACTGGAGGTCTTAAAAATGTTGGATGTACAACACGAGATCTTTATAATGCTGAAAGAGATAGGAGGAGGGCTTTAAAGGGACATGATGCACATCTGTTGTTCGAGTATTTTAAGGATGAGAAAAAAAAGAATCCCAGTTTTACTTTTACATTCGAGCAAGAGGAGGGTGTCATGATTCATTGTTTTTGGGCGGATGCAACGTGTATAAAGTCATACAAAAGTTTTGGGGATGTTGTCGTGTTTGATACAACGTACAATACGAACCGCTACAATTTGGTTTTTGCACCTATAGTAGGGGTTAATCACCATGGGCAGACAACTCTTTTAGGGTGTGCATTAAGTGGTGAAAAGATTGATGCTTTTGATTGGTTTTTTAAGGAATGGTTGAAAGCGATGCCGGGTAGTCCGCCGAAAATGATCATAACTGATCAAGATCCGGCCATGAAAAATTCAATTCAGTCTATGCTTCCAAATACTTTTCATAGGTATTGCATTTGGCATATTTTGAAAAAGTTTTCTGAAAAATTAGGTCCAATTCCCTACAAAGAACATTATGGCGAGTTGAGATGTTGTATATGGAAATCTGAGAGCCCAGACGACTTTTAAAGAAGATGGGCGAAGGTAGTAGGGAAAGCTACATTTGACACGAATGATTGGTTACAGGAGATGTACGAAATCCGGGAGCGTTGGGTTCCGGCATTTTCACGACATATTTTTTCTGCCCACATGATGAGCAGCCAAAGAGTTGAAGGGGCTCATGCCTTTTTCAAGAAGTATGTGTCTCCTCAAAACTCAATGTTGGATTTTGTGACGCAGTTTAATTGGGACTTGCAAAAATGCGACATAATGAACTAGATTTCGATCATAAGGATGTCAATGAAAAGACACAAACAGTAACTGGCAGGGTAATGGAATACCAGATGAGTGAGTTGTACACACGAACTATTTTTTACAAGTTTCAAGAGCAACTGCTTGAAAGTGGCAAGTATGTGGTAACACGTACATTTAAATATGATAACAACTGTTTGTACAATGTTCATAGTGTAAAGGAGGGTGAATGACCGTAAGCTTTCGTTTGACAAGTCATCAAACTTTGTTAAATGTAGTTGTCAGATGTTTGAGAGTGATGGAATTCCATGTAGGTATATGTTGGCATATTTCACAAAAAAACAGGTTATGGAATTACCTAATCACTACATCTTGCGGAGGTGGACAAAATATGCGAAATGTGGCAGAGTTATGGATGACTTGGGTGGGAGTATGAGTGAAATATGTGATACTTCTGTGTTACTGAGGCGTAGTAGTCTCTTCCAAATTGCGTCTAATGTTATTGATGAAGCTGCATTAAGTGAAGATAACACAAAAGAGTTGAAAGAATTTTTGTTATCAACTCAAAGGAGGTTTGCTGCCATGAATCATGGTAGCATGGATGTGGAAAGGAGTATCAATATGCCCGTTTCTCTTGAGAGCCAACATGATATAAGTCTCAAAGAACCATCTTCGATAAGGACAAAGGGTTGTGGTAAACGACTTAAGGGAGGATAAGAGAAGGCTATCAAGAAGGCTAGGAAATGCAATGGATGTGGGATTGTTGGAGTGTCGCATGACAAAAGAAATTGTCCAAAACTTGTTGGAGTGTACGATGAGGAGGACGTAGACATTAACGATGATTGTAAGTCCTTTTCTGTTTGTAATTTTGTCTCCTTACTGCAATTTTGTCTTTTTAAATTAGTTGACATTGATGACATTTTTTTGTTACAGGATCAAATACTTTTTGGCAGGGGCTGCTCTCTTTGTGGCATGGGCTGCTCTCATTGTGGCAGGGGTTGCTCTCATTGTTTGCTTGTAATTTTAGTTTCTTTGTGGCAGAGTTTTTTAGGAATTTGAAAGTTTTCTGTATTTTAATTAGTTTCTTTGATGTTTGTTAGGAATTTGAAAGTTTTTTGTATTTTAAGTATGTGGAATTTGAAAGTTTTCTTTGTTCTGTATGGATCTACTGTGACAACCCCAAAACAGGTTCATTCCATCCAACTTATTCTGAGTAGCCAAATACATGGTACAGAAAACAACTACAACTTTATTACAACAATTATAGTGCAAAATACAACAACACATATGCTGTGAGTTTGGATACAAATATATACCAAATGTGACTCATGTTCCAATTGTGGACATCACCTCACAATGACACCTTACATAAAGGTATAGTCAAAAACTATTTTAGAAATTAACATCTTTGGGAAGTGCTCAAGGAAACTTTCGTACATGGGAGGCCATGCGTCTAAGTTATGATAGATATCATATGGCCACAGAATTATCCTTGGTTGACCCAATAGATCCCAAAGAAAAACGAGAAGATTGCTATCATATTCTTCCCAATGGTGAGTCTTCTCTTGACATATCATTATCTCTACTGTCTCTAATTGAGAATTATACTTCAAACAAACACCAAGATTATATAGGTAGTGCTCGTATATATACTCAGCAAGTGGATGAGCACATCCCTGTCTTATGATGACACGAGGTTGTATGTCGTTAGACATCTTGTATGATAGTGGCAAAACACCCTTCCAACGTTGGGTACACCTGACCCTATTGGATTCACCAAATAAAACTACTAAATGAACTTTTTTATACTGCTTCGGGAGAACCTCCACAGCTAGAGACCACCGTTCTATTTTTCCGTTACCCTCGCTCGACCCAGCTACACTCTTATTACCTGAAAGGAATTGTGAAGCAAAAGGGTGAGCACAACTAACTCAGTAAAGAATATCATGACTAAAGATAATTAAATTATCAATAGCCTTCATCAATAATAAATCAGAGATTTAGAACATATGGTAAATGATAAAAATTTCAACCATAGTTGCAGCGGAACGAGCAATCTATTAGAAGTGTCAAATAGACTATAAAGTCTATTATCTTCTCCATGTTAAAAATCCACCAACAATATTTTATCCCTGTAACATCAATCAACAATTCTTGTCCACAATCATATGAATAAGTCATAATCATAACTGTAGTTCTAAATTCCTCTTCTCATCCAGGACGAAGATAATTTTCATCACCTATCTTTACCTGAAATATCAAAGATCATGGTTACACCAAATCACATTTTCTGTTCATAATCATACTAATAACTTCATCTTTGCACTACGGCCAAAGATATTCATTTGTATCACCAGTTGGTCATGTTCATCTCAACATCTGTTCATCTTTGCACTACTGGCCAAAGATATTCAACAACATGTCATCTTTGCACTACGGGCCAAAGATATTCATCAACAATTCATCTTTGCACTACAGACCAAAGATATTCCTCAACAGTTCATATTTGCACTACGGCCAAATATATTCATCAACAGTTCATATTTGCACTATAGGATAAATATATTAATATCTCAAAGAAATATATAATCATTTCAGAATTTATATAAACAATAATTATAACCATGTTGATCAATTCACCTTTGCACTTAAGCTAAAGATATTCACTTATAAATTTAATGGTCATGATCCTACCAGTCAACAATTCAACTTTGCACTACTCGCCAAAGAGAACCCATAGCCATGATCATCCAGAAATCTACCCATCTTTACACTCAATTCAAAGAGAAATATCATCATTAGGGTTATAAAAATGTTATATATGATAATAAAATCAACATAATCAACATATAGATTTAATCTCAAGAGTAATATTCATAAACCAACTATAATTTGGTCAGAAAAAGAAACCAATTTTATCGTGAATAGTAACTCATGAATAGTAACTCATGAATAGTAAACTCGACACAAAAAGGTAGAAATTCCACAATAAAATCCATACTAATATTTCGGCATAATGATATTGAAAGAATAATATTTCTTAAGCTTATAAACAATTTATTTTAATTGTTTATACTTTACTAAATAATGCATTTAATCATCCTAAAATGCCAAACTCATAAGATTGCATCACCAATAACCAAAAATCCTCATCAAAAATATGCATATACCTCATATAGGATTCTCAAGCCATAAAATCCTATTTTTTAATTTTCTTACTTCACATAACATATTTAATTCATTTACTCATAACTAGTCTATTTTTATGAAAAATACCAAATCAGTTCCAAAAATATTTCTTTTTTGGGATTTATCAGAATATAGTTCCATATTGAACATATATTTTTCTCAGAATTTTTAAAAGTCATTTACTATTTTTCATATGGCCAAAACCGCCGAATATTTAGACATTTATCATAAATTGTATTTTTATCCAAAAATTTCGAAATTCACAGAGTATACTTCTATCATATACATGTACTCACAATAAAATTTTCATCAATTTTGGAGTTAACCACAAGGAATTATAAGCGGTTACTTTTAAAATAGTCTTTTCTCATAAAATTCATAACTCTCAATCTATACATCCAAAAATCACCATTTTTGGACACAATCAAGAAAACTCATCAAAATATCATTTCAAATTTTTCCAGAATTTTTGAAGGTCAGAAAAATTACGAAACTGAAAAATATAACAACCCTTAAAATTCCTTACTATCCCTTACAATCCCTAACTATCCCTTACCTCAAAAGGGCAGCACTTCAGACTGGATATCGGATATGACGCTGAAGGAAACTCGCACTGATGAATAGCAACTCACCAAGTATCTAAATACTCATAAAATACACTCAATAATCTAGAAAGAGAAAGAGAGAAAACTTGTTTCTGGTGTGTTTTTCAATTCTAACTTAGCCCTCTATTTATAGAAAAATGTTAGCACGCCGAAGCAGACTTAACCTATAACCTGATGGCTTTACCTGCTGCTATTCTCACCCACCACATTTGAATAAAAATCTCAGCACATTTTTTCACCAATCAAAAGTGGGGCCCACCAATTCTAGAATTTTCCACCAAAATGATTAACTCCGAAAATTCAACAATTTCTGAACCAGTCATCTCGTAAAATTCATAATAAATTATACGTTCATTTTTAACGGTTCAAAATTTGTGGACACATACTCAACTTATATATGTATAACATATCAAAAAATTACCACGATCCAACGGTCGGATTAAAAATTATAACCCCCGCAAAATATCTCAAAAACCCTGATTTTTAATACCTCCATTCCGACAAAAATACTGATAAAATACCTCAACATTAATTCCTTCATTTATAACCACATAAATAAATCCATCATTTATATCCACATCAAATAAATATTTCATTATCATATAGATCAATAATTAATTATTCACAAATAATATTACAGAATCACAATAATGACAACCAGGTAGTTCTTAGGAAAGAAGGGGCTTTTCAATAAGAATTTTTCCTTACTGGCGCGCAATTAGGTGACCAAACCTCTCCTTAGACAGAACTTTCTAGACATTGCCAATAATGTTATCTAATAATATTATTCAAATAATATGAATTATTGATCTGATAATGGAAAATACTGTGCAATGACAATTATTGAACAACAATAATATAAAATTTCAACGTAGCAATTATTGAATCAATAAAATAAAATATTGAACAGTAATTACTGTAACAATTATTGAGTAGTGCCTTCTTAAGTAAGAATCAATAATTTCAAAAATACTATGCAATACCGTGTGCTACTGTGTAATAACGCGTATTACTGTATTTTAACCACCGGGTATTCCAACAGTGATAACGGTAACAACTACGCCGTCATTTGTAAAAACTCAAATTTATCATTTTCTTCACCCGACAGTTATTCTGTTATGGGGCCCACAAATGGCTGCGCCGTCGTACGAATATTCCCCGACAGAAAGAATATTCCACGACCAAACGAATATTCCCCGACAACAATGAATATTTTATAACCACTTGTGTATTTTAAAAAAAAATTCATATATCACCCTTAACTTTAACATTTATCAATTTAACCATTTACTGAATAGTAATTATAAGAAAAATTGAATACTTTTATTTCATAAAATTCGGGGTCTTACAATCTCCCCTCCTTATAAAATTTCGTCCCCGAAATTTACGTACCTGGTATTTCGAAGAGTTGAGAATACCTTGCTTCCATCTCAGATTCTATCTCTCAGATCATCATGATTTCTCCATTGCTCATCTCCCATAATAACTTCATTTGGGTTCCTCATTTGTTGGGAAGTCATGACAACCGCCATCCCTCGAACTACTCGACTTTGACTTGTCTGGAGCAGCATTTGGCGTCATCATTACCGTTGGAATATACTTTTCTATAGAACATATTCCTCCCTCAACTGCCTCTTCGTACTCCTCATTCATGATCTGAATCATCAATCTTCGATCCATATCGGATTCAGGTTGACCGCTATGTACAGGGTAATTCAAAACTCGATGTTGGGTTCTCCCAATTGCTTTCCAAAAAGAGAAATTCATATAATCTATTTTAGCCTTCTTAGATCGAACATCTCTTTCCACAATATCCACGTGTCGTGCGACTTTTACCCATGCATCACTTATTCTCACTCGTTCAGTTTTTTCTTCTTTCAGCTCAGATTCTATTTTTATCATCTTATACTCTGCCAAAGAATGCTTCTATTCAAGCATCACATATCGGGTAACACAAGCTTGAATTGTTGCATCCTTTTGTTCCACGACCGCCTGTCGTTCTTCTGCCTGCTCTTCTAACTCATGAATACGATTTTGAAATTCTACATTTTGATCATATAATATCTCTAATAAACTCTCCTCAGGTACTTCTTCTTCCTCTTCTTCCTCAGTCTCAGCTGTTACCTCTGCGACTATCTCGGGTGCAACTATCAATTCTTCATTCACCACATGGATATCTTTAATTCCTTTTTCGTCTGACATCACATTATCACGGTTAGTGATTAGAGGTATCCCCACAGTCTCATTCACTCCATTGTTAGCATTCTCAGCTGCCATTCTCAAATACTGCCATAAAACAAGGGTTAATTAAACAAATTAACATATCACATAATATCCCGATATTATGACTGACCAACAAATAAGCTTAGGTAGGACACACTAACGAAGGATTTACTCATCTCTCCCCTCCTAGTTGTATTCCCCGATCTCCGTCAGAGATCATATCCCTAAGCTCTGATACCAAATGTGACAACCTCAAAAAAGGTCCATTCCATCCAACATATTCTGAGTCGCCAAATATATGGTACAGAAAATAACTACAACTTTATTACAACAATTATCGTGCAAAATATAACAACACATATGCTGTGAGTTTGGATACAAATATATACCAAATGTGACTCATGTTCCAATTGTGGACATCACCTCACAATGACACCTTACATAAAGGTATAGTTAAAAACTGTTTTAGAAATTAGCATCTTTGGGAAGTGCTCAAGGAAACCTTCGTACATGGGAGGCCATGCGTCTAGATTATGATAGATATCATATGGCCACATAATTATCCTTGGTTGACCCAATAGACCTCAAAGAAAAACGAGAAGATTACTATCATATTCTTCCCAATGGTGAGTCTTCTCTTGACATATCATTATCTCTACTGTCTCTAATTGAGAATTATACTTCAAACAAACACCAAGATTATATAGGTAGTGCTCGTATATATACTCAGTAAATGGATGAGCACATCCCTGTCTTATGATGACACGAGGTTGTATGTCGTTAGACATCTTGTATGATAGTGGCAAAATACCTTTTCAACGTTGGGTACACCTTACCCTATTGGATTCACCAAATAAAACTACTAAATGAACTTTTCTATACTGCTTCGGGAGAACATCCACAGCTAGAGACCACCGTTCTATTTCCCCGTTACCCTCGCTCGACCCAGCTACACTCTTACTACCTGAAAGGAATTGTGAAGCAAAAGGGTGAGCACAACTAGCTCAGTAAGAATATCATGACTAAAGATAATTAAATTATCAATAGCCTTCATCAATAATAAATCAGAGATTTAGAACATATGGTAAATGATAAAAATTTCAACCATAGTTGCAGCGAAACGAGCAATCCATTAGAAGAGTCAAATAGACTATAAAGTCTATTATCTTCTCCATGTTAAAAATCTACCAACAATATTTTATCCCTGTAACATCAATCAACAATTCTTGTCCACAATCATATGAATAACTCATAATCATAACTGTAGTTCTAAATTCCTCTTCTCATCCAGGACGAAGATAATTTTCATCACCTATCTTTATCTGAAATATCAAAGATCATGGTTACACCAAATCACATTTTCTGTTCATAATCATACTAATAACTTCATCTTTGCACTACGGCCAAAGATATTCATTTGTATCACCAGTTGGTCATGTTCATCTCAACATCTGTTCATCTTTGCACTACTGGCCAAAGATATTCAACAACATGTCATCTTTGCACTACGGGCCAAAGATATTCATCAACAATTCATCTTTGCACTACAGGCCAAAGATATTCCTCAATAGTTCATATTTGCACTACGGCCAAATATATTCATCAACAGTTCATATTTGCACTATAGGCCAAATATATTAATATCTCAAAGAAATATATAATCATTTCAGAATTTATATAAACAATAATTATAACCATGTTGATCAATTCACCTTTGCACTTAAGCTAAAGATATTCACTTATAAATTCAATGGTCATGATCATACCAGTCAACAATTCAACTTTGCACTACTTGTAAGACCCCAACTTTTATAAATAAAGATGAATTTTCTATAAATATCATTTTTGAATATTATGAAGTTAATTTGATATAATGTTATAGTTGTGGGTAATATTTATAAAATTTTGCAAAGTAAGCAAGTTGTTATAAAATATTCGTTTGGTCGGAAAATATTCTTTTTGTCGGGGAATATTCGTACGACGGCACAATCATTGGTGGACCCCACAACGGAATTATTGTCGGATTGAGAAAACGACAAAAATATTTTATTAAAAAATAACGGCGGAAGTTTTACCATTGTTACTGTTGAACTACTCGGTAGTAAAAGTACAGTAATACGTGTGGTTGCATAGTAGCACACGGTATTGATTATTAATGCTTATGTGAGAAGACACTCAGTTTGATTCCATTATTGTCAGTTAATAATATGAATTATTTAGCGATAATGACGTTTTGTTTTATTCGTATTATTAACGTAATAAAACAGAAACATCTTTTTATATAAAACAAAATACTTTATTAAAGTTATTCTATAAATAGAATATATTATATTTTATTTAAAAGATTTTTCTTTAAATATGGACCGTCAGATTAAAGTAATCAATCTGGACCGTTCATGGATTAGTTACTATGCATTCTATTTTTCTATAAATAGCAGCTCATTCCTTCATTATTTCTTACGAATTCACTGAACTCTAGAGAGATAAACTATAGAGAGAAACTATAGAGAAAGAGAAGAAGAGTATTCTGCTATTTAACTATTTCCTTATTTCAGCTCGTCTTTAAAACGGTAAGGGGTGTTATTCTTTCTTATTCATGAAGAGAACTGTTGTTATTCCATTTCTTATTATTCTGTTGGAATAACCTGTATACGCGGATATACCCTATACTTGGTGACATTCTTCTATTATTCTGTTGGAACATCCTGTCTGTGTGTTTTACACCGGACCTGGTTCCGTCTTGTTATTATTCTGTTGGAATATCCTGTCTGTGTGTTTTACACCGGACCTGGTTCCGTTTTTATTATTATTCTGTTGGAACATCCTGTCTGTGTGTTTTACACCGGACCTGGTTCCGTTTTTATTATTATTCTGTTGGAATATCCTGTCTGTGCGTTTACGCCGGACCTGGTTCCATTATTTATTATTCTGTTGGAATAACCTGTCTGTGCGGTCTATCGCATGCATGGTGATTTCTTTTGTTATTCCATTCTTTATTGTACTCAGTTGGTTAAGTTTTGACTTCTATACTCCATGAAATTTGTGGAATATCCTTGATATTTGCGTTTCATTTAGTATCTATTCATGAAAATATTCTCCTGATCATTCTTGAATTTTACTCCACAAAGCAGTATCATGTTGACAATTTGGACGTTGTTAATTCTTGGATAAATTAATTCTTGAACTTGTTTTATTGAATTCTTATATCATTGTCATCATCCTCATGTTTATAAAATGTTGAAAGTCATCTGTGGCCGTAGTGCATAGATGGACTTGGTATGATTATGACCAGGGATTATTCGGTATAATCATGACCGTAATGTTACAAATGATGTGGTAAAAGTCCTCATTGGCCCGTAGTGCATTGATGGACAGTTGTTGGCATGATCATGACCATTAATGAATATACGAATATCCTTGGCCGTAGTGCAGGGGTGATTCGATGATGTGGATTATTTTATTAAGCTGAGTCTCAGCGATCACAGTGTTGGAAAATCTTTTAAATCATAAAAGATAGTAGAGTTTATTTTCTACTTGACTCTTTTAATGGATTGCTTGTTCCGCTACAGTTAAACTTGATGTCTATTATATTTTATCAGTTTAACATTGTTGAAGGCTAATGATAATTTATTCTGCATTATCTTAGTCATAATATTTCTTACTGGGCTAGTTGAGCTCACCCTTTCTTTCACTGTTCTCTTCAGGAAATGAGAACGTAGCTGGGGCAAGTCGGGAAACGGAGTGATGGTTCGAATGATAGTATTAGTTAGTAGTCCTCACTATTCTATGTAATAGTGTGTTAATAAATGTAATGAGGACTCCTTTTGAGTATGAATACTCTCTAGAAGATAATATTTGTATTCAAACTCACAGTTTATGTTTTGTCGTATTGTACACGACAGTTGTATTAGTAAGTTGTATTTGTATTCTGTACTATGTATCTGACGACCCAAGATGGGTGATGTATACCTAATTTTGGGGGCGTCACAGTTGGTATCAGAGCTTAGGGATATGATCCCTGGCTAAGATGTGAGAATAGAACTAGGAGGGGAGAGACGGGGAATTCCTTCGCTAGTATGACCTACCTAAGTTTATTTGCATGGTATTTAATTGGTCGGTCATAATATAAGGATAATATATGATTAACTTTATTTTGTGGCAGTATCTGAAAATGGCATCTGAAAATGTTGAGCATAGCAATGGAGCACAGACGATTATTGATTCACCACATATCAATAATCAGGATAATGTGCATCAGGAAGGTGACAATCCTCATGCAAACAACAACACTGACCAGATGATGAATGATGGAATGTTCAGAAGTTTTATGCAATTCATGCAACAACAGGTGAAAGCGGCTCCTGTCCACAACGTAGGTGGAAATACTGGAAACTCTCAGGCGGTCACCGCTAAACAGTTTAAGGAGCTGGGACCACCGGAGTTTAAGGGAGAACCCAAACCACTTGTAGCTGAAACATGGATAAAGCAGATCACCAAGATATTTGATGTCTTGGGTTGCTCCGAGGAGCAAAAGGTTCCCTTTGCCGCCTTTATGTTGCGAGGAGAGGCAGATTACTGGTGGGAATCGATAAAGCGTACTCAACCTGCCGCACTGAAGATGTCTTGGGAGAAGTTCCAAGAGCTGTTTAACGACAAATACTTTCCCGAGAGTATTCGTCACATGAAGGAGGTGGAGTTCATCAAATTGGAGCAGAATAATATGACCGTGTCGCAGTACGAGGCAAAATTTGCGGAGTTATCCCGGTTTGCGTCCCACCTGGTGGATAATGAAGAAAGAATGACGCGGATGTTTTTAAGAGGTTTGAAGCCGGAGATACGTCAACATCTTGTTTCTCATAAACTGTGTTTGTATTCCGATGTTGTAAATAGGGCTCAGTTGGTGGAGCGCGATAACGAGACAACGCAACCAAAAGAGAGCAGCCGGCAAAATGATAATACCAGTGAAAGCAGTCATCGAAGCGGTGACAACAAGCGTGGAGGGAATCAACAGGCCAGAAATGGTAACCACTTCGGTGGTAATCAGGGCCAAACCAATAAGAATGGGCATTTCAAGAAGAGGAGATTTAACAATGATGGAAAGACGTCAGCACCAGCACCTGTCGTTAAGGAAGGAGAACGACCACCTATCATATGTTTCAAATGCGGAGGGGAGGGGCACATCAGTCCAAACTGCGCGATGCCGTCCAAAGCATGTTATAATTGTGGAAGAGAAGGTCATTTAGCCCGATTTTGTCGTTTACCGAAGACAAATTCAGCTAGGATGGAGGCACCAAAGGCCGTCCCAGAAAAGTCAAAACCGGTTGTGCAAGGGAGAGCGTTTGTTGTGAACTCCCAGAGAGCAAGGAACCCGAATGAGGTCATCACGGGTAAGCTTATCATAAACTCTAACGAAGTCTATACTTTATTTGATACCGGTTCTACCCATTCTTTTATTTCTCCTACTTGCGCTCATCGATTAAATTTGATTCCGGAGAAATTAGACTTTGACTTAGCAGTTGAAACTCCATTGGGAGAAACCTTCATTACATCCACGGTTTATAAGTCTTGTTTGGTTCAAGTTGGTACCCACACATTACCTGTCGATCTTATTTCATTAAAAATACTTGCATTTGACGTGATTCTAGGGATTGATTGGTTAACTACTCATCATGCAAAAATTGATTGTTTTCGTAAGGTTGTTAGCTTTCATATTCCTAATCGACCTATTATGCGAATTCAAGCAACCAAACCATTAAAATCAATCGCTGTCATCTCAAGCCATAAAGCTATTCGTTTATTGAAAAACGGATGTCAAGCTTTCTTAGCTCATGTCACAGATCTAAACAAAAATACGTCAGTTTTGAATGATATTTCTATTGTTAATAAATTCCCTGACGTATTCCCTGAAGAACTTCCTGGCCTACCCCCAGAGCGTGAAATTGAATTTTGTATCGATCTTGAACCCGGTACAAAACCCATTTCCAAAGCCCCATATCGAATGGCTCCTATTGAACTTCAGGAGTTAAAGACCCAACTGCAGGAATTGTTAGACATTGGTTTTATTCGTCCTAGTACTTCTCCTTGGGGTGCTCCTGTTCTGTTCGTGAAAAAGAAAGATGGGAGTATGCGACTTTGTATTGATTATCGGGAGTTGAATCATGTCACCATCAAAAATAGGTACCCATTGCCACGTATTGATGACCTGTTTGACCAGTTGCAAGGAGCACAATTCTTTTCAAAGATCGATCTTCGTTCTGGATATCATCAGCTGAAGGTTAGAACTGAGGATATTCCAAAGACGGCTTTTAGAACTCGGTACGGGCATTATGAATTCCTAGTCATGTCCTTTGGATTGACTAATGCTCCTGCTGCCTTCATGGATATGATGAACCGGGTATTCAAGGAATATTTGGATCACTTTGTGGTCGTCTTTATTGATGACATCCTTATTTATTCCAAAAGCCGTGAAGATCATGAGCAACACTTGAGGCTGGTACTCCAAAAGCTTCGTGAATACAAACTTTATGCCAAGTTGAAGAAATGCGAGTTCTGGCTGGAAGAGGTAGCATTCCTTGGGCACGTAGTATCAAGTCGTGGAATATCTGTTGACCCGGCAAAGATTGAAGCTATTCAAAGCTGGGAGCAACCTAAATCAGTGACCGAGGTACGTAGCTTTCTTGGTTTAGCTGGTTATTATCGGAGATTCGTGGAAGGATTTTCTCGAATCGCTACTCCATTAACTCAGCTGACTCGGAAAGATACAAAGTTTGGTTGGAGCGAAGAATGTGAGCAGAGTTTTCAAGAACTCAAGAGGAGACTCATTTCAGCACCTGTTCTAACAATACCATCTGGCTCGGAGGGATTTGTCATCTACAGTGATGCTTCGAGCAAAGGGTTGGGATGCGTTCTCATGCAACATGGAAAAGTCATAGCCTATGCATCAAGACAACTCAAGGAATATGAGAGGAATTATCCTACTCATGATCTAGAGTTGGCAGCTGTTGTCTTTGCACTTAAAATTTGGAGGCATTACTTGTATGGGGAGAAGGTGGAGATCTTTACGGATCATAAAAGTCTCAAATATTTCTTCACTCAAAAGGAACTCAACATGCGACAACGACGTTGGCTTGAACTGTTGAAAGATTATGATCATACCATTCAATACCATCCTGGAAAAGCGAACGTGGTAGCTGACGCATTGAGTAGAAGATCATATGCGGTTACAAGTGCAATATTAACAACGCAAAGGCCTATTTTGTGTGACTTACAAAGGATGGAGATAGAGTTGAAGACTCCAGGGACCCATGTGATGATGGCGAATATACGAGTAGAACCGACTTTAATCGATAAAGTTAAAGCTGCTCAAGCTACAGACCTGGAGCTGATGCGTATGAGGAAGAAAGTGCAAGAAGGTTCTATGCCGGAAGCAAGAATCGATGAAGAAGGAATACTTCGAGTCAACTCCAGACTTTGTGTTCCTAACAACCCTGATTTAAAGTATGAAATCATGATGGAGGCGCACAACACACCGTTTGCAATCCATCCTGGAAGTACCAAAATGTATCATGATCTTCGTCATACATTTTGGTGGAGCAATATGAAGAGAGAGATAGCGTTGTTTATCTCAAGGTGTCTAACTTGTCAACGAGTCAAAGCGGAGCATCAAGTACCAAAAGGTCCATTGCAACCACTTGAAATTCCAGAATGGAAGTGGGAGCACATTACCATGGATTTCGTTACCGGTCTTCCTAGGGTTTCTCAAGGTATTGATGCGATTTGGGTCATTGTTGATAGATTGACCAAGTCTGCTCATTTCTTACCGATACGAGAAACTTATACACTTGAACGTCTTGCTCGTATGTACATAAACGAGATTGTAAGACTGCATGGTATGCCAGTATCCATAGTTTCTGACCGAGACCCAAGATTCACTTCACGATTTTGGGTTAGTTTACAAAAAGCTATGGGCACGGATTTACGATTTAGTTCAGCATATCATCCTCAGACGGACGGACAATCAGAGAGGACTATTCAAACTCTTGAAGATCTATTAAGACTCTGTGTCTTTGACTTCAAAGGAAGTTGGGACAAGTTCTTACCATTGGTGGAGTTTTCCTACAACAACAGTTATCAAGCAAGTATTGGCATGGCTCCATTCGAAGCATTGTATGGAAGAAAATGTCGTTCTCCAGTATGCTGGGATGAGGTGGGCGAAGCAACGTTGTTGGGACCGGAGTTGGTACGTATGACTACAGAAAAGATTCAAACGATCCGACAACGTATAAAAACCTCACAAGATCGACAAAAGAGTTATGCTGATCTTCATCGAAAGGACGTGGAATTTGATGTAGGAGATCATGTGTTCTTACGTGTTGCTCCATGGAAAGGAGTTACGAGATTTGGAAAGAGAGGAAAGCTCAATCCTCGATTCATCGGTCCATTTTTAATCCTCGATCGAGTAGGAACTGTGGCTTATAGACTCGCTTTACCGCCAAGTATGTCTCGTGTTCATAACGTTTTTCACATATCCATGTTACGCAAATATGTGGAAGACCCGAACCACATTATTGAGTTAGAACCGGACGAAATAGCGGAAGATTTGACGTATGAAGAAGTTCCTGTTCAAATCTTGGATAAGAAGGAACATATTCTACGCTCCAAGGTTATACCTCAAGTCAAAGTTTTGTGGAGAAATCACGATGTTGAGGAAATGACCTGGGAGTTAGAATCTGAAATGAAATCAAGGTATCCTTACCTCTTCGACATACCAGGTACGTACCCTAATTTCGAGGGCGAAATTTCATAAGAAGGGGAGGTTGTAAGACCCCAACTTTTATAAATAAAGATGAATTTTCTATAAATATCATTTTTGAATATTATGAAGTTAATTTGATATAATGTTATAGTTGTGGGTAATATTTATAAATTTTGCAAAGTAAGCAAGTTGTTATAAAATATTCGTTTGGTCGGAAAATATTCTTTTTGTCGGGGAATATTCGTACGACGGCACAATCATTGGTGGACCCCACAACGGAATTATTGTCGGATTGAGAAAACGACAAAAATATTTTATTAAAAAATAACGGCGGAAGTTTTACCATTGTTACTGTTGAACTACTCGGTAGTAAAAGTACAGTAATACGTGTGGTTGCATAGTAGCACACGGTATTGATTATTAATGCTTATGTGAGAAGTCACTCAGTTTGATTCCATTATTGTCAGTTAATAATATGAATTATTTAGCGATAATGACGTTTTGTTTTATTCGTATTATTAACGTAATAAAACAGAAACATCTTTTTATATAAAACAAAATACTTTATTAAAGTTATTCTATAAATAGAATATATTATATTTTATTTAAAAGATTTTTCTTTAAATATGGACCGTCAGATTAAAGTAATCAATCTGGACCGTTCATGGATTAGTTACTATGCATTCTATTTTTCTATAAATAGCAGCTCATTCCTTCATTATTTCTTACGAATTCACTGAACTCTAGAGAGATAAACTATAGAGAGAAACTATAGAGAAAGAGAAGAAGAGTATTCTGCTATTTAACTATTTCCTTATTTCAGCTCGTCTTTAAAACGGTAAGGGGTGTTATTCTTTCTTATTCATGAAGAGAACTGTTGTTATTCCATTTCTTATTATTCTGTTGGAATAACCTGTATACGCGGATATACCCTATACTTGGTGACATTCTTCTATTATTCTGTTGGAACATCCTGTCTGTGTGTTTTACACCGGACCTGGTTCCGTCTTGTTATTATTCTGTTGGAACATCCTGTCTGTGTGTTTTACACCGGACCTGGTTCCGTTTTTATTATTATTCTGTTGGAACATCCTGTCTGTGTGTTTTACACCGGACCTGGTTCCGTTTTTATTATTATTCTGTTGGAACATCCTGTCTGTGCGTTTACGCCGGACCTGGTTCCATTATTTATTATTATGTTGGAATAACCTGTCTGTGCGGTCTATCGCATGCATGGTGATTTCTTTTGTTATTCCATTCTTTATTGTACTCAGTTGGTTAAGTTTTGACTTCTATACTCCATGAAATTAGTGGAATATCCTTGATATTTGCGCTTCATTTAGTATCTATTCATGAAAATATTCTCCTGATCATTCTTGAATTTTACTCCACAACGCAGTATCATGTTGACAATTTGGACGTTATTAATTCTTGGATAAATTAATTCTTGAACTTGTTTTATTGAATTCTTATATCATTGTCATCATCCTCATGTTTATAAAATGTTGAAAGTCATCTGTGGCACGTAGTGCATAGATGGACTTGGTATGATTATGACCAGGGATTATTCGGTATAATCATGACCGTAATGTTACAAATGATGTGGTAAAAGTCATCATTGGCCCGTAGTGCATTGATGGACAGTTGTTGGCATGATCATGACCATTAATGAATATACGAATATCCTTGGCCGTAGTGCAGGGGTGATTCGATGATATGGATTATTTTATTAAGCTGAGTCTCAGCGATCACAGTGTTGGAAAATCTTTTAAATCATAAAAGATAGTAGAGTTTATTTTCTACTTGACTCTTTTAATGGATTGCTTGTTCCGCTACAGTTAAACTTGATGTCTATTATATTTTATCAGTTTAACATTGTTGAAGGCTAATGATAATTTATTCTGCATTATCTTAGTCATAATATTTCTTACTGGGCTAGTTGAGCTCACCCTTTTCTTTCACTGTTCTCTTCAGGAAATGAGAACGTAGCTGGGGCAAGTCGGGAAACGGAGTGATGGTTCGAATGATAGTATTAGTTAGTAGTCCTCACTATTCTATGTAATAGTGTGTTAATAAATGTAATGAGGACTCCTTTTGAGTATGAATACTCTCTAGAATATAATATTTGTATTCAAACTCGCAGTTTATGTTCTGTTGTATTGTATACGACAGTTGTATTAGTAAGTTGTAATTGTATTCAGTACTTTGTATCTGACGACCCAAGATGGGTAATGTATACCTAATTTTGGGGGCGTCACACTACTCGCCAAAGAGAACCCATAGTCATGATCATACCAGAAATCTACCCATCTTTACACTCAAGTCAAAGAGAAATATCATCATTAGGGTTATAAAAATGTTATATATGATAATAAAATCAATATAATCAACATATAGATTTAATCTCAAGAGTAATATTCATAAACCAACTATAATTTGGTCAGAAAAAGAAACTAATTTTGTCGTGAATAGTAACTCGTGAATAGTAACTCATGAATAGTAACTCGTGAATAGTAACTCATGAATAGTAACTCATGAATAGTAAACTCGACACAAAAAGATAGAAATTCTACAATAAAATTCATACTAATATTTCGGTATAATGATATTGAAAGAATAATATTTTTTAAGCTTATAAACAATTTATTTTAATTGTTTATACTTTACTAAATAATTTATTTAATCATCCTAAAATGCCAAACTCATAAGATTTCATCACCAATAACCAAAAATTCTCATCAAAAATCTGCATATACCTCATATAGGATTCTCAAGCCATAAAATCCTATTTTCTAATTTTCTTACTTCACATAACATATTTAATTCATTTACTCAAAACTAGTCTATTTTTATGAAAAATACCAAATCAGTTCCAAATATATTTCTTTTCTGGGATTTATCAGAATATAGTTCCATATTGAACATATATTTTTTTCAAAATTTTTAAAAGTCATTTACTATTTTTCATATAGCCAAAACCATCGAATATTTAGACATTTATCATAAATTGTACTTTTATCCAAAAATTTCGAAATTCACAGAGTATACTTCTATCATATACATGTACTCACAATAAAAATTTCATCAATTTTGGAGTTAACCACAAGGAATTATAAGCGGTTACTTTTAAAATAGTCTTTTCTCATAAAATTAATAACTCTCAATCTATATATCCAAAAATCACCATTTTTGGACACAATCAAGAAAACTCATCAAAATATCATTTCAAATTTTTCCAGAATTTTTGAAGGTCAGCAAAATTACGAAACTAAAAAATATAACAACCCTTAAAATCCCTTACTATCCCTTACAATCCCTTACCTCAAAAGAGCAGCACTTCAGACTGGATATCGGATATGACGCTGAAGAAAACTCGCACTGATGAATAGCAACTCACCAAGTATCTAAATACTCACAAAATACACTCAATAATCTAGAGAGAGAAAGAGAAAAAACTTGTTTCTGATGTGTTTTTTAATTCTAACTTAGCCCTCTATTTATAGGAAAATGTTAGCACGCCGAAGCAGACTTAACCTGCAACCTGATGGCTTTACCTGCTACTAATCTCACCCACCACATTTGAATAAAAATCTCAGCACATTTCTTCACCAACCAAAAGTGGGGCCCACCAATTCTTGAATTTTCCACCAAAATGATTAACTCCGAAAATTCAACAATTTCTGAACCAGCCATCTCGTAAAATTCATAATAAATCATACGTTCATTTTTAACGGTTCAAAATTTGTGGACACATACTCAACTTATATATGTATAACATATCCAAAAATTACCACGATCCGACGGTCGGATTAAAAATTATAACCCCCACAAATTATCTCAAAAACCCTGATTTTTAATACCACCATTCCGACAAAATACTGATAAAATACCTCAACATTAATTCCTTCATTTATAACCACATAAATAAATCCATCATTTATATCCACATCAAATAAATATTTCATTATCATATAGATCAATAATTAATTATTCACAAATAATATTACAGAATCACAATAATGACAACCAGGTAGTTCCTAGGAAAGAAGGGGCTTTTCAATAAGAATTTTTCCTTACTGGCGCGCAATTAGGTGACCAAACCTCTCCTTAGACAGAACTTTCTAGACATTGCCAATAATGTTATCTAATAATATTATTCAAATAATATGAATTATTGATCTGATAATGAGAAATACTGTGCAATGACAATTATTGAACAACAATAATATAAAATTTTAACGTAGCAATTATTGAATCAATAAAATAAAATATTGAACAATAATTACTGTAACAATTATTGAGTAGTGCCTTCTTACGTAAGAATCAATAATTTCAAAAATACTATGCAATACCGTGTGCTACTGTGCAATAACGCGTATTACTGTATTTTAACCACCGGATATTCCAACAGTGATAACGGTAACAACTACGCCGTTATTTGTAAAAACTCAAATTTGTCGTTTTCTTCACCCGACAGTTATTCTGTTATGGGGCCCACAAATGGCTGCGCCGTCGTACGAATATTCCCCGACAACAATGAATATTTTATAACCACTTGTGTATTTTAAAAAAAATTCATATATCACCCTTAACTTTAACATTTATCAATTTAACCATTTACTGAATAGTAATTATAAGAAAAATTGAATACTTTTATTTCATAAAATTCGGCGTCTTACATCTACGATGTAAAAAGTTGATGATATTCGCTATTATTGCACTGCTTGTTCAGATTTTTATAACATGTATTTTTGTTGCGAGTATAGATGTGCTGGGTATTTTATGTAAGACTCCGAATTTTATGAAATAAAAGTATTCAATTTTTCTTATAATTACTATTCAGTAAATGGTTAAATTGATAAATGTTAAAGTTAAGGGTCATATATGATTTTTTTTCAAAATACACAAGTGGTTATAAAATATTCATTGTTGTCGGGGAATATTCGTTTGGTCGTGGAATATTCTTTCTGTCGGAAAATTTTCGTACGACGGTGCAACCATTTGTGGGCCCCATAACAGAATAACTGTTGGGTGAAGAAAACGATAAATTTGAGTTTTTACAAATAACGGCATAGTTGTTGCCGTTAACACTGTTAGAATACCCGGTGGTTAAAATATAGTAATACGCGTTATTGCACAGTAGCACACGGTATTGCATAGTATTTTTGAAATTTTTAATTCTTACGTAAGAAGTCACTACTCAATAATTGTTACAGTAATTACTGTTTAATATTTTATTTTATTGATTCAATAATTGCTACGTTGAAATTTTATATTATTGTTGTTCAATAATTATCACTGCACAGTATTTTTCATTATCAGATCAATAATTCATATTATTTGAATAATATTATTAAATAAAATTATTGGTAATGTCTAGAAAGTTCTGTCTAAGGAGAGGTTTGGTCACCTAATTGCGCGCCAGTAAAGGGAAGTTCTATCCTGGGAACGGCCTGGTTGTCATAAATGTGATTCTGTAATATTATTTGTGAATAATTAATTATTGATTCATATGATAAGGAAATATTTATTTTATGTGGATATAAATGAGGGATATATTTTTGTGGTTAAAGATGAAGGAGTTAATGTTGAGGTGTTTTATCTGTATTTTTGTCGGAACGGAGGTATTGAAAATCAAATTAGGGTTTTTAAGATATTTTGCGAGGGTTATAGTTTTTAATCCGACCGTTGGATCGTGGTAATATTTGGATATGTTATACATATATAAGTTGAATATATGTCCACAAATTTTGAACCGTTAAAAATGAACGTATGATTTGTTATGAATTTTACGAGATGACTGGTTCAGAAATTTTTGAATTTTCGGAGTTAATCATTTTGGTAGAAAATTCTAGAATTGGTGGGCCCCACTCTTGGTTGGTGAAGAAATGTGCTGAGATTTTTATTCAAATGTGGTGGGTGGAAATAGTAGCAGGTAAAGCCATCAGGTTACAGGTTAAGTCTGATTCGGCGTGCTAACATTTTCCTATAAATAGAGGGCTAAGTTAGAATTGAAAATCACACCAGAATTCATAAGTTTTCTCTCTTTCTCTCTCTAGATTATTGAGTGTAATTTGTGAGTATTTAGATACTCTGTGAGTTTCTATTCATCAGTGCAAGTTTCCTTCAGCCTTATACCGATCAGAAGTACTGCTCTTTTGAGGTAAGGGATAGTAAGGGATAGTAAGGGATATTAAGGGATTTTAAGGGTTGTTATGATTTTCAGTTTCGTAATTTTTCTGATCTTTAAAAATTTTGGAAAAATTTGAAATGATATTTTGATGAGTTTCCTTGATTGTGTCCAAAAATGGTGATTTTTAGATGTATAGATTGAGAGTTATGAATTTTATGAGAAAAGACTATTTTAAAAGTAACCGCCATAATTCCTTGTGGTTAACTCTAAAATTGATGAAATTTTTATTGGGAGTACATGTATATGATAGAAGTATACTCTGTAAATTTCAGAATTTTTGGACAAAAGTATAATTTTTGATAAATGTCTAAATATTCGGCTGTTTTGGCCATATGAAAAATAGTAAATGACTTTTAAAAATTCTGAGAAAAATATATGTTCACTATGGGACTATATTATGCTAAATCCCAAAAAAAAAATATTTTTGGAACTGATTTGATATTTTTCATGAAAATAGTCTAGTTATGAGTAAATGAATTAAATATATTTTGTGAATTAAGAAAATTGAAAAATAGGATTTTATGACTTGAGAATCCTATATGAGGTATATGTAAATTTTTGATGAGGGTTTTGGTTATTGGTGATGAAATCTTATGAGTTTGGCATTTTATAATGATTAAATGCATTATTTAGTAAAGTGTAAACAATTAAAATAAATTGTTTATAAGCTTAAGAAATATTATTCTTTCAATATCATTATACCGAAATATTGGTATGTATTTTATTGTGAAATTTCTACCTTTTTGTGTCGGGGTTACTATTCATGAGTTACTATTCACGAGTTACTATTCACGATAATTTATTTTTTTTTAAAACCAAATTATAGTTGATTTATGAATATACTCTTGAGATTAAATTTATATGTTGATCATATTATTTTTATTATCATATATAACATTTTTATAACTCTGATGTTGAAATTCTCTTTCACTTGAGTGTAAAGATGGGTAGATTATTGGTATGATCATGACTTTGGGTTCTCTTTGGCCAGTAGTGCAAAGTTGAATTATTGACTAGTATGATCATGACCATTGAATTTATAATTGAATATCTTCAGCTTAAGTGCAAAGGTGAAATGATCAACATGGTTATAATTATTGTTTATATAAATGATTATATATTTATTTGAGATATTAATATATTTGGCCTGTAGTGGAAATATGAACTGTTGATGAATATATTTGGCCGTAGTGTAAATATGAACTGTTGAGGAATATCTTTGGCTTGTAGTGCAAAGATGAAATGTTGATGAATATCTTTGGCCTGTAGTGCAAAGATGAATTGTTGATGAATATCTTTGACCCGTAGTGAAAAGATGACATGTTGTTGAATATCTTTAGCCAGTAGTGCAAAGATGAACAGATGTTGAGATAAACATGAACAACTGGTGATACAAATGAATATCTTTAGCCGTAGTGCAAAGATGAAGTTATTAGTATGATTATGAACATAAAATGTGATTTGGTGTAACCATGATCTTTGATGTTTCAGGTAAAGATAGGTGATGAAAATTATCTTCGTCCTGGATGAGAAGAGAAATTTAGAACTACAGTTATGATTATGAGTTATTCATATGATTGTGGACCAGAATTGTTGATTGATGTTACAGGGATAAAACATTGTTGATGGATTTTTAACATGGAGAAGATAATAGACTTTATAGTCTATTTGACTCTTTTAATGGATTGCTCGTTTCGCTGCAACTATGGTTGAAATTTTTATCATTTACCATATGTTCTAAATCTCTGATTTATTATTGATGAAGGCTATTGATAATTTAATTATCTTTAGTCATGATATTCTTTACTGAGCTAGTTGTGCTCACCCTTTTGCTTCACAATTCCTTTCAGGTAATAAGAGTGTAGCTGGGTCGAGCGAGTGTAACGGAGAAATAGAACGGTGGTCTCTAGCTGTGGATGTTCTCCCGAAGCAGTATAGAAAAGTTTATTTAATAGTTTTATTTGGTGAATCCAATAGGGTAAGGTGTACCCAATGTTGGAAGGGTGGTTTGCCACTATCATACAAGATGTCTAACGACATACAACCTCGTGTCATCATAAGACAGGGATGTGCTCATCCACTTGCTGAGTATATATACGAGCACTACATACATAATCTTGGTGTTTGTTTGAAGTATAATTCTCAATTAGAGATAGTAGAGATAATGATATGTCAAGAGAAGACTCACCATTGGGAAGAATATGATAGTAATCTTCTCGTTTTTCTTTGGGGTCTATTGGATCAACCAAGAATAATTCTGTGGTCATATGATATCTATCATAACCTAGACGCATGGCCTCCCATGTACGAAGGTTTCCTTGAGCACTTTCCAAAGATTCTAATTTCTAAAATAGTTTTTGACTATACCTTTATGTAAGGTGTCATTGTGAGGTGATGTCCACAGTTGGAACATGAGTCACATTTGGTATATATTTGTATCCAAACTCACAGCATATGTGTTGTTGTATTTTGCACGACAATTGTTGTAATAAAGTTGTAGTTGTTTTCTGTACCATGTATTTGGCGACTCAGAAAAGGTTGGATAAAATGGACCTATTTTGGGGTTGTCACAGTTTATAGCTGTGCTGGGTATTTTTATAACATGTATTCTTTTTTTTGTATAGCTGTGTTGGAATTTTGAAAAGGACATGTACATGATTTATCACCTGTGCTGAAATTTTGAAAAGGACATGTACATGATTTATCACATATGCTGGAAGTTTGGTTAAGAATTTACAAATTAGAAATATGATGATCATGACATTTTACAATCAATAAGTAGTTTTCACTGTATAGACTATCGCACTAATAAAAAAAATAAAAAATTAGGAGGCTGTGAGAATGATGTTTGGGATAATTTATCATTGGGAGGCCCCTTTTAAACTTGTCACCAAATATACTGCTTATAGTGTAATTAGCCAAATGCACACACCTAACATCCATATTACAACAAATAAAGCTTTAGATGAATCTGCTAAAATTTGGTAATCCATATATAAAATTACTTTACACACCTAACATCCATATTACAACAATGAAAACATCCATATTACAACAATGAAAACAGTGAACAACAATATTACAGTGCATTACATATCACTTGACAAGTGCCATTACCGACACTACTAAGGCTAGCCCACAAAAGAACACCAAGATATTGATGATGTGTTTGAGATTTGCCACATTAATTTCAATGACTCCGAGTCGAGCATCATCATTGCTGCGCAACTGCACGTGTGCTTCATCAGCGGAGTTGGTTTCGCCATACCCAATTGGATTGCACCAGTCCCAAAACTTACATTTTCCTTTGTCCTTCTCCCTTGGACAGTCATAGTAGAGCTTTCCAGGATTCATTTCTAATTCAGATATTCGTACAGCAGCTCTCAGGCGACAATAACATATTTTGTTTCGAAATCGAATATCATGAGTTTGAATCCTCATATTGCTTGACGTAGACATGCCTTTGTTAAACTTTATTTGCCAAATCCAATGGATTATTAATTAAGTAGTGTACTGAAGTAGTAGTATTATTGTTGATTAAATTCATCAAATACTTAATTATAGTATTACACATCAAATACTGTAAAGCACATAGTCCTTTAGCTGGAATTCCAGTACCAAATACTTATTTGAAGTTCTTTTTTCATTGTAACTGTTAATTGAAACACTGACTTTCCAATACTGCAAACATTTTTTTTAGTTAACTGTGAATCAAAACATATTAGCTCCCTGGAGAAAATTAGCTCTCAAATACCTAATTATTGCAACAGTACAAATGTTAGTTAATTTGTATCAATGTACATATGTAGCAAAAAAAATGGGGGGAATTTATCAATGTACAAATGTTCAGTACAACTCGCAATTTCCTTATGAATAAGACCACGCAGGCTGTTCTGGTGAAGTGCCCTAGTTAATTTGAACAAAATAAATTACCCCAAAAACATAAGCATTCACAGTTAATTTACACATTGAGGAATTACAAGCAGTCCATATAAATTAGCACAAAAACATAAGCATTCATAGCTACAAGAAGAAAGTTGCTTTCGAATACAGGAAGAAACTTGATACAGAAGATTGTTACTGAAAAGGTTAACCCATTTGGGTGGGGCGGCGAATCCAACAAGCCCTAGATTTCATTCAAAAGTTAGAAAATACCTTGGCTTTGGGCGAACTTGCTGTCGATTTCGTCCGGCGTCCGGCGAGATGAGTATCAGATTTTCGCCGAGAGAGAGAATGGGTACAATTTCGTCCGGCGAGATGGTGGGGATTCGCGATTAAGATGAAAGAGAGGGACTCGGTAGAGAGAGAATGCGTAGAATTTTGTTTGACCCGAAAAGTGAAGCCCGGCTTCTTCTTTTTTCTTCCCAATATGCCTGTGTCTTTTACTTACATCACACTTTGCTGCACCGTTGGATTAATCTCACGGCTACTATTACAAGTTCGTATTTTGTTCATTATCCGGACGCCCGGACCAAATCCAGAGCAGAGAGAGAAAATAGACAAACGTCACATCAAAAATCCAGTCAGCTGCTCTTCCTCATTCCTTTCCTTTCAAATTTCAAACCATCTATCTCTCTGTCCTTAGACACACAGTAGCTGAGAGATAACATGGAGCTTGAAAATCAAAAACAAAACACACGAGGAGAGGGGCCGCCAAAAGCCAGCCAGACCGGAGAAAAGCCTTTCTTTCTCATTCACAACTCATCAAAGAAGAAGTGGGACGAATTGTAACAACCCATTTTCTGCGCGCACCAAACAAACAAAAAACAAAAAACAAAAAAAACCATTTTCTGCACTTGTATTTCAGTTCAGGGAGAGAGAGACCAGAGACAGATAAAGGTTTGTGTAGAGAGAGAAAGTCAAGATCGCGATCTCAGCGGCAATTATCTTTTGGGAGAGAAAATAGGACAAAGAGAGAGATGGGCACTCTTCAAACTTGGAGAAAGGCCTATGGTGCTCTCAAAGAGCAGACCAAAGTCGGCCTTGCCCATGTTAATAGCGATTTCAAGGTCTCTCTTTTTTCCATGATTATGTAATTTATATGTCTTATTCTTGTCTTGGGGTATTTTTTACTGATTTGATTTGATTTTGGGTGTCTATAATTAGGATGTGGATGTTGCGATCGTTAAAGCTACGAATCATGTTGAGTGCCCACCCAAAGAACGACAACTCAGAAGTGAGATATTTTTCTATTTGCAGATCCGATTGTTTTTACACTTATTTAACGGTTTTTCTAATTTTGGGTTTTTGATATTTTGTGCGGTTCTTGCAGAAATGTTGACTTCCCCATCCGCAATTCGGCCTCGAGCTGATGTTTCATACTGCTTACATGCACTTGCTAGGTGATTAGCCAAGACCCATAATTTGACGGTATGGTTTTTAGGATTCTATTGTGATTTGGATTTCATGTTTTGCTCATGTTATTTTATAATGAGAAATTATTTGGGTTTTCCAATTTCATGTTTTTTGGATTAGGAATTCATAGATTTAGGTTCGATCTGATTAAATAAGCAACACATTAATCTCCAGATTTTTGACCATTTGCTATGATCTGAAATGTTTGTCAATTTTTCTCCTAACAGATAACTTGAAAGTTGATTGTTGTTTATCCCAACAGTGGTGAGACATGGGATGGCATAGCTAAGAAATGGCTGGTGAGTTATAAGGTCTTTTTGAAAAGCTCTAATGCTTATTATGGCTCTTTGTGTACATCTTTCCAAGTGTTTCGACGATGACAAGTTTGATTTGTTTGCTACAAAATGGCACTACTCAGGAGCTAAGCTTGTTGGGGGCTGTTGTCGCACCACACCTTATACAATTAAAACCATTTCAAGAGTTCTAAAAGAAAAGTCTTGATGTGGATGTTAATCAATTTACTCGAACAGTAATTTGTTTTTCCATTTATAATTAAACGATATGTAAGGGTTCCATATTCCTCTGTCCAGAAAACTTTACAAGTAGCATAGATTGTCCACATTTGTGCAGACATTCCTCTCTCTTGTTTTTTCTTCCGGTAAAAAGCAATGCTACTTTGGGGCAGTTGGGTGAAAATAGTGGAGGTGGCGGCAGAGGTAATTTACAAAGTCGAGGTGATTAATATTCTGCTCATTTTCTTCTTTAAGTTAATTAATAGCGAAATATATGTGTAAGGGAATCTGTATATAATCTACATTTCTCCTACTGAAATTCTCTCTTTTCTAACACAGGTAGGTTTGCCCCTTTCTTGGCTTTCTTTTTCTCTATGTATATATTTGTGTTTTTATATAATACATAAATGATTTTTCTTTCAGTCTCAATCTCATTCGTTTCAACCCAAAAAGTAAATCTACAGAGAGAAAGTAAAAAGGTATGTTACGGTCTGTCTAATTTGCTCTGATTAGTTAGTTTAAGTGATGAAATTGCATGATTACGTAGTTTTAAATTTGTGATTTTGGATCTAAATTTGTGTTGTAAGCTTTTAACATTTTCTTCTCGGCTCGATCGACAATAAATTTGGGGATCTAAGTTAGACATTCTATGAACAAGTTGTTGAATGCTCACTCATATTACTAAGAAAATAGAGACAGGGCTATAGATAAACAATATGATTAATATTGTGTATTCGTATTAGGGACAAAAGTTGATAATCTCCTTCAGTTTTCATTGGGGGTCATAAAGATATCAACTATGATTGGTGTTTTTAGTCATAAGTAATGATATAATCCCAGCTCAATTTTACCATTGAAAGTTTCTCACGTATGAAACATAACTAATTGTCTTCTATTTTTAGACATTGTAATATTAGATTGATAATTATTTTTTTTGTCATCATATTAATAATTTAAGTTGTCTCATTTACATGGTTTTGATTCAGGGTAAGGATTTTTGAAGTTGTCTATAAGGACCTTGCTAACCAATGTTAAAGGTATGCATCTCTCTTCAATTTTTTCTCTAATATTGACTGAACTCATTACTTAATCTGAAATTGTGGGATATGAGTTAATGTTAGTACATAGATTAAGTACTTCCAGTCCTTTTTTGACATGAATGTCCGACTTTAAAATTTAAATCCGATATTAAATCCATTATTCATTATTCATACTAGCTCGTGCATTGCATTTCTATGTTTTTAAAACTTAAACCAAAATTTAAATCTTTTTCTCGGTCACAATTCATGAGATTGGCTTCAATTGTGAACCCTAATTTCAGTTATTCCTTAGGGATTTCTGTTGAACAATTTCTAATTTGCCATTACTAGATTCCATTAATAGTTTTGTAGTTGGTTATAGAATAGGGGTTTTGCTGTATGGTGTAAAGAAGAAGAGTTTTGGGAATATCGCGTTTATATGTGCATATGCTTGCATATAAAGTAGTGTACGTTTATTTTGAGATGTTATGTTATGAAAATATTTCATTTTTTTGTGGCCCTATTCAGTTTACCTCTTTTTAGTTGGGTTTTGCTTTTTATTTTTCTATGCTTTTGTGGGATTTTTCTAAGGTTACCCTGATATTAAACAGGAATGTTATCTGTAGCTTTTAGATTGTTTTTGTTAGGTTGAGCATTTTTTTATATTTTGAATTGCATTTTTGTTAGCTTCTTTATGTTTAGTTTTTATGTAGATCATGTAAAAATGAAATGTACTTATTATAGATCACCTTATCATGAAAATTCGGCATAGTTAAGCTGCTAGACAGTAATGTGTAATCTCTTCCTCTTCCTCTTTGCTGCATCCTCTTCAATCACTTCAGTTTCTTTCCCTTCTCTCCCTCCTCCCACATACATCCCAAATCTCTTCTTCTCTATCTCTAATTTACCCTAAACTTCTTTTGTAGGACAAACGATTTGGGGCTTTTTAGGTGGACCAAATTGAGTGTTTGCGAACTTGCGAAGTGTGGAGTTTGTGGGATGACTGAATATTTTGTAGGACAAACGATATACCGCCATTATTGAATCTATCAAACGCTTTGCAACATAAGGTAAATCCTCGGATGCCCTCACTTTTATTTTATTTTTTATTTTATTTTTTGTGGAAACCTTTGGGAATTAGACCTAAGAGTAGATATGATGCATAATGATGAATTTTGGTTTTGCAATATATGATTTTGAAAAACGTGTTATTGTTTCCATCAGTATATCTTTTATGTGCTTAATTCTTCTATTTGCTTAATACCCTTGGTTCTGTATACAGATGGCATAACAGGAGCGAATGTTGGCGTGAAACCAAATATGCAATTTTTCAGGGAACATAAAACAGAAGGATTTCCTCGAATAACATACATACAAATCTACAAATGCGACAAATTCTCGGTATGTGAACCGGAGGGGCAATCATGATCCGTATCGAATTGGTAATTATTAAAATGTCGTGATTCCTAATTTCTTTCTCCTTTCCAATAAAGAAAACTCAAATTTGCCTGTCACCTCAAAATCTCTTAAATTCTTGCAGATTGGGCTCTTTTGCTTGTCGCCTTCAGTTGTCAATCCATTCCATAATCATCTTGAAATGACAATATTCAGTAAGCTTCTCATTGGAACCATGCACATCAAATAATTTTGTAGGTTTTTTATGGATTGTTTAGCAATTCAGTGTTGCAGTAATGATTGTTATTGTTCTCATTTTGAATGTGATGAAGTTTTATTGTTTAGAATATAGTTTTGATTTTTGTGTATTCTATATGTGAATAACTTATTATTTTGTAGACAGGTTTATATTTTTCTGGATATCTATTTTTAAAGGAAACTCTACTGAATTTTCTTGAAATTAGTAGCGACTAGCTTGATGTTTTGGTGATTGGATATGTGTTTTAAGTTATTTTAGGTAATGTAGTATTTTTCGAATTTTAATCTAATTTTTTGTTACGCCATGCCTTCAGGTTGCTAAAAAAAAGAGAAAAAGTATAGAACTATGACACCTAATAATTCTAAAAGAAAAAAGAAAAAGTACAGAACTATGAGATTCTAATGCTAAAAAAACAGTTTCCAAAATATGTTACACTTAGATTTCATATTATATTGATTGCAATAACACTTAGATTTTGACAGTTTTTTTTCCATAGTAAACAATGTATTCAGCATCTTATAAAATAAAAATCTATAATAAAGCTAGCAAAAATAGTAACACAAAGGTTTTCAATTTTGATATTCATTAAAATTGTAATTCCTTTCTAGAAGGATACTTCAGCGCCACCTTAGCAGATTTCTATTTTGTAGACGTCTTCACTCTTGGATTTAATATTTAATTTTTTTTATCGGAATAATATCTTCTTCAATTGTTTTATTTGTTTGATCAAATATATTGTTAACACGAGAACCAAATTGTGCAGGTGGATATGTCTCTGAAGCTGCTGAAGGCAAGGAAACATGTTCTTCAAGGTGAATACATTTAAATCTTTGTCTGTTGGATATATAGTTTTGATTATTTTTTTGGGGTGATGAGCTTTAACGTAATTTGGGAATTGTATTTTAATTATGGTGATCATGTTTTTACTTTAATTTAAATTTTTTGAATTTCGAAATCAAAATCAAACAGATTAAACTATTATCGCTTGGAAAGATAAAGTAACTGATAAAGCCAATGAATAACCTATACATGAGTTTTGTCACCGTCTTATCTAATTACTGTTTGATAATGAGGATCAATATTCAAGTATTGCAACTTATAACTACCTTTTTTTTTGTCACGAGTACTATTTGTTAATTTTTTTTAATACTTTAAGGTTTGCTTTAAATAAACTAAATTGTATATGATTATATATGTTGATTGATGTTTTGCTATGCAAAATTACATAGTTGCAGTGGTCGGATGAGACGGAATGCAACAGTTGCACACAGTGAAAGTATGCTAATTCGTTTGCGTAGTGTACTATAAATTATCCTTGATAAGGTTAGATTCACTGCTTTGTTGATTGTAACTTTGGTCCTACGGTGAAGCCATGTTTATAGATTTCTGAAAATGTCAGGAAAATTCTTGGCATGTGATATATTTCCACTCTCATTATAAGTTTTCATCAATCAAACTTTGTAAGCGATCATATATTTTCAGGTATTTTCAGGTATACATTGAAGGATACTTGGTGTAAGCTATAAAGAATACGAAGTTGTTTCTCTATTTTCTGCATGTGTATATTTTTTATGTTCCGTCTTTTGTAAAGTTAACTAATTTTACATGGTTATGATGATTTTGGGTATGGAATGATGGTTGTTTTGGTGGTTTGAATATTTATTTATGATTGTAAGTTTTGTAGACAGGTTTAGATTTTTCTGGATATCTATTTTTAAAGGAAACTCTGTCGAAATTTATTAAAATTAGTAGCGACTAGCTTGATATTTTGGTGGTTGGATATGTGTTGATGATCGAGTATGTATTAATTATTGTGGTTGTATGGTGAAATGTTATAATTATTATGTTTGATTGTAAGTTATTTTAAGTTGCAAAGAGTCTTTAGGTAATGTATTACTTTTCAAATTTTAATTTAATTTTTCGTTTCGTCGTGCCTTCATACACGAGCAAGAGTACACCAGTTTGCTGCTGCTGTTCGGAGTTGTAAACCTCCTGAAGAAACAAGGGAAAAAGTCGAAATGAGCTGTACTGGTGCACAATATTTGCATAGGCATTCTTCTTTGTGGTTATTCTCTGATGAGATTTTCAAAATGCAAGATGAGTTTGAGCATTATACTAAGATTGTCTAATGACTGGAAGTCATCTCTTCTCTTTTACTGTAAATTCCAATAAAATTTAGAAAGCTTGTTAAATATTATATATGTGAACCAACCACATTGTATGTTAGTTGTATCGGTGTGTGTTGTCGGATGACCAAGTCTCTCCTTTAAAATGGAATAGGTTAGGTTGCCTTTGAATATAATACCTCATTTCATATGATTAGTTAAGATGAATCTATTGCTAAAAAAATCTTTATATTTGTTTCATACATTTATAACACCTAAATTTATATAATTTATACAATTCATACATTTATACAACTTCGTAGAGTCGTAACTCTCCCTCTCTCTTATTTGTCATGCTTCTTCATTTTTAAACTTGGTTGCTGAGTTAATCCTAAATTTATATAATGACCTGCAATCAGTTTTTGTATCAAACTACGGCTCTGCGAAATTGTATACCCATCTACGTGCGACAAAAAAAGGAGTTGTTATAACAAGCAAACAATAATTTTTAATTGTCAATGTACTATTTAAAAAGTTACAATCAATTTCGCAGGCTTATACCTAATAAAAATTAAATCTTAAAATGTAGTTAAACTTAGTTTAAATTTATGAGAATTTGACTATTAAAGTTGGATATTCTTTATTTATTCATTAAAATTTTGTCTTTATAAGAAATTTTCATTTAAATGCTTTGTAGAGTATGTATGAAAAAGTGTGGGTGTATTAAGAATTAATTTAGACTTTTAGTTTAGTGTGTGTCCATATTTGATGTTTCATTTTTTTGTGTTCATAATTTTTTTTTATATTTTTTTAAATTATACAGTGCCTTCAGGCACGGGTTATCGCTAGTATATATATATATATGATCTCTACCAATAAACTTCCGTATCAATGACCTGTAATTCTATCTAATACCTACTATTTGCCACCCAGAATTCTATTTTGTCAATGGTCAATCAACTCACACTAATAAAATATTTATAAAAGGTGCCTAACAAAGAAAAACCTTGACATTCAAGTTCAAAATCGATCCACTCTACTTTCTTAATTAATTAAACCCATTAAATTAAATACTTAGTAGTTGTTTAACTGTAGGCCCACAAAATATATATATATATATATATATATATATATATATATATATATATATATATATATATATATTCTACGTATGGTCAAATCAAACCATTCAACAAGTAAAAAATTCCAAAAGATTTTCAAATAAATACTCTACATATCTTACACGAGACTCTCCATTATTGTTTAATTCTCATTTCAGTCTCACCAACAAAATGAGACTAATTCTTAGCAGCACTATTATTATCGTCCTTGTTCTTGTGTATCATGTCCAAGTCCAACCATGCAAAGCTGGTAGAGTTTTGCATGAATTGAAATTGAATACTGTGTTGCAATCTCTTGAGAGGGGCCCTGTTCCTCCTTCTGGTCCATCTGGCTGCACCAACATCCCTGGAAGTAGCGGACCCAATTGTCCCCTTAACGAGATGCACTTCGCTGGAGGTGGTTTGCCAGCTCGAGCTAGTGCCTACCCACACGTCGTCGTTCCATTTTCTGTTGCTACCAATGATCAGTCATAAAGCTCCCACTCTTGAAGATTAATAGCGTACAGAAGATGACCAAATTATATACATATATGTATATATATTGGGATTGGATTATGTTTTTTGATTTTTTCGATGATTAATTTCATTTCTTGAAACACCTGTTTTTAATATTTTTTTGGTTGTAACGCAGTGCTTGGTTACTATTTCATGCACCATGTATTGTGTAAATATGTAGACATACATACATATATATACATATGTTCTTAATTTCTTCCTTGTTTTTCTTAATTCTTGGAGTTCATCATAAAATGGAAGATTTTATAATATAACATAATATATATATATATATATATATATATATATATATATATATATATATATATATATATATATATTATAATTGAAAGAATTAAATCTGATATCCTTACTTGTGTTTTGTTCTCAATAAAATGGAGCAAAAAAAGAATATAGAAAAATCTTATATAAGCTCAAGAATAAGTGCATGGTACTGATGCCTAATTGGAGAACAGGACTTCTTAATCATCTAGAAAAAGGGCAGATTTTATTCAGATAACATGATCAGATAATGAAAGAAATCAGATAAATTTTTGCAAAATGAGGAATTTTTTTTTAAAAAAATATATCTTGTTCTTAATTAGTGTGTTTGGATGTCAAGAAAATGGAGCAAAAAATAGAGAAGCTCAAGCACAACAGCCACAACTGAAATGGTGATGCACAGTAGGAGGATGAGATTTGATTAAACTTACTGACTAAAACTAATCAGATTGGGGCTTAGTTAGGAAAAGATCAGAAGGAAATGGTGGGATGAGTTGACGATGCGGGCGCTACATTTTCTGGGCATGTATATCTTTGATCACAGCATGTCAAAGTTGACACATTACTAGTGTCAGATTCTTGACGTTTACGCCACGTTTACTAATAAACTTAATTTAAGTTGGTGGTTTTTGTTAATTAATACAGATATAATTAAGTCCGAGATTATTTTATTTTGCATTTGAAATTCCTCTTTTTATTGTAGTGCTGTCCAGGTAATTGAAGTTGAAGGGATTAATTTAATTATGCAATTAAAGGAAGGAATTAAAATTACAAGGGCTATTTATATTACTAAGTGATAGTAGAAAGACGAGGGATTAGTATTGATATGATAGATACTTGAAAAAAATCATAACAAATATTTGACATTATCTCTCTTTATTATAAAAATTTGGATTTATTTTTATTTTAGTAAACAATATTATAAATAGATTCTCCTACGTACAATGTGTAATTCTACAAACAGTCCTTCTACGCCGACCGGTTTTTTTCCGACCGGGGTAGTGACCGGCCGGAATTTTTTTTTTTTTTTTTTGATTTTGTTTACAAAATAATTAATGTGATTTATTGGAACTGAAATTTTTATAAAATGCAGTGATTTAGGCGTCCGTTTGGATACACGTAACAAACAGGGTTGTACAGACTGTATAACCTGTTTGTTACGTGTATCCAAACGGACGCCTAAATCACTGCATTTTATAAAAAATTCAGTTCCAATAAATCACATTAATTATTTTGTAATCAAAAGCAAAAAAAAAAAAAAAAAAAAAAAATTTCCGGCCGATCACTACCCCGGTCGGAAAAAACCGGTCCCCCTAGACTTTTTCTTCTACAAAATGTGTTAAAATTGAATATATACCACAATCATACTACGCACGTTTAGGTAGGTAGTACATTGACATTAACATGCAATAATAAATTAAAACATAATTAAATTATTTCATTAGCTTCTTTACATTTTCTTTTAATTTTAACATAAAAAATTTTGTACAACAAAACTTTCTGTGAAAAAGATTTTCTTCCGTCTAATTTTACTTGTCCTAATTTAAAAATATACATTTATTGAAAAAAATTATTTTGAAATTACACATCTTAAATAATCAATTATCATCTTGTTTCTTTAATTTATACTCTTTCTTTCACTTTTTCTTGAAATATGAAATAATAAAATAGAGAAGAGAGAGAAAAAAATGTGGTTGCACTTTTAATGTCAAAGTTAAAAGTGTAATTTTTCAAATTTATGTTATGTTTGTTTCAATAATTTTTTTTATATAAAACTAAATGAGAATAGTAATAAAAAAATAAGACCACAAGAATTTTTCCTTCCCACCCTTCTCTCCTGAACAAAACTCACAAACATAACAACTGATGGATTCGGTTAGCATGATGTTTAATTTTTGGTAAGTTGGTCAATTGACTAATAGAACGCTGACACACATAGAACTTTGCTTGCGTGTCAGCACTCTATTGGCCAATTGACCAACTTACCCAAAAATAAACTTCATGCTAACTACTTCCGCAACTGATATATCGAGTATAATTCCGAAGTGTGGTACGTGCATGTAATGAACTTTTTTTTTTCTTAGTAAAGTAACGGAGTGTTTCGTCCGCATTGATGTTACATATATATATATATATACTATGCCCAGCTCTTTCCAATGAACTGGAGGGAGCGAACCGGCTATAAAATCGGCTTTTTATGCTGTAGCGACGAAAAAAACCATCGCTATAATCGGATCGTTCTTAGTTCGCTCTTTCCAGCTCGTTGGAGAAACGGACTATATATACTACAGGCCATGTCTCGCTCTTCAAAAAGAGAGCCCTAAAATGTTTATAATTTCTTTTTCTTTTCTTTTCCTTCTTTTCCAAATTCCAAACATGTAAAAAATAACCAAATAAAACACCGACCAGGCTCTAGCTATCAACATTAATTTACTGCAAATTAAGATTTTGTCTTTCAAATTCATCCTAAATTGGGGGGCGGTCCGGTGCAAATGTACCGGACTAACGTCCGGTACACAGTGTTAATTTTTTTTTTTTTTTTTTTTGCTTTTTTACCACAATTATGAGAAAAAAAAAATAAAAAATAATAGAGCAAGTTTGAACAAAAAACTGTAAAAGGAAGTACATTTTTTATTGAAAAAACACTGTAAACAGTTTACAGTGTTTTTTCAATAAAAAATGTACTTCTTTTTACAATTTTTTGTTCAAACTTGCTCTATTATTTTTTATTTTTTTTCTCATAATTATGATTTAAAAAAAAAAAAAAAAGAAGGGTGCACCGGTCATACCGGTCGTTAAGGTTACCGTACCCCCCCTCAACCCATTGATCCTGATCCGATGCGTTGAGAATTTTGTGGAACCCACGGGTATATGTAAATTTCTTACCAACTCATTTATAAATAAAAGCAGCGGCCGGTATGAAGTTGTGTAATTAAAGCTCTCATGAGTGAGTGAAGGGTACGTACCATGCCATGCACGGTCAAACATTCAATAGGCTTTTTACCCAATAGAGATGAACTAATACAGCACTACGTGGAACTAGAAGCCGATTCGGAGTTCTTACCCTTTTTATTTTAAAAACAAAATGTGTGTGTGTGTGTGTGGGGGGGGGGGGGGGGGGGGGGAGAGGCAATTACGTTTTTAATTATAAAATTAATATTGACCTTTTGAAATTTAATTTAATTTATTTAAAATTTAAAATTGAGATATTTTATTTAAATTTTAAAAATAATAAAAATCTTATAACTAGAATACTTTTTAGTTAGTTTACAATATTTATTATTGTATTGATTTAAACTATATGAATTTACGTACGTCAATTTTGAGTTTGAAAATATTTAATATTGACCTTTTGAAATTTAATTTAATTTATTTAAAATTTAAAATTGAGATATTTTATTTAAATTTTAAAAATAATAAAAATCTTATAACTAGAATACTTTTTAGTTAGTTTACAATATTTATTATTGTATTGATTTAAACTATATGAATTTACGTACGTCAATTTTGAGTTTGAAAATATTTAAAATTAATTTTTAAAAAATCAATAATGATCTTATAATTTAAAAGAGGAAGTATTTTTTTTTCAATGACAGGATAAAATATAAAATTTTGGAGTATTTTGTTGAAAGTTTGAATTTTAACTAGCGGTAAACTGTCCGATTTTTAAAAACAAAGGAGTGCATGCAATTGCCCCATTTCTCATGCACGCAACTCTACTCATAATCGGAACTGGGTTAATTATTCACCGAGGGAAAAATTAATATTGTTTCCTTTTCCTTTTACTTCTTCTTGCAGTTGTTGTGAATAACCAATTCAATAATTACAATCAGTCAATCACATTAAGCTTTGAGAGTGGCCAATGAAAAATCATCTAGGTCACCGAACTAAATGAAGCCAGCAGGGATCGACCTAAAAAGCCTACAAATTAAAATTAAAAACATGAATGTGCATAACCCACCCAAGGCAGCTCAAACTTGTTGACTTACTCTATAAATTAATAATAAATTTTATTAATGGGATTTTGAATTCATAACATACTCAGAAATATCAATAAATTAATAATAAATTTTATTTAATGGTTAAATAAGTATATCAATTACATGGTGTGTTTTTTTTTCTTTGGCTCCAACATTAATTTACATGGAATATAACAATTATTGTTCCAAGGGCCAGTTGCTCCTAATGAGGAGAAAAAGGCCTTAATAAGAGGGGGAAATAAAATAAGTAATGAAATTAATTAAGTAAAAATATATTTGATATGGTGATTAATTGGCAAACAGGATCAAGAGCTTGGATCTTGCTTTGCTCAATTAGCAGCTCCGAAATTTATGAGAGCATCACTAGGTGGACAGCGACACGGCCACCAGCAAAGTTCTTTTAGTCCAAGGTGCATCTTCCGTCCGTGGGGCTGGGGATGTAAGTGCAGGGAGAACCGGCAGACGGTGGCACCGTACCTCTCGGGAGTGACTCGAGCAGCGGAACCTGTAACTCCCTTAACCATTGCCTATATTCATCTAAAGGCCTCGTGGCATTTGCTCCTTGTAAATTACTAGTTACCATGAAAACAATGGAAAGAATGCATAAAATCTTGAAGGGGTTCTTGAAAAAAGACATATTTATGAGTATTGAAATCACAAAAGAGGGAAAGTTTTAGGGAAGAAGTGATCAAATATTGGACGGGAATTAATGGAAATGAATGAGATGAGTTATGCATGTACTAGTTTTATATATATATATATATATATATATATATATATGGTTTCAACCTTACTTGTTTGTCAATCCAAGGGAAAATGTTTTAACTTTTCCATTGACTTGGGGTTATGTACATTTTTTTTCTTGTGTTTTAATTTGACTTGGCCATGGTTTGAAGGTTGAACAAAATATACACGGTCTATATTCTTAATTAATCAAAAGCATGGACTTTTAAACAAGAATTAAAACAGAAATATATATTGATTTGTTTAAGGTGGTTGATTGAAAAATGATCGTATAATGTCTTGTACGTAGCTTAGTCTTGTTTACACGGTAAGTACGTAGTTTGCTTGTCTAGGTTTAGTGTGACGAACTGACGATCGTTCACAGCTGAGCTGGGCAGATACTAAATGATGAGTTTTATATATGAAGTAGATTGAATTTGGATTTTGGATTTTTTTTATAAAATTAAATTAAAGGTATCTAATTTAAATTAAATTCAAAATGAGTTTTTCTAAGAATATATCTAATTAAAGGTATGTATGAGTTTAGTAGTCCCTAACCAAAAAATAGATATGCTACGCTTTGCAGGTTCAATTTTAAATATACACTAATCATTATTAATGTATTTTTGTACATTTTGTATGATTTATATATGCAAAAGTTACATACTATTGACTCTTTTTTTTTACTCCTATTTCTCTGCATTTAAACAAAGTTTCATATAGTTTTCTTATTAACAAATTAATTTAGTTTTAATACTTAATACTGAAAATATCATTGAAAAGTATTGCGATTTTTTAAGTCTATATATGTATCTTACAAAATTAAATATGCATTAAAAAAAGTTTTACAAAACAAGGAGCTAGTAAAAGTCAAGAAAACTCCCAAGTTTAAGGTAATATATTTGTTGGTTCTTTGCTCTTTAGACTAGGTATCTAAGTAAATATTTATTACGTACATTGGCGACAATGATGCTACCTGTCCGTTTATAGATACTTATACATAAACATGTTATTCTTTTTATCTTCTTAATCAAATTTATACTATGATACTAGTTAATTATAATGAGAAGTCAATTCTTTAATATAATTAATTAATCTAACTTAAAACGTGTAGAATGAGATTCGTTAAGTCAATTTTGAATGAGTTTATATTTATATATATATATATATATATATATATATATATATATATATATATATATATATAAATGGGCCCAGTTAATCCGTCAATTCAACATTTGAATGAAGACTTCCTATGAATATATAAGGTAATCATGGTAAACATATATTCGAGTTGTGGAGTCAACACGCATGAAGCTCTAAATTAATGCTTTAATTCTCATATAATTTGAATATATATATATAGAGCCCGATTCTCTCCAACGAACTGAAAGGAGCGAATTAAGAGCGAACCGGCTATATCGACGGTTTTTTCTGTCGCTATAGGATAAAAAATCGACTTTCTATGTTATAGCGACGGAAAAAATCGTCGCTATAACCAGTTCGTTCTTAGTTCGTTCTGAAGAAGCGGACTATATATATATATATAGAGAGAGAGAGAGAGTCGGGGAAATATTCCTAGTTATATAGTCATGTATTCCCATTACAAAATTAGTCTAAGGTCTCTACTTGATTCATGACTAAAAATCTTGAAAGAAGATGTTCGCTTTTGCACGTAATTAATTATGGAAGACCATGTTACTGTTGTGATATATAAATTGCACGTCTAATAAATTTAAGAATGTAAATGAGTTAATAAATATGATGGAGGCTCAACTTAATACGTTAAGTTTTTAGGTAAGAAGGTAGTCCGACATGCTTATTGAGCTAGTCCAAGGTGGAGCATTCGCAGGCCGCGTGTTACTCAATCCGCACGGTGGAGCAAATAGAGTTGAGTCAGGTGAAGCACAAGATGATCACTTATGCGTTTGGCGAAGTATGATTTGAATCAGGTGGAGCAGATTCAGGATGACTCCGGACAATTCCGCTATGAAATCTGGTATTATATTTAAAAATATTATTTTCTTTATTCTAGGTGATGTACTTACATACATGATTAAGTGAGTACTCGATTTATAAAATGACCATCTTATTGATTAATTTTATTTTTCCATTATATTGGTCTTAAATGAATTAAATTTTACGTCTCAAATATAATTGTCATAATTAGATCTTGAATTTTTCAAACAAAAGAAAATGTTGAGCAATTAGTTAATGAATTCATGACACGTATATTTAAAAAACTCATTTAAGATTCTATCATTACTTTGGATATATTGGCTTAATTTACACACTATCAAGTATTAAGATTAATTCAATCACGTTGTGTGTAGGGAAAGCCCTTTAAAGATTTAGAAGTCTTGAAAGAATTGATCCACTTAGTTATGTACTTTACTTTGATTCATATGGTCTATAAGACCAAGGCTCAAAGTGAATAGTAGGTTATTAAATAGAGTTGGGCTTTATGTGAACCTACTTTCAGAATTTATACAATGATCTCCAGAAGATTATTCACCTTCGCTACTATATATATATATATATATATATATATATATATATATATATATATACACACACACACACACACACACAGAAAAGATCAAGGGTTTACCGTTTCATCTTACGTACTTTACATACCCTCTTTAGCGACGGATCGGGCAACGATTCGATCCATCGTTATATGTTGTCCGTCGCTAAAAGCTAAGACGACGGTTCTCTGATATAATGTCGTTTGGTCCGTCACTAAAAGGGGTGAGCATGGTATGTAAAATTGTAAGATATAATGTTTGGCTCACTCACAGAATGTTTGTGGCCTCTTGTATTTATAGTGTGGCAAGTACAAGATAATGATAAAATACAAAGAAGTTTAAATTACAGAGTTGTTGTAACTAATGTTATCATCTTAGCCTTCAGATTTGAATGTTATCATTGTTGGGTTTCGAATATGAAAACGCACAGCGGAAATTAAAATTTTAAAACAATTTCCGAAACCCTAAAACAGGATCCATGCGAAAAATTAATTAATTAAGAGGTTTAGAGATTATACCGAATATGAAAACGTGAATCTGAAATCGACTGCGCCTCGAATCTCCAACGCAATACAAACCGACTGCGTCTCTACGGTATCCACATGAACGCTCCGCGAATCGTCCTACGATCTGCAGAAGAAGGAATCGCGGTACTAGCCACCAAGGATGGAGATTTTCGGAACTGTTTTCTCTAGTCTCTCTCTAAGAGCGGCTAGGGTTTTGTGTTTTGACGTAAAACCTAAAGTAACTGATATATATCATATATATAGCAGTTAGGAGGAATTAATCAAAACCTAATATTATTAAAATCCGAATTTATATATATCTTAATTAAGTCTTACTTAATTAATATACCTATATATAAATTATCCTATTAATTTAAATTCGTAATTTAAAATTCTATCAATCATATTGACATCTTTAAATATTTACAATTTAAATTAATTTCCTTTTAATTACGTTCTTTGTGTGTGACCCTATAGGTTATTATTACGTTGGCAATAATTTTAAAATCATATTATAAAATTATAAACAGTGAGCGGTATCTAGTAATGCATCACTGCTACCCAAGTAATAATAAGATCGATGATTCGATGCAACCTTTTCGTGATCAATGTTTCAATGTAATTTAATCCTTTTAACCTTAATATCCTAGATTAAACTCGAGTCATGGAATGTGTCATACTCTTCATAATTTAATCTGAGTTTTCTTGATCAATGAGTAGACTATATGAAACAAATTACTATTTGAGCATGGCCATGCATTTCATAGTCCTACTCAATCAAGAGGCCTATGGATATCACCTATAAAATATAGGATGGTTAAATTCCATCTAGATCACTCATATTACTCACACGATTCATAATGAACCCAATAATCACCTTTATAGTCCACCCTATTAAAGGTGACATTTGATGATATCAAAGTACATAAATTCTCGTGTAGTAAAATAGCGGTTTCAGGTCGGAGGACCATTACATCATTGTCACTATGAGAATTGCTAATGACACTTCGCATAATGCTCCATATAGAATTCTCATGGTGGGTCTGTCCAGTATATCGTTCTCTAACATGTACCTATGCATTGACTTAATATCTCATATATTTATGACCAATGAGATTTGGTCATCAGTCAATCCACATACTAGTCTCAATGCATCATTGTTGTCCCATCAACAATGATACTCGACTAGGGACATTTAAGAACAATGATACTAATTGTAATTATATAATCTCATGTTCAAGTCACATACTTGAAACTATATAATTTGTATCACTATTCTAAGGAATTTTATTATGTTAACAATTATATTACGCAGTAATTAAAACCATAATAAAATCATTTATTTATTCAATCAACAATAATATCAAATGTTAAGCAATTATATCAAATAATTGGCCTCTAGGGCATAAACTCTAACAATCATCTTATCTCCATCTCCTTTGACAAAGTCTGGGTGATGATAAGGCTTATCATTAACACGCCCCCTCAAGCGTAGGGGGAGTTCGCGGACCCGTAGCTTGTCTCGTAGTGGTGCAAAACGTTGAATTAAGAGAGGTTTCGTGAAAATGTCTGCAAGTTGATCTTTGGTACTAACACAGCAAACGCGAATGGTCTTGGATGTGACCTTCTCTCGAACAAAATGAAGATCTATCTCGACGTGCTTAGTTCGAGCATGAAACACGAGATTAGCGGCCATGTAGGTAGCACCAATATTATCACAAAGAATGACCGAGGTCGGAGTAAAAATAAATGCCCAATTCACGAAATAAAAATGTGATCCAGGTTAAGTCGGAAGTTGTATTCGTAAGGGCACGATACTCGGCCTCGGTGCTTGAACGAGCTACCGTTGTTTGTTTGCGAGAACCCCATGAAATAAGATTGCCGCCAAAATATATGCAATGTCCCATTGTGGAGCGATGATTTTCCGAATCACCGGCCCAATCCGCATCGCCAAAAGCTACAAAAGAGGAGTGTGGTGCTCGAGTGAGTAGTATATCATAATGTATGGTATGTTTTAAGTAGCGCAATACTCGTTTAACAGCTGCCCAATGAGGAATTAGGGGACGATGCATGAACTGACATAGGCGTTTGACAGCATAAGAGATGTTGGGTCGCGTGAAAGCAAGATAGTTAAGTGCAACTATTGTGCTGCGATAAAGAGTTGGGTCCGAATAAGGATGTCCATCCGTGGAGGTAAGTATTATAGAGGATGACATTGGTGATGCAATGGGTTTGGTTGTGAGCATGCCGGTGCGATCGAGTAGATTTGTAATGTAGCGTTGTTGGGTAAGAAACATAGAGTTGGCATCGCGAATAACTTCGATGCCGAGAAAGTAGTGAATATCACCAAGATTTTTGACCGCAAAATCGATGCCAAGAGATGCAATAAAATCATTGACGAGCGATATATTGGACCATGTAATAATAATGTCATCCATGTAGATAAGAACAAAAATGCATGTAGAGGCTTGCCGACGAATGAACAAGAACGTATCGGCCCGAGAATTAATGAACCCGATCGAGTGCTAATAACTTTGAACTTAAGCGCGAGAAACAGGCCCGTGGTGCTTGCTTGAGGCCGTAAAGAGCTTTTTGTAACTTGCATACATGATGCGAAAAGTGTGGATGAACAAAACCTGGAGGTTGCTACATGTAAACTATCTCTGAAAGAAAACCATGTAAAAAGGCATTAGAAATATCAATTTGCTTAATAACCCAATTACAAGTTACCGCATAGGAGAGTATGAACCGAATCGTCGTAGGTTTGATAACCGAACTAAATGTCTCATCATAGTCGATCACTTGTTGTTGATGGAACCCCTTGGCTACTAGTCTCGCTTTATGTCTCTCAATGGACTCGTCAGGTTTGTGCTTAATGCGAAAAACCCATTTGCATCCGATGATGGAGTTGCGAGACGGAGGTGGAACAAGTGTCCAAGTGTCATTGTGTAAGACCCCAAATTATTAATAAATGAAATTTAATTTTCTCTATTTATTATTTTGAAATAGTAATGGTTGAATTGATTAATAAGGTTAGTTATGGGTAAAATGCGTAAATATTTTAAATAAGCAAGTGGTTATAAATTATTCATTATTGTCGGGGAATATTCGTTTGGTCGTGGAATATTCTTACTGTCGGGGAATATTCGTACGACGGCACAGCCTTGTGTGGGCCCCATAACGGAAAGCGATTGGATGAAGAAAACGACAAGTATAAGTTGTTTATAAATAACGACGTAGTTGTTACCGTTAACACTGTTGGAATACCCGGTGGTTAAAATACAGTAATAAGCGTTGTTGCACAGTAGCACACGGTATTGCACCAATTATTGATTCTTTCGTAAGAAGGCACTACTCAATAAGTGTTACAGTAATTACTGTTCAGTATTTTATTTTATTGATTCAATAATTGCTGCGTTGATATTTTATATTAGTGTTGTTTCAATAATTGTCACTACACAGTATTTTCCATTATCGAAGTAATAATTCATATTATCTGAATAATATTATTAGATAACATTATTGGCAATGTCTAGAAAGTTCTGTCTAAGGAGAGGTTTGGTCACCTAATTGCGCGCCAGTAAGGAGAAATCCTTATTGGAAAGCCCCCTCTTTCCTAGGAACGGCCTGGTTGTCAGTACTGTGATTCTGTAATATTATTTGTGAATAATTAATTATTGATTTATATGATGAGAAAAATATTGATTTTATGTGGATATAGATGGAGAAAATTTTTAAAGTAACAATTGTTAAAAAATTGATATTTTATCTTCTCTGATAAAATAATATTTTATTATATTATTATAATATAATAATGATGATATTTTTACAATGAATGTGGGATATATGAGTATATGAGGAGAAAGAGTATTTTTGTTGGATTAAATGATTAACACATGTTTTGTGTGTCGGTGGACCCCATTTATTGACTGAAATTTGATTATAGCCTGTAAAATTGCCCGTTTATGGATTTCGGTCAATTTCTATTTGGAATTTGGAAAAACTTTCTTCTGCAAAGTTGTAGAGAATTGAATTTTCTATAAAAATTCGCGAGATTCGAATTTTCTGATAAAAGAGCTATTTATTATGAATTATTGAAATAGTAGATTTCATTCTCTACGTAACTCTTCTATGAATTATTATTTTCCGCTGCGAATGTTGATTTAAACCTTGTTGTCCATTGTATTCTATTAGATTTTTCCCTGTTGAAGACTAACGATAATTTGTTCTATATTATCTTAGTCATAATGTTCTTTACTGGGCTAGTTGAGCTCACCCTTTTTCTTGTTGTTCTATTTTTCTTCTCAGGAGGCGAGAATGTAGCAAATACTAGTCGGGGTGTGGAATGATGGTTCTAGAAGTTGTTCTTGTAGTTCTCACTATTCTGTAAAATAGTGTATTAATAATTAATGAGGACTTATTTGAGTGTGGATATTGTCTAGATGACAATATTTATATTTTAACTCACAGTTTTTATGTTGAAATAATAAAGTTGTAGTTGTTTCTGTATCATGTATTTTGACGACTCAGAATGGGTGTTGTATACCTATTTTGGGGGCGTCACAGTTGGTTTCAGAGCTTAGGGATATGGTCTCTAGCGGAGATCGGGGAATAGTACTAGGAGGGGAGAAACGAGTAATCCTTCGCTAGTGTATCATACCTAAGCTTATTTGTTGGTCAGTTGAAGTATATGGTTAATATGTGATATGTTAAATTGTTTAATTAACCCTTATTTTATGGCAGTATTTAAGAATGACAACTAAGAATGTTAACAGTGGAGTAAATGAGACCGTGGAGACGCTTGTACTCACCAACGAGGAGAACGTGCAACAGGAAGGCAATATTCCTCTTGTAAACAACACCACTGAGCAGACGATGAACGACGGGATGTTTAGGAGCTTTTTGCAGTTCATGCAAAACCAGACGAGGGAGACTCGTGCACAAAATACGGGTGGAAATGCTAGCAATGCACGGCTTGTCACAGCCAAGCAGTTCAAAGAGTTGGGACCACCAGAATTTAAGAGAAAGTCGGATCCAATTATGGCAGAAACGTGGGTCAAGCAAATTACCAAGATATTCGATGTCTTGGGATGCACGGAGGAACAGAAGGTTCCATTCGCCACCTTTATGTTCCGTGGCGAGGCAGACTATTGGTGGGAGTCTGTGAACCATACCCATCCAGCCGCACTCAGCGTGTCTTGGGAAACGTTTCAGAAACTTTTCAACAAAAAATACTTTCCTGAAAGTATTCGCCATATGAAGTAGGTAGAGTTTATTAGATTGGAGTAGAATAACATGACGGTGTCCCAGTACGAGGCGAAGTTTGCAGAGTTGTCCAGGTTTGCACCTCATTTGGTGGAGAATGAGGAACGTATGACGCGGATGTTTCTGAGAGTTTTGAAACCCGACATACGTCAATATCTCATTTCTCATAAATTTTCTCTCTATTCAGATGTTGTCAACAGGGCTCAATTATTAGAGTGAGATAATGAGTACGTTCAACTGAGGGACCACAACCAGGATCATACCGGTGACAGCAGTCATCAGTACAACGATAACCAGCGGAGAAAGAAGAATACAGACAAGAACGGCAACCACTCTGGTGGTAATCGTGGCCATGAAAATAGAAGAAGCGAGTCGGGAGGAGATTTTAAAAAGAGGAGATTCAACAATGACAATATAAAGACGTCAGCACCAGCTGGTTCCAAGGGAGGAGAACGACCACCGGTCATTTGCTATAAGTGCGAAAAAGAAGGACACATCAGCCCAAACTGCCCACAACAGTTTAAGGTATATTATAACTGTGGAAAGGAAGGACATATTGCTCGAGATTGCACTATAGCGAAACCAAGTCCAACGGGGGTAGTGACTCAAAAAGCTGTCCCAGAAAAGTCAAAGTCAACGGTTCCTGGAAGAGCATTTTTTGTGACTGGTCAGAATGCGAGGAACCCGAACGAAGTTAGCACGGGTTAGTTAATTATAAATTCTTACGAAATTTATACCTTATTAGATACCGGTTCTACCCATTCATTTATCTCTCCTGCTTATACTCAACGTTTAAACTTGACTCCGGAGAAAATTAGACTTTGACTTATCTTTTGAAATCCGTTAGGAGAAACTTTCGTTACATCCACTGTTAATAAATCTTGTTTGTTCCAAGTTGGCACCATCACATTACCTGTTGACCTTATCTCTTTAAAGATACTTGCTTTTGATGTGATTTTAGGAATTGATTGGTTAACTACTCATCATGCCAAAATTAATTATTTTCGTAAGGTTGTTAGTTTTCATATTCCTAACCAACCAGTTATTCGAATTCAAGCAACCAAACCATTGAAGTCAAACTCTTTAATATCAAGCCATAAAGCCATTCGTTTATTGAAAAACGGGTGTCAAGCTTTCTTAGCCCATGTCATGGACTTGAACTAAAATACGTCAGATTTGAGTGATATTTCTGTTGTTAGTAAATTTTTTGACGTATTTCCTGAAGAATTTCTTGGCTTACTCCTAGAGCGTGATATTGAATTTTGTATCGACTTTGAACCCGGTACAAAACCCATTTCTAAAATCTCATATCGAATGGCTCCTATTGAACTTCAGGAGTTAAAAACCTAACTATAGAAATTGATAACCGAGCCTCTATTTGGTGACTTCCTTTGTGGAATACATCGAAGCCAGACTCTCCGTAGGGGATGCCATATTCGTGTGGTATTAAACTGATAGGTGCCATTGTGACGTGATATCCAAGATTGGGATATGAGTCAAAGTTGAGAGCAACCTAAGTCAGTAATCGAAATACGTAGCTTTCTAGGCTTAGCTGGTTATTATCGGAGATTCGTAAAAGGATTTTCTCGAATCGCTACTCTATTAACTCAGCTGACTCGAAAAGATACAAACTTCAAATGGACCGAGGAATGTGAGAAGAGCTTCCAAGAATTCAACATGCGACACCGACGTTGGCTCGAGCTGTTGAAAGATTTCGATCATACCATCCAATACCATCCTAGAAAAGTAAACGTGGTAGCTGACGCATTGAATAGAAGATCATATGCGGGTACGAGTGCGATATTGTCAATGCAAAATTTTGTATGAACCTCTATCTAATGTTAAAAACTCAACTATAGAAGTTGATAACCGAGCCTCTATCTGGTGACTTCCTTTATGGAATGCATCGAAGCCAGACTCTCCGTAGGGGATGCCATATTCGTGTGGTAGTAAACTGATAGGTGCCATTGTGACGTGATATCCAAGATTGGGATATGAGTCACAGTTGAGAGCAACCTAAGTCAGTAATCGAAATACGTAGCTTTCTAGGCTTAGCTGGTTATTATTGGAGATTCGTAAAAGGATTTTCTCAAATCGCTACTCCATTAACTCAGCTGACTTGAAAAGATACAAACTTCAAATGAACCGAGGAATGCGAGAAGAGCTTCCAAGAATTTAACATGCGACACCGACGTTGGCTCGAGCTATTGAAAGATTTCGATCATACCATCCAATACCATCCTAGAAAAGCAAACGTGGTAGCTGACGCATTGAGTAGAAGATCATATGCGGGTACGAGTGCGATATTGTCAACGCAAAATTTTGTACGACTTACAAAGGATGAAGATAGAATTCCAGACTCCGGAGACCCATGCGATGATGTCAAGTATACGCATAGAACCAACGTTAATCGATAAAGTTAAAGTTGCTCAAGCCACAAACCCGGAGCTGATGCGTATGAAGAAAAAAGTATAAGAAGGTGCTATTACAGAAGCAAGAATCGATGAAGAAGGAATACTTCGAGTCCACTCCAGACTTTGTGTTCCTAACGATTCTGATTTGAAGTACAAGATTATGATGGAGGCACACAATACACCATTTGCAATCCATCCTAGAAGTACCAAGATGTATCGTGATCTTTGACATATATTTTGGTGGAACAATATAAAGAGAGAGATTGCAAAGTTTATTTCGAGGTGTTTAACTTGTCAACGTGTAAAGGCGGAGCATCAAGTGCCAAAGGGTCTATTACAACCACTTGAGATTCCGAAATAGAAGTGGGAACACATTACCATGGATTTCGTTACGGGTCTTCTCACGGTTTCTCAAGGCATATATACGATTTGGGTTATTATTGATAGATTAACCAAGTCTGCCCATTTCGGGAGACTTATTCCCTTGAACGTTTCGCTCGTATGTACGTAAATAAGATTGTGAGATTGCATGACATGCCAGTATCCATAGTTTCGGATCATGACCCAAGATTCACTTTAAGATTTTGGGTTAGCTTGCAAAAAGCTATGGGCACGGATTTACTATTTAGTTCGGTATACCATCCTCAAACGGACGGACAATCAGAAAGGACTATTCAAACTCTTGAAGATCTATTAAGACTCTGTGTCCTAGATTTCAAAAGGAGTTGGGATAAATATTTACCATTGGTGGAATTTTCCTACAACAACAGTTATCAGGCAAGTATAGGTGTGGCTCCATTTGAAGCATTGTATGGACGAAAGTGTCGCTCTCCAGTATGTTGGGATGAGGTGGGAGAAGCAACGTTGTTGGGACCAGAGTTGGTACGAATGACTACATAGAAGATCCAAACGATTTAACAACGTATACAAATAGCATAGGATCGACAAAAGAGTTATGCGGATCTTCATCGAAAGGACATAGAATTTGACATTGGGGATCATGTATTGTTGCGTGTGGCTCCATGGAAAGGAGTTACAATATTCGGGAATAGAGGAAAGCTCAATCCACGATTTATTGGTCTATTTCAGATTCTTGATCGAGTAGGAAATGTGGCCTATAGACTCGCGTTACCTCCAAGTATGTCTCGTGTTCATAATATTTTTCACGTATCCGTGCTTCGTAAATATGTGAAAGACCCGAACCATATTATTGAGTTAGAACCGGACGAGATAGCCGAAGACTTAACGTATGAAGAGGTACCTATCAAGATTTTAGATAGGAAGGAGCATGTCATACGTACCAAGGTTATACCACAAGTTAAGGTTTTGTAGAGGAACCATGCTATTGAAGAAATGACCTGGGAGTTGGAATCAGAAATGAAAAAGAGGTATCCTCACCTTTTCGAAACACCAGGTACGTACGTCAATTTCGAGGACGAAATTTCATAAGGAGGGGAGGTTGTAAGACCCCAAATTATTAATAAATGAAATTTAATTTCCTCTATTTATTATTTTGAAATAGTAAGGGTTGAATTGATTAATGAGGTTAGTTATGGGTAAAATGCGCAAATATTTCAAATAAGCAAGTGATTATAAAATATTCATTATTGTCGGGGAATATTCGTTTGGTCGTGGAATATTCTTACTGTCGGGGAATATTCGTACGACGGCGCAGCCTTGTGTGGGCCCCATTACGGAAAGCGATTGGATGAAGAAAACGACAAGTATAAGTTGTTTATAAATAATGGCGTAGTTGTTACCGTTAACACTGTTGGAATACCCAGTGGTTAAAACACAGTAATACGCATTGTTGCACAGTAGCACACGGTATTGCACTAATTATTGATTCTTACGTAAGAAGGCACTACTCAATAATTATTACAGTAATTACTGTTCAGTATTTTATTTTATTGATTCAATAATTGCTGCGTTGATATTTTATATTACTGTTGTTTCAATAATTGTCACTACACAGTTTTTTCCATTATCGAAGCAATAATTCATATTATCTGAATAATATTATTAGATAACATTATTGGCAATGTCTAGAAAGTTCTGTCTAAGGAGAGGTTTGGTCACCTAATTGCGCGCCAGTAAGGAGAAATTCTTATTGGAAAGCCCCCTCTTTCCTAGGAACGGTCTGGTTGTCAATACTGTGATTCTGTAATATTATTTGTGAATAATTAATTATTGATTTATATGATGAGGAAAATATTGATTTTATGTGGATATAGATGGAGAAAATTTTTAAAGTAACAATTGTTAAAAAATTGATATTTTATCTTCTCTGATAAAATAATATTTTATTATATTATTATAATATAATAATGATGATATTTTTACAATGAATGTGGGATATATGAGTATATGAGGAGAAATAGTATTTTTATTGCATTAAATGATTAACACATATTTTATGTGTCGGTGGACCCCATTTCTTGACTGAAATGTGATTATAGCCTGTAAAATCGCTCGTTTGTGGATTTCGGTGAATTTCTGTTTGAAATTTGAAAAAACTTTCTTCTGTAAAGTTGTAGAGAACTGAATTTTCTATAAAAAATCGCGAGATTCGAATTTTCTGATAAAAGGGTTATTTATTATGAACTATTGAAGTTCCGAAATAATTGATTTTTGGAAGTTTTATTTATTTTTATTAAGAAAAACGTTTTTATTGTTTTGGTTGGCCCCCCATGTGTTGCAAAGATGCTGAAATGCAGAAGTCAAGTGTGCGTAGGAAATTTTTTAATATATATTATTATTTTATTAAATTTTCTGCTTTGGTGTTCTAAGCATTTTTCTATAAATAGGGTGCTTAGGTTAGAATTAAAAATCACACCAGAAACTAAAGATTTCTCTCTATTTCTCTCTCTATATTAGTGAGCGTATTCTTGTGAGTATTTTAATAATTTGAGTGTTGCTATACGGTGCAAGTTCAAGTCATAGCCTATATCCGGTGTTTCAACTAGAAGTACTGTCTTTACGAGGTAAGGGATGTTATTTTCTCTTAAATGATATTATTTCTTCAATATCATTATGCCAAAATGTTGGTTGAAAATTTTTATCAAATTTAGAACTTTTTCATGTCAGGGTTACTATTCATGAGTTACTATTCATGAGTACTATTCACGAAGCATGATGATATTTTTTGTGAAATTTCTATCTTTTAGTATCGAAGTTACTATTCACGTATACGACACTATTCACGTATACGGTACTATTCACGAATACGACTCTATTCACCGAAAAATGAATTTTTCTTCTTTTTGTCCAAAATATCTATTCTGGATACTAGCTTTGATTATATCCATATTTTGATAATTCTTGAATTTTACTCCACTATGATTATTTATGAGGTATTTTTGGATATGGAATAGCTGAAATACAAATCCTTAATATTTATTCTTTTGTTTCACTGGATTCGTTTTCTTTAAAATATTTTTCATCATCCTCAGTCCTAAATGATGATATAACTGAATATCTTTGGCCTGTAGTGCAAAGATGAATGATTTCTGATGAATATCTTTGGCCCGTAGTACAAAGATGAACAGGTGTTTAGATGAACATGACCAACTAATGAATATCTTTGGCTTGTAATGCAAAGATAAATATTGATTGATGTTACATGGATAAAATATTGATGATGGACTTTTAAATTCATAGATAATAGTAGATTTCATTCTCTACGTAACTCTTCTATGAATTATTATTTTTCGCTGCGAATATTAATTTAAACCTTGTTGTCCATTGTATTCTATTAGATTTTTCCCTGTTGAAGACTAACGATAATTTGTTCTGTATTATCTTAGTCATAATGTTCTTTACTGGGCTAGTTGAGCTCACCCTTTTTCTTGTTGTTCTATTTTTCTTCTCTGAAGGCGAGAATGTAGCAAGCACTAGTCGGGGTGTGGAATGATGGTTCTAGAAGTTGTTCTTGTAGTCCTCACTATTCTGTAAAATAGTGTATTAATAATTAATGAGGACTTATTTGAGTGTGGATATTGTCTAGATGACAATATTTGTATTTTAACTCACAGTTTTTATGTTGTAATAATAAAGTTGTAGTTATTTCTGTACCATGTATTTTGGCGACTCAGAATGAGTGTTGTATACCTATTTTGGGGGCGTCACACGTTGCGCATAAGTGCATCAAACTCACTGTTCATAGCTGCACGCCATGCTGGAAATTTTATCACCTGCCTGTGTATAGCAAGTGGGTTCGACTTGTTCAGGTGTACAAGTCGCCAAAAGAGCCCGAGACAAAGGATACCGAATTGTGTCGTCTGTTAACTCCTTTGGCCGAATAATATTATTGCGAAGTCTCGTATGCATCGGGTGTAAGGACTCCATCACACGGGGATTGGATACACCGAGTAGTTGTGGTAAGTCGGGCGAGGTAGGCTCGGGTGGAGTCGAAGACATGTTGGTTGGGACTGATAGTGAACTAGGAGAAGCTGACAGTGGGCTGGCGTGACTGACAGTAATGGTTGGTGAACTGGATGCGATGGGCCGGTAAGACAGGCAGTGGGCTTGTCGGGTCTGTTAGGAGGTTTGGAAGAGCAGGCCGAGTGGATAGAGGACTAGGCTAAGCTTGTAGTGGGATGGAGTTGGAATCTGGAAATTGCTTGGACAGTGGAGAAGCTGTTGTGGGTAGCTTTTGGGATGAAGTCGTGGGAGGAGTGGACGACAATCCGATAGGGTATTGAGGTGGTGAATGTGTCGGGTAGACTTGGAGATTCATTGGCAAGGATGTACTATTCCGATAGGGTAATGAGACATAGATAAACGAAAAGGAAGTTGTTTGCTTTTACCCATTTGACATGAGTTACAAATGTTAAAAGCTCTCTTATTTTCGTATGGCAACGCGTACTGACGAAAAATTGAATGCGTAAGAGGAAATGCGGAATGACCAAGGCGAGATTGCCAGACATGCAAGGGTGTTCGGACACCAAAGAAAGCAGACGGTTGTTGTTGAGAAGATGGGTGGAGAGGATAGAGGTCGGCTTCACATTTTCCTCGGTGCAGTGTTCTCCCCGTGGTCTCATCCTTAACACAAAAATAAGATGCATGAAACTCAACAAAAACATTATTGTCACGAGTAAATTTACTAATAGATAAAAGATTTTTGCAAATATGTGGAACTCGTAAGACATTACTCAATTGAAAATTATGAGTAGGAGTGTGGATGATACCGTTACCACTGTGAGTGATTTTTAACCCAGCACCATCTCCGATTTGAAGTTGATCTGTTCCATTATAAGGGTCAGCAGTGAGATTGAGATTGTTTAGATCAGCTGTGATATGATGGGTAGCTCCAAAGTCGTGAAACCAGGAGTTAACAGGCGTATATTGAGCGTGACTTGCAGCATAAGCGGCTGGCTGCGAGTTGGGACCATGAAAATTTTGATCAAATCGAAGGGCACATTTGGCAGCCGTGTGTCCATCTCCTTTGCAAATTTGGCATCGTGGAGTATACGAGCTAGAGTTCGTATAGCGAGTGCGCCCCCTGCCTCCCCGGGTGCCACGATAAGGATGACGGCTACCATGCCCACTGTCCGTGCGGAATGGATACTGTTGATTGGGAGGATTCCGAACAGCAGAGTGGGCGGATGGGTTCTCAGTGGGAAGTTGTAAGGCACAGTTGCGATCCTCTTGGCGTCGTAGAAGTTCATAGACAGCATGAAGAGATGGTGGATTGATCATCGTATTGATAGAGGTGATGACTGCATCGAAAGATGAGTCGAGCCCAACGAGAAGATATGACAAGTGATCAAAGTGGCGAAGTGGTTCACCAATTGCAGCCAAGGTAGTGGCGACGGACATGATACGACCATAGTACGTATCGATAGAGTCATGTCCTTTCCGGATAGAAGATAGTTGTTATTTCAGTTGAGTGGAACAGGCTCGTGAGTTTGAGCAGAAGAGTTGGGCAAGAATATCCCTTACTTGGTGTGAAGTAAAGTCTCCCACTACATGCGGTAGCAATTCCTCGGAGATGGAGGAAATAATGGCGCTCAAGATCATTTGATCCTCCTGAACCCAAGCTGAATATGCAGGATTAAGTTGGCTACCAGGAGGAGATGTAGAAGTAGAGACATCGATGGTGGGAGATGGACAAGATATAGTACCGTCTACATAGCAAAAAAGATTTTGGCTTTTCAAGTATGGGACGAGTTGTGTCTTCCATAAGAGATAATTATCCCTTGCAAGTTTGAGAGTAACATTGTGGTGGAGCTTAGTAGGAGTTTGGGAAATAGGAGAGTCGGTTGTGGTGGTATTTCCCGACAGTGGTGGGGGAGAATTAGTACTAGTGGAGTCTGCCATTTGATAGGGAAAAAAATAAGGGAATTCAGATGGGATATGTAGGAAGGAAAAAGAAACGTTTGTTTTATATGGCTCTTGATACCATATAAGATATAATGTTTGGCTCACTCACAGAATGTTTGTGGCCTCTTGTATTTATAGTGTGGCAAATACAAGATAATGATAAAATACAAAGAAGTTTAAATTACAGAGTTGTTGTAACTAATGTTATCATCTTAGCCTTCAGATTTGAATGTTATCATCTTATCTCCATCTCCTTTGACAAAGTCTGGGTGATGATAAGGCTTATCATTAACAAAAATAAAGAGGTGAGTATATATATATATATATATATATATATATATATATATATATATATATATATATATATATATATATATCTTTTAACACTAAAATTAGTTGTTCATTTAAAATTAATTCTGTTCAAATTGTGAGTCCAAGAATTCAGTAATGTCTAAGACTATCTTCTTCAATTCATTTTATTTTATTTTATGTTTCCAAAAGGAAATAAAGAATGTCTAAAATAGGCTAAAACAATCTATTGACCTCTTAACAATTTATAAAATTTACTTTAGCATAATATTGATCTAAAGAATTTTATTGTCAGAATTTTTCCAAGGTATAATTAAATCTTGAAAGTGTTGGGTACCCATGAAAAAAATTCAAGGTAAAAAAAGATTTACTTGTTAGATTGATTAGTGACCAAGAAAAAGAGACAAAAAATTATTAGAAAAATAAAAATACGTGACAGAACTTTGTGGCAGTTTTTAAAAACCATCACAAAAGATAATAATTTGTAATGAACTTTTTGAGCAATCACAAAATAGTAGTATATATGATGACTTTTAGAGATGGTTAATTTTGTCATCAATGTAATATAATTATGATGATCATCAATCACCAAAATTCACACAAAATAAATTTTCTTTTTGCGACGCAGTAAGTCATCACTTAATGATATACTCTTTTCGTGATTGCATTTAAACTATTACTAATACTTAAATAAAAAAAATAATCAAAATAATATTTTATGACGATTATAACAATCATTGAAGAAGATATATTTTGTGACGACTTTTATTTGTAATTATAAAAAGAAGGTATTATGTAATGAAATTTTCAAACCATTATATCACAAAACAATAAAATATATGATGGGCGCTCTCAGTGATGATTAATTTTACCATCATTATAGAATATTTGTAACTGTCATTGTAATTAATCACCAAATCTTATGAGAGACTAATTTTGTTTAGTAAGTCAACTCATATGTTTCCTTTTATATTTTATTTTAAAATTATAATCATTATATGGGTTTTGGTATAGTGGTAATATATATTTGTTATTTAGTTAGCAAATGGAGGAGGGTTCAAATCCTACAAATATCATTTGATATAGTTAATATAATGAAATAAATTGTACGTAAAAAGTGATTCACATTCTTACCTTTGATCCTTAAAGTCATGTGTTTTTTGTGATGATCATCACAAAAGCACTAAGCGTTTGTGTGATTGTCAAAACCATCACAAAAGGCTTTCATGATGGGGGTATACAAGATGACATTCGTGACGGCTAAATTCATCACAAAAATCTTTTGTGATGGTTTTTTGAATTTATATGATGGATTTGAGCCATCAGAAAAGGATATTTTTTTTGTAATGTCTCACAACGCGAAGTAACATGAAATGAAACACCCGAATTAATAATACAATCATTAACATGGCACTTGGGTTTACCATCATAAACAATGGCTTCATTAATGTTGGATAGATACACAATCAAGTCCATATCTTCATATTTTTCTTAGACTGCTACTTCAAAAATCTGCACTCTCGCCTTATGTGACCTGTTTTCTGGCAGTGAATTAAATAATTAAATAACTTCTTTTATATCTCTTAACCTTCCCATGAATTTGTCATATTTAGGAGAACGTATCTTTCTGTTTCTACCCCTACTATGCGTGATAAAAACTTGTGACAATTAAACCGCCAGTCACTACTGTATCTCCTCGCCTCTCTTCTTTATTGAACAAATTATCATTGACTATATCCATAGTCAACGTACCATTTAGAGCAGAGTTACTTATCGACACAACCAGCGTCTCCCAACTATATATCAAGCAAGGAGCTCAACAACAATAAAGCCTTCATCTCATTACCAATGACATCTTCATCGTACTCAACTGATTTATCAAACTCTGAAAACCACTCAATAAATATTTAGACAAAATAGGTACATAATTTTCGCACTAAAAAAAGAAGAAAAAAACATAATACAAAATAATAATAATAATAAAATAATTATTAAAAAAACAATGAGGGACATAACAAAGTGCTAATAATAATAATAATAATAATAATAATAATAATAATAATATATTAGTGTTATATTAAATTACAGTAAGTCTACTATCACAAAAAATCGCTCGATCACATACACTCACGCATATTTTGATGGCCCACGTGTGAGTGTATGTGAGTGGTTTTATGTGATATCAAACTTATTTATTAAATTAATGGCTAGAGTTAAGTTAGTCGTGACTTTTAAATGATGCGGCTAGAGTTATGTTAATAGCTTTTAAATGAGGTGGTTAGAATTAGATTAATGACAGTTAAATGAGATGACAATTTCTAGTCCTTAAATTCAATAATTTTAAATCTGAACTTTTAAATGAAGACTATGAAGACTCTCCATTTCAAATGAAATGGAGAGAATTCGGATCCGGGAAGTAATTATAAATTCATTATGAAAGCACTTCTGTTTGAAAATTGTATCCAAGTGCTATACTTGATGGAGGGTTTCGGTTAAAATATATAGCAGAGTTATACGGACCATATAATTAATTTGTTTTCACAGCTATATCACTTTGTATAAAACAAAAAAGTTTTCTGTACAAAATCACAAAGTTTTGAATTGAATTTCACAGCCATTCATCAATTGGCAACTGTTTCGATCGATCTATGGCAACTATTCCTGTGAATTAATTCGTTGTTTTCGAATAAATTATGCATATCAATTTTTAATTTTAAAATTTGGTATTTCTATCATTTAGTATTGATATGTGATGTAATAACTAAAAGAAAATGAGAAACAAATTAAAATTAGTTGTGGAAACATGCATGATACTTTTAACGTGCACGGATCATAATTATGTATTACACAAAAAATTAATTAATATTGCAGGGATTTAAAGTGAAGAGAGAATTTGGTGTCTTGCAGATTATAATTAATAAAAGAAGGCCTTCTTATTTAGTAGTAGTAGTAGCAGTACGTGAATTAATTACATGCCAAAGATGGAGCTAGGGTATATATGAACTCCATGTTATTTTATTGGGGCTGCCTGCCTTCCAATGCAAGAAAAAGAAATTAAATACAAAGCGAGCAATAACTATGTTGTATATATATATATATATATATATATATATATATATATATATATATATATATAATCAACCAATAGTAGGGATGCTAACAATAGTATCACAAGTGTCGACCCAAACACGAACCCTAGTGCAGAGAAAGTCCTCAGTAACACTGGTTCCTTCCAACACAATCTGAGCAGTAACAAGTGGGTTCTCTTTCTCTATCTTCGGCACCGCATCCTTCCCCTTTGTCCCAAGGAGTTCGGGCCATGAACTCTTACCTATACATGATTTATTACCAAAATTATCTCTCTTTAACAAATTAAGAATATAACAATTGAATAAAAAACAAAGGAAGTATTAATAGATGAGAGTTCACAAACCTAGCAACTCCGGACGGACAAAAATATAGTTAACACCTTTTGCATTACTATTTTTTTTTTGCTAGTTTGAAAACACACCACACACCACACACCACACACACAACTCGAAGCCCCAACCTAAACATGGGTTTTGCATTACTATATAGTTTACTCTTTTACGTTTTGTACAAATACTTTTTTCTCGAAAATATAATTAAGATCTATTGAATTTTTTTTTATCAGGAACTGTTGAACCTCATTTTCTCAGAAATAATGTTAATAAGCTTTTTAAAACATTCAAAACTCTATATATAGCTAGATAGAAATTGTACCAATACCTTTGCATAATTCTGATGACATCTTCAGATATAGTTCTTTTTCTTTTTCTTGATAGCCTCGATCTTCTTCTTTCTTTCTTAATTTATGATTGATGATTTTGTACGTAGTTGCTGAATTCGATATATTTATAGAATTAACAAGATGCAGTCTGATCGATAGCTTCTTGTAATTGGCTTTAATTCTTTGACTTTTTTATTTATTAGTATACAAGAAATTAGTTCAAACGTGTGTGTGTGTGTGTGTGTATATTTATGTTTTGGATAAGAGTTGTTGTTAATTGGCGCATTGAAACCTATACATTTTTTATATCTATTTACTTGAATTTCATTTAGGGAAAAGTACGGTATGCTAATTAATTTTGAATTTAACAATATTGACCTAATCGAGGATAGGATGTTCAGGTGGTGCAAGTAATCCTCAATCCTATAAGCAAAAGAGTGGACAAATAAAAAAGGACTACCACAATCAAATTTATTTAATAATTTGGCTGCAAATTCAGTACTATTTTGACTACCATTCACCTTATGTGGTTAGGCCTGAAAATTCAATTTTTTATATTTTTCTTTTTCAAGGGTAGACAGCGTGAATTAGTTAATACTTACTCTTTCATTTTCATAAAAATGGTGTCATTTGTGGTCAATTTCTTATACTCTACAAATTGTCATGGTAATATAAAATGATATAGTAATATTCATAATTTGCCATCATAACATCATTGCCATACTCCGTACTAAATAAATAACTTATTGTTTCAAGGATATGCACGCATGAAATAAAACTATCTCCTTCATATATGCTAATTAAATTTACAAGGTAGTATTATTTTTGTGTGGTAGAGGGAGTATTTTGTAGATTAAATATAAGATTTGATTGAATTAATTTTATTTTATTACTAATAAAAACAATCTCACGCTCACTTGCATAATCAATGTGTATAAGGTTAATTATGGTAATACTTTCATTCTTATGCATTAATATAAAGGAATAGAGTTGCAAAATACAATTGACCTGTTGGCGGCCCAACCAAATTTAGAAACTCGTAAAAAAATCATCTTTTATAAGAGAACTTAATATTTCAACAAAGTAACATAAAATTTTAGTAACAATTACATATTATAGTACATTTTTAAAAGTAATTATAAAAATCATACATTCATAAAATAATTACAAAAATATGACACTTCATCATATATATTTATAATACTAATACAATTAAGAGTCCTTAAATTAAGGGATTAATATTAATGAGATTACATAACAAATTAGTTTCCATCTTCCTTCGGTCTCTCTATCTATCTACGCCATTACTATTTCTCTCTCTTCTCCCTTACTACTTCTCTCTCTCCTCTCGTCTCTCCTCTCGAAGCCACTCGACGTCGTCCTCCTCCTCTTCCGCCGCCGTCGTCGTCGTCGTTGTCGTCCTCTTCCGCCGCTGCCGCAACACCATAGTCTCTCAACTCTGACAGAAAATTGAATACGTGACTTTCAGGCTAATACGTAATTTTCTCTCTCCAACTCTCTCACAACTGAAAGGATTCTGGTCTCTCTCTAAGGTATGCTTCTAATTTCTGTTAATTTTCATTCTAGTAATTAATTGTCAATATGATCATATATATACGCTATGTTTCTAACAGAATGGGGTATTGATTGTTTAGATTTGTGTTGTTTTTATGTTTTATATAGAATGGTTGATACAAGGAAGAAGGATGGAAAGAGGTAAAGAATCACAGAGGGTAATTCTATTAAGGACTTGACGAAATTTGTTTGGGTTTGTAGAGTTAGATTTTGATTTTGATGTTCCTGTAGTTAAGACAGAAGCTCAAGTTCATAGCCAGAAGATATTTTCAATCCAAATTTTTTTAAAGGTTTGCTAATTTAAATTTTGTTATTGTTACTATCATATAACTGTTTGGTTACTTCTACATTATGTTTTGGTTACTGTTAGCTTGTGATTCGGATACCATTTTTGTTACCCTGATTTGGTATTTTGGTTACTTTTTTATGTTGTTATGGTTACCATGTATTTGCTTAGTATACATGGTTGACTAAACTGGTTTTGGTGTACATGTTGTTTATGTATTGGTTACCATTAAAACATGTTTTGGTTATTATCATATAAATATTTGGTTACTTCTTTAGTATATTTTTGGTTATTGTTAATTTCTGATTTGAATTCTATTTATGTTTCCTTGAGTTGGGATTTTGGTTACTGTTTTTTGTTGTTCTGGTTACCATGTATTTGCTTAGTATATATGGGTTGACTAAACTGTGTTTAGTTTATATGTTGTTTATGTATTGGTTACCATTAATATATGTTTTGGTTACTAACATATAACTGTTTGGTTACTTCATTAGTATATTTTTTGTTGTTGTTGGCTTATGATTTGGATACCATTTTTTTTCCTCAATTGGGATTTTGGTTACATTTATATGTTGTTTTGGTTCCAATGTATTTGCTTAGTATACATTGGTTGACTAAACTGGGTTTGGTATACATGTTATTTATGTGTTGGTTACCATTAAAACATGGTTTGGTTACCTATCATATAACTGTTTGGTTACTTCTTTAGTATATTTTTTGGTATACATGCTTTTATTTTGGTGACCTTTCAAATTATGTTTTGGTTAATATTACATATAAGTATTTGTTTACTGCATAAAATGGTATGTACTACATGTTATTTATATTTTGGTCACCATTAGATTATATAATATAACTTTTTGGTTACTGCTTTGTTATGGTATGGTTAATGTTATATCATGATATGATAACTATTATTGTGCAGTCAATGTGGGATGTTGGTTATTTGTTATAGTCTGTTTTGGCTATTGTGTAATTGTCATATTATGTTTTGGTTAGTATACTTTTATTTGTTGGTCACTACGTAACTATTTATGTTATAAATATTGCTTATATCTGGTTACTAATTACTGTGTAAATCTGATTTTGTTTATTTGCAGTTATGAGATCTTTACTATGAGGAATGCAACAGAAAATTCACTGGAGAAATTATATATTGGTGTGATATGGAAGTCTCCAGCATTATTATCAAGAAATTGAACCCAAGTCAGTTGGAGAAGTTTAAGGCATCATTAGTTTGTGGATATTTTATTTTTGTAAATAATAAACCTAAGTCATAATAAACCATGTATTTTCTTAGTATACATTGATGTATTATTTTTGTAAATTCCTTCAAATATATTCTACAAGAGTTATGCTCTTCTAGAAAATTCATTGAAAAAATTATGGTTAAATGTACATGTGAGAGACATGGGTTGCCTAAACTTGGTTGGACATACAGGTTGTTTCTGTTTTGGTTACTATTAAAACATGTTCTGGTTACTTTCATATAACTATTTGGTTACTTCTTTATTATGTTTTGGTTACTGTTACTTATGGTTTGGCTATTATTATTGTGTCCTCAATGTGGGATTTCAGATACTTTTATTTTTTATTCTTGTTAATATGTAATTGTTTAGTATACATGAATTGTCTAAATTGGATTTCATTACATGATGTTTCTGTTTTGGTTACCATTAAAACATGTTCTGGTTACTATCATATAATTATGTGATTACTGTTTTATTATGTTACATTATGGTTACTATTATTAGTAACCAGATAGTTACAAGCTTGTATCAGGACAACCATCAATTGTTAAATGTACATGTGTGAATGTCCTATTTATCTACAAGCTTGTTAGTAACCAGATAATTATCATAGATATAGTTACAAGATAATTAGTAATCAGATAATTATAAGCTTGTATCAAGACTGTTATAAAGTGTTAAATGTATATGTTTTATTTATACCATGTCATCATGATAGAATAAGAAACTCCAATTAAGAGTTCTCATTTATATATATGATGGTCACTTATAGATCTCATATTAAAATAAAAATAGTTTAAGAGGTGCAGTTGGTAACCGAACTTGCATATAAGGGTAACCATTTTAGTTTTTGGTAGTAACCAAATAATTAAAAACTTATATCAAAATAATTATCAAGTGCTTAATGTACATGTGAGGGTTCCCATTTATCTAGCTGATGGATACTTTTAAATTACGTAGTTATAAAAATTATTTGGAAATTGTCCATGCCAGTTGGTAACTAAATATGAATATAGAGGTAACCATTTTATTTTATATGGGTAACCAAATTTACATAAAAATGTTTCAAAACAGTTACCAATTGTTCAATGTATATGTTTACTTTATATTGATAACTCATGATGGAATAAAAAATTAAAATATTAATCAACATCAATTTTAGTTACTATACACCATCAAAAATGTTACCAACCATGTGGTTAATGGTTACTAACAGTATACAATTATATATTCCTGTAAATAATTAAATTTGTTATATTGTTTACTGTCAGTTTCCATTGTATAGCAACTGAATAAACATTGTAAAGTAACCAAATCAATATTATACAGTAACCAAATTACATAATCTTAGTAACCAGAATATAAACCATATTTTTACATGCAATTTTGAAGGCCTAAATGATGAAATTTGACCAAAAAGTCCTGCAGTTCACCAGCAAAGCTGGTGACTTTGGATCGTTGACCCGTTTCCAATGAAATTAGGCTCCGAAAATGCCCAAATCTGACACTCCAAACTTGACAGAGATTGTTAAATTGCCACTGCAACCAAATAAATATTATTCTGTAATTAACCAATTAAATAGTATACAACAACCAATATATATAATCAGATTAACAGTTGTATGAAGGTAACCAATGTAGTCAATAAGTAACCACCAATATAAAAGAAACAATTATAAAACTCAATAACATTATAGAGTAACCAAATAAACACCTTAAAGTATCTAAATACATATTATACAGTAACCAAGATATGTCTATTTAGTAACCAGAATATAAACACATTTTTCATTACATTTTACAGTAAAAAATAACCAGTATAATTTATTTGTTACCAACTAAAGGCATACTTTTGTAAGAATGTAACCAATTTGGCTAACAAGTAACCATTAATATAAAAAACATAAGTAGAAGTATACATTAATATGCTTCAGTAACCAATAATACAGTAACCAATTAATCACTGCAATAATTAAGTTTGCATTAGTCAGTAACCAAGTTAGCATGAGTCACTAAATAATATTTTTACACAGTAACCAAGTCAGCATTATAATTTTATACAGTAACCAATTCAGAATTAGTCAATAACCATTATAGTGTTACACAGTAAGCAAGTCAGCATTATTCAGTAACTAATATAATATTACTTGGTAACCAAATCAGTATTAGTCAGTAACCAAGTCAACATTAATTAGTAATATTATGCAGTAACCAAGTCAGCATTAGTCAGTAACTAAGTCAACATTAGACAGTATAATATTACACAGTCAGTATACTGGCTTTGTTATCAAAACAGTCAGTATACTGATGTGAAACCCCAGATTTTATGAATAAATATTTAATTTTTCTCGAAATAATTTTTTATATTATTGTGTGGATTTGATATAATAGTTATGGGTAGTATTTATAAATTTTGCAAAGTATGCAAGTTGTCATATTATATTCGATTGGTCGGAGAATATTCTTTTTGTCGGGGAATATCCGTACGACGGTACAATTATTGGTGGACCCCACAACGGAATTATTGTCGGATTGAGAAAACGACAAAAATACTTTATAAAAAATAACGGCGGAAGTTTTACCGTTGATACTGTTGAACTACTCGGTAGTAAAAGTACAGTAATACGTGTGGTTGCATAGTAGCACACGGTATTAATTATTAATGCTGATGTGAGAAGACACTCAGTTTGATTCCATTATTGTCAGTTAATAATATGAATTATTTAGCGATAATGACGTTTTGTTTTATTCGTATTATTAACGTAATAAAATAGAAACATCTTTTTATATAAAACAGAATACTTTATTAAAGTTATTCTATAAATAGAATATATTATATTTTATTTAAAAGATTTTTCTTTAAATATGGACCGTCAGATTAAAGTAATCAATCTGGACCGTTCATGGATTAGTTACTATGCATTCTATTTTTCTATAAATAGCAGCTCATTCCTTCATTATTTCTTACGAATTCACTGAACTCTAGAGAGATAAACTATAGAGAGAGACTATATAGAGATAGAAGAAAAGTTTTCTGCTACTTCACTACTCTTATATCCAGTTCTTTTACGGTAAGGGGTGTTATTCTTTCTTATTCATGAAGAGAACTGTTGTTATTCCATTTCTTATTATTCTGTTGGAATAACCTGTATACGCGGATATACCCTATACTTGGTGACATTCTTCTATTATTCTGTTGGAACATCCTGTCTGTGTGTTTTACACCGGACCTGGTTCCGTTTTATTATTATTCTGTTGGAATATCCTGTCTGTGTGTTTTACACCGGACCTGGTTCCATTATTTATTATTCTGTCGGAATATCCTGTCTGTGCGTTTACGCCGGACCTGGTTCCATTATTTATTATTCTATTGGAATAACCTGTCTGTGCGGTCTATCGCATGCATGGTGATTTCTTTTGTTATTCCATTCTTTATTGTACTCAGTTGGTTAAGTTTTGACTTCTATACTCCATGAAAGTTGTGGAATATCCTTGATAGTTGCGTTTCATCCAGTATCTTTTCAAGAAAATATTCTTCTAAGCATTCTTGAATTTTACTCCACAATGCAGTATCATGTTGACAAATTGGACGTTGTTAATTCCTGGATAAATTAATTCTTGAACTTGTTTTATTGAATTCTTATATCATTGTCATCATCCTCATGTTTATAAAATGTTGAAAGTCATCTGTGACATGTAGTGCATAGATGGACTTGGTATGATTATGACCAGGGATTATTCGGTATAATCATGACCGTAATGTTACAAACGATGTGGTAAAAGTCATCATTGGCCCGTAGTGCATTGATGGACAGTTGTTGGCATGATCATGACCATTAATGAATATACGAATATCCTTGGCCGTAGTGCAGGGGTGATTCGATGATGTGGATTATTTTATTAAGCTGAGTCTCAGCGATAAAAGTGATGAAAAACTTTTTAAATCATAAAAGATAGTAGAGTTTATTTTCTACTCGACTCTTTTAATGGATTGCTTGTTCCGCTACAGTTAAACTTGATGTCTGTTATATTTTATCAGTTTAACATTGTTGAAGGCTAATGATAATTTATTCTGCATTATCTTAGTCATAATATTTCTTACTGGGCTAGTTGAGCTCACCCTTTCTTTCACTGTTCTCTTCAGGAAATGAGAACGTAGCTGGGGCAAGTCGGGGAACGGAGTGATGGTTCGAATGATAGTATTAGTTAGTAGTCCTCACTATTCTATGTAATAGTGTGTTAATAAATGTAATGAGGACTCCTTTTGAGTATGAATACTCTCTAGAAGATAATATTTGTATTCAAACTCACAGTTTATGTTTTGTCGTATTATACACGACAGTTGTATTAGTAAGTTGTATTCGTATTCTGTACTATGTATCTGACGACCCAAGATGGGTGATGTATACCTAATTTTGGGGGCGTCACAGTTGGTATCAGAGCTTAGGGATATGATCCCTGGCTAAGATGTGAGAATAGAACTAGGAGGGGAGAGACGGGGAATTCCTTCGCTAGTATGACCTACCTAAGTTTATTTGGTATTTAATTGGTCGGTCAAAGTATATGGATAATATGTTATATGTTAATTAACCCTTGTTTTGTTGCAGTATTTGCAAATGGCATCCGAAAATGTTGAGATAAACAATGAAGCACATGAGACTATTGAATCACCAATGATCAATGCTCAGGGTAATGTGCAACCAGAGGACAATAATCCTCATAAAAATAATAACACCGATGAAATGGTGAATGATGGGATGGTCAGAGACTTTATGCAATTCATGCAACAACAAAATAACTCTCGGACGGTCACCGCTAAGCAGTTCAAGGAGCAATTCATGCAACAACGGGCGAGAGCGGCTCCTATCCAAAATGAAGGAGGAAACAATGACAACTCACGGTTGGTCACCGCTAAGCAATTCAAGGAGCTAGGACCACCGGAGTTTAAGGGAGAACCCAAACCACTTGTAGCTGAAACATGGATAAAGCAGATCACCAAGATATTTGATGTCTTGGGTTGCTCCGAGGAGCAAAAGGTTCCATTTGCCGCCTTTATGTTGCGAGGAGAGGCAGATTACTGGTGGGAATCGATTAAACGTACCCAGCCTGACGCACTCAAGGTGTCTTGGGAGAAGTTTCAAGAACTGTTCAATGACAAGTACTTTCCCGAAAGTATTCGTCACATGAAGGAGGTGGAATTTATCAAGTTAGAGCAAAACAACATGACCGTGTCGCAGTACGAAGCCAAGTTTGCTGAGTTGTCCCGGTTTGCGTCCCACTTGGTGGATAATGAAGAGCGAATGACGCGAATGTTTTTGCGAGGTTTGAAATCTGAGATACGTCAACATCTTATTTCTCATAAACTGTGTTTGTATTCAGATGTTGTGAATAGGGCTCAGTTAGTCGAGCGCGATAACGAGTCAACGCAACCAAAAGAGAGCAGTCGGCAAAATGATAATACCAGTGAGAGCAGTCATCGAAGTGGTGACAACAAGCGTGGAGGGAATCAACAGGCCAGAAATGGTAACCACTTCGGTGGTAATCAGGGCCAAAACAATAAGAATGATCATTTCAAGAAGAGAAGATTCAACAATGATGGAAAGACGTCAGCACCAGCACCCGCACCCGTTGTTAAGGAAGGAGAACGACCACCTATCATATGTTTCAAATGCGGAGGGGAGGGGCACATCAGTCCAAACTGCGCGATGCCGTCTAAAGCATGTTATAATTGTGGAAGAGAAGGTCATTTAGCCCGATTTTGTCGTTCACCGAAGACAAGTTCAGATAGGATGGAGGCACCAAAGACCGTCCCAGAAAAGCCAAAGCCAGTAGTTTAAGAGAGAGTATTTTTTTTCGTGACGAGGAACCTGAATAAAATTATCACGGGTATGTTAGTCATAAACTCTTGCGAAGTCTATACCGTGTTAGATACCGGTTCTACTCACTCTTTTATTTCACCTAGTTGTGTTAAATGTTTGAAGTTAACTCCGGAGAACTTAGACTTTGATATGTCTGTTTAAACTCAGTTGGGAGAAACCTTCGTTACCTCTACTACTTATAAATCTTGTTCAAATCAACACTTTCACGTTACCTGTCGATCTTATCTCTTTGAAAATACTTGCCTTTGATGTGATTTTTTTGAAACGATTGGTTCACTACTCATCATGCTTCTCGTAAGGTTGTTAGCTTTCATATTCCTAACCAACCTGTTATGCAAATTCAAAGTAACCAAACCACTAAAGTCAATCATTGTCATATCAAGCCATAAGTAAAAATCCACGTTCCTTTCGCTGTTGACTTCCTGGTGTGGAATGCACCGAAGCTAGACTTTCCGTAGGAGACGTTGTAAATGATGATGGCAAGTTGATAGGTATCAATGTGACGTGTTATCCAAGTCTTGGATGAGGGTCACAGTTTTGAACGATATTTCTATTGTTAATAAATTTCTTGACGTATTCTTGAAGACTTCTTAGCCTACCCCAGAGTGTAAAATTGAATTTTGTATTGACCCCAGTACAAAACCTATTTCTTAAACCCTCAAATATTTCTTCAACTAAAACGAACGTATTATGCGCCAAAGACGTTGGCTCGAGCTGTTGAAGATTACGATCGTACCATTCAATAACATCGTGGAAAAGTGAACGTGGTAGCTGGCGCGTTGTGTAGAAGATCGTATACGGTTACAAGTGTGAATATTCGAACCCACGTGAAGATAACGAATATACGATTAAAATCGACTTTAATCGATAAAGTTAAAGCCGCTCAAGCTACATACTAAGAGCTGATAAATGTGAAGAAGAAGGTTCAAGAGGGCGTTATTCTAGAAGCAAGAATCGACGAAGAGAGGAAATCTCAACTCTCGATTTAATTGGCCCATTTGAAATCCTCGATGAAGTAGGAACTGTGGCCTATAGACTCGTTTTACCGCTAAGTATGTTGCGTGTTCAGAATATTTTTTTACGTATCGATGTTACGGACGACCCGAACCACATTATTAATTTAGAACCGGACGAGATAGCAAAAGATTTAACGTATGAGGAGATACGTGTTAACATCTTGGAAAAGAAGGATCATATTCGATGCTTAAAGGTTATACCTCAAGAGTTAGAATTTGAAGTGAAGTCAAGGTATCCTCACATGTTCGGCATACCAAGTACGTACGTAAATTTCGAGGGCGAAATTCTATAAGGAGGGGAGATTGTGAAACCCCAGATTTTATGAATAAATATTTAATTTTTCTCGAAATAATTTTTTATATTATTGTGTGGATTTGATATAATAGTTATGGGTAGTATTTATAAATTTTGCAAAGTATGCAAGTTGTCATATTATATTCGATTGGTCGGAGAATATTCTTTTTGTCGGGGAATATCCGTACGACGGTACAATTATTGGTGGACCCCACAACGGAATTATTGTCGGATTGAGAAAACGACAAAAATACTTTATAAAAAATAACGGCGGAAGTTTTACCGTTGATACTGTTGAACTACTCGGTAGTAAAAGTACAGTAATACGTGTGGTTGCATAGTAGCACACGGTATTAATTATTAATGCTGATGTGAGAAGACACTCAGTTTGATTCCATTATTGTCAGTTAATAATATGAATTATTTAGCGATAATGACGTTTTGTTTTATTCGTATTATTAACGTAATAAAACAGAAACATCTTTTTATATAAAACAGAATACTTTATTAAAGTTATTCTATAAATAGAATATATTATATTTTATTTAAAAGATTTTTCTTTAAATATGGACCGTCAGATTAAAGTAATCAATCTGGACCGTTCATGGATTAGTTACTATGCATTCTATTTTTCTATAAATAGCAGCTCATTCCTTCATTATTTCTTACGAATTCACTGAACTCTAGAGAGATAAACTATAGAGAGAGACTATATAGAGATAGAAGAAAAGTTTTCTGCTACTTCACTACTCTTATATCCAGTTCTTTTACGGTAAGGGGTGTTATTCTTTCTTATTCATGAAGAGAACTGTTGTTATTCCATTTCTTATTATTCTGTTGGAATAACCTGTATACGCGGATATACCCTATACTTGGTGACATTCTTCTATTATTCTGTTGGAACATCCTGTCTGTGTGTTTTACACCGGACCTGGTTCCGTTTTATTATTATTCTGTTGGAATATCCTGTCTGTGTGTTTTACACCGGACCTGGTTCCATTATTTATTATTCTGTCGGAATATCCTGTCTGTGCGTTTACGCCGGACCTGGTTCCATTATTTATTATTCTATTGGAATAACCTGTCTGTGCGGTCTATCGCATGCATGGTGATTTCTTTTGTTATTCCATTCTTTATTGTACTCAGTTGGTTAAGTTTTGACTTCTATACTCCATGAAAGTTGTGGAATATCCTTGATAGTTGCGTTTCATCCAGTATCTTTTCAAGAAAATATTCTTCTAAGCATTCTTGAATTTTACTCCACAATGCAGTATCATGTTGACAAATTGGACGTTGTTAATTCCTGGATAAATTAATTCTTGAACTTGTTTTATTGAATTCTTATATCATTGTCATCATCCTCATGTTTATAAAATGTTGAAAGTCATCTGTGACATGTAGTGCATAGATGGACTTGGTATGATTATGACCAGGGATTATTCGGTATAATCATGACCGTAATGTTACAAACGATGTGGTAAAAGTCATCATTGGCCCGTAGTGCATTGATGGACAGTTGTTGGCATGATCATGACCATTAATGAATATACGAATATCCTTGGCCGTAGTGCAGGGGTGATTCGATGATGTGGATTATTTTATTAAGCTGAGTCTCAGCGATAAAAGTGATGAAAAACTTTTTAAATCATAAAAGATAGTAGAGTTTATTTTCTACTCGACTCTTTTAATGGATTGCTTGTTCCGCTACAGTTAAACTTGATGTCTGTTATATTTTATCAGTTTAACATTATTGAAGGCTAATGATAATTTATTCTGCATTATCTTAGTCATAATATTTCTTACTGGGCTAGTTGAGCTCACCCTTTCTTTCACTGTTCTCTTCAGGAAATGAGAACGTAGCTGGGGCAAGTCGGGGAACGGAGTGATGGTTCGAATGATAGTATTAGTTAGTAGTCCTCACTATTCTATGTAATAGTGTGTTAATAAATGTAATGAGGACTCCTTTTGAGTATGAATACTCTCTAGAAGATAATATTTGTATTCAAACTCACAGTTTATGTTTTGTCGTATTATACACGACAGTTGTATTAGTAAGTTGTATTCGTATTCTGTACTATGTATCTGACGACCCAAGATGGGTGATGTATACCTAATTTTGGGGGCGTCACAACTGACTTTGTTAATCAACATCAATTTTGGTTACTGTACACCATCAAAAATGTTACCAACCATGTGGTTAATGGTTACTAACATTAAACAATTATATATTCCTGTAAACAAATAAATTTGTTGTATTGTTTACTGTCAGTCTCCATTGTCTGACAACTGAATAAACATTATAAAGTAACCAAATCAATATTAGACAGTAACCAAACTACATAATCTTAGTAACCAGAAAATAAACCAAATTTTTACATGCAGTATTGAAGGCCTAAATGATGGAATTTGACCAAAAAACCATGCAGTTCACCAGCAAAGCTAGTGATTTTTGATCGTTGCCCCGTTTCCAATAAAATTAGGCTTCGAAAACGCTAAAATCCGACTCTCCAAATTGGACAACATTATACAGTAATATGCTTCAGCAACCAATATTATAGTAACCAATTAATCTCTGTAGTAATTAAGTTTGCATTAGTCAGTAACCAATTCAGCATTGGTCAATAACCAATTAAGTCAGCATTAGTCACTATATAATTTTACACAGTAACCAAGTGAACAATATAATTTTACACAGTAACCAAGTCAGCATTAGTCAGTAACCATATAATGCTACACAGTATTTGTAGTAACCATTTTAAACGTGAAAAACTTAAGAAAGGTTATCAATATAGGAATTCATAGAAAACAGAGGTAACTATATGCATATGAATCACTTACCTCAGTATTCAGATTTTTATCGAAGTTGCTGCGATTTTGTTACTGAACTCCAACAATCACTGTAGTTCGATTGTTTTTGGTTACTGAACTTGAAGTTGCTGTTGATTTTGTATGCTATTTTGTGATCTCAGCGTGCCGTCGCGACGAAAAGTTTCGTCTTCTTCGATCTCAGTGCTGTGTCGCGCCAGAAGATTACGGTTACTGAACGGGAAGAAGTTGTTGATGCTGTATGCTATTTCCGATTTCAGAGTTGCGTCGTGATAAAGTGATTCGTCTTCTCCGATTTGATAGGCGCGACAGATTTCTGCGTCTTCTCCGTCGTTGATATGTGTTCCGATTTCAAAGTTGCATGATTTTGGGGCGGTTATTTGAAAAGATGAAATTTGGTAACTGACTTGTAGGAGTTAATGACACGTGATTTTAGCACGTATATTGTGTATGTTTTATTTCTGTAATTATGTTTTGTATGTTTTATTTTTGTAATTACTTTCTAATTATTGTATATTAGTGTAAAGGACCCAAAATTTTATGCTACTTGTCGTTCTGAGTTGATTTTATTTATGAGTTTTATTGTTGTTTGTTGGTGTGAATTGGGTTCATGGATATTGTCTAATTTTATGTTACTTTGTGTCTTTTGGTGAAATTAATTGAATTCTGGTACTTTTAAGTTGGGGCTTTTTGTGTTTTTCAAGTTAGGGCTTCTGGTGTAATCTCTCAATTTGAGCCAATTAAGTCTTATTCAGCTTCATGGTTGTGTTTTGTATTAATTTTGTGAGGTTAATTTATTTCAGGAAGGTTTACTTTGCCAATTAAAATCGAAATTTGAGAGAACCATGATGAGGCTTGTTAGACTGCTAGCTTTGTATCTGTTTGTCTAGATAAATATATTATTATCTGATTGAGTTATTGTAATTTGTGTACTATTAACTTAAAATTACTACGTACCAGATTATCCATTTCCCCCTTTCCCTCCTTTTAAGGATAATATTTGGAATGGGGATACAATCTAATTCTTGGAAAAGAAAAAGAAAGGTAATCATAACCCAGTTATTTGATTTTATATATCCTTAACTTTTGTATTAAATTCAACTTATCTTAATTTCGGCCCAGTTCGTTTGCGAAGGTTAGATGAAAATTGCTTCTTCGCTAATTCTGTGTGTGACTAGACATCCAAAAAAATTGGAGCATCTCATTGATTTGGATTAAATATTTTGCTTTATGTTGTTTATGCATTCATTATTGATGTAACATATTGTGAAGTTAGAAACTGGAAAAAGAAGATGACCTTTTATGGTGCTTATCTTCTGCTTTTGTTTTTGTTTCCTTTCTTTGGATTTAAGTGTTTGAGTTAGAGTGTTCTGAACTTTCTGGAAAAAATGATCTATTTTCTTCCTCAAATTTTCTCATCCAAAATGCATTAATTCTACAAAATGCGTTCCTGTGATTTTTTACAAATCAAATAACTTCTTGATTATATACATGCATGAATTTGTATGTCAACATCTTCTTTGAGAGGAGTGGGAAATTTACTTTTCTAGAAATTTACGAGTATTGAACCGGGAAAGAAGGAATTAGACAGAAAAATTCGCGCGTTTTACTTTCTTTTGACAGGTCACGCTCATATTTTCTGTAAGTTCTTTATATTCAATTTTATGATTTTCATTTGTTTTTTATGACTTAACTTTCATTACTATTGTTGTTTTGATTTATTATTAACCCTTCTGTCGAAATTTCTGTTTTGTTTATCTGATTATAGTAGTAAGTGATTTGTTGATTAAATTCAATAAAAGTCAAGATTGAGCATTGTTTACGTCATCATTGATCCTGTCTTTATATATATAGATTGATTTTATACTATTAAGAAATCCTAAGTGTTGATTCTAATGTAATATCCCTAATCAAGTATATGATCTGATGAATCTATTTGTTTGTGTTGAAGGAATTGGTTGAGATGAAAAAAAGATTGAAAGAGATGGAAGAGGAAGTTGCAGCTCTCCAAGAATGCAGGCCAATGTTGAGAAAGAAATGGGTGTTGTTTAACGTTTAGTTTTTCTTTCTTTTAATTGAGTTTCATATCTTCAATTTTTTTCTAAGTATCTCTATAAATAGAATCTCTGAACTGGTAGTCAATTTTAAGGAAGTGCTATAAAAATTCTTAATGTGAAAAGGAGTTGATTTGATGTAGATGTTATCTACTGAGTTGTTCCAAATTAAAGAAGGGTTGCTAATTTAGGATAAGTAAGTAGTTCTTTTAAAGGTTTCAGTTCTTAAATTATATCTATCAAAATTCATCCCTGGGTTTGATAGATTTCTAATTAATTATTAATTAATTTCAGTAATTGTTAGAAGTAGCTATATATCAAAATTCATCCAAGTGTTTGATGGATTTCTAATTAATTGTTAATTAGCTTTCGTTAGAAGTAGCATTTGTTTTAAGAGGAGTTGATTTTGAGTAGATTGCATATTGTGGTACTTAAGCTTCATTTGGAACAAGGAAGGGAAATCAAAAGGGGGGCTAGAGGTTTTTAAAAGGGGAAAGGAACCACCTTTTTCTTATATTATATACAACTAAAAGTGATAACAAGATATGCCATGAGCTATTATGCCAAAGTCTGAGCCTACTCTCTTTTGTCTTAATTACGCAGATACATGCACTTTTTCTCTCTTTTTTTTCTAATTAAATTTTTTATATGATTTTTTAATTTTAGTTGGACCAAGATTATTGTAGAGTTCAACTATGTAAACAACTTTCTATTTATTTGAATTAGCTTGGGGTTCTGCGTAGCAATTATGTATTTATTAGTTATTTTTACTTTGGTGGTTGATTTTCTCCAGTCAAGGAAATTTTTTCACTTGATTTTAATTTGTCTCACGGTCCATGGATCTTTTTTGGTCAATTTATCCTTGATGATATGTAATTGTATGGTAGAGTTTGAGCAACTGAAATAATGGTTGATACTGAGATCAAAATTGTCATAGAATGTTCAAAATTTGTTATTCTATCAACATACTTGAATTATGAAAGCAATCCTATAATGTTCCAATTACATATGGCTTGAAATAAAGCCTTTTAGTTTGATAAAATCTTTAGAGAGTGCTTTTCTTCTTACTTGGTTAAGGCTTGGTTCTATTATTTTTGTTCAGGGAATTCTTCTTGCAATATCAGGTGTATAATTAGTAGCCTTTTCTGACGTTTGATTTTATACTTGCAAAGATATTAAAATTTCATGAGGTCATTATTCAATGTATTTTTTTGTTAGTTCATAAATTATGATAGGAAATTTAACAAATAATATGTGTTTGGTAGGAAGATAAATTATAGGGATTTGTATAATTTAATTGCCCTTTGTAAGGATAATCCCAAATCTAGCAATATTCCTCAATCCACATCAAGGAGTAGAATTTGTTTTATATCTTGGCGGTTTTGATTTGTTTTACTTGGAATTGTAATGTATAAATTACTGCACTTTTACAGGTTTCCTACTAGAAGAATGGGAACTGTTGTGTATAGAGTGTCAAAGGAAAGTTGGATGCCCAATAATGGACAATATTTGTTACAGTCTCTCTAAATTCTTACTTATATCAATCTAAACTATACCAACTTCGTACTAAGAAAACCTTATTTGATCGTAAGTCTACATTCATCCATATCTTTTCACTACTACAAAACAGTAAATAGACAACGCGGAAAAAACGTTGTGGTTTCAGTCGAAAAAACGTCGTGGTTAAGGGTGTCATCTATTTGACACCCTTACACAACGTTTTAAAAACGTTGTAGTTAAGCACAATACACAACGTTTTTTAGGAAAAAAACGTTGTAGATTTGTTTTTCAAAAATTAACAGATGCTTAAAAACGTTGTAGTAGGTATGATTCCACAACGTTTTTTGGATAAAAAACGTTGTTGTTTAGTATATCAGACAACGTTTTTTAAATGTTGTAGATAAAAAAAAAAGGATGTGATTCACCTATATTACCAACACACATGCAATATGCTAAATGCCATAATATATAGCCAAAATGTATCAACCATTCAAAATACATCCCAATAATACCATTCGTTTACAGTTTTAAATTAGTAAATCCACAAAATATATACCAAACTATCTATATATACATCTCAAATTTATTTTTTAATCCACAAAATAAACCAAACTATATGACTGTAACAAGAAAACATACACTGTGTAACATACAATTATCAGATTATTTCATACAATTTCTAACTTATCAGATTACTACATACACTGTGATGGAAATTGCTTCCTCAGCCTTCCTTGCAGAGCTGCAAGCTCATCTTTATCCTTTAGAACCTGAAAATGGATTGGATAAGCAAGATGCATAAATTTAAGTGAACACCAAATATGAACCATATATAGAAACTACAGCATCTCAGCTAGTCAGTAGCCATCTCGAATCAGCTTTAAAATCTACATTAACAACCTGAATTAAAATTTAGAGGAAGAGAGTTCATACACTAATCCGAGTCATTTTGCTACTGATCATTGTGGTCGGAATGTAAATCATTCAGGCGGTTCTTAAAGAAGGGGATAGATACAGTGAACATCTTTCACTAAATAAGGAGAAATGTTTTAAAGTTGAACCATACAATACATGAATATACACATATGCACACGCACGCGCACACATATATACATATATATTATTGATGTAGTGACAGGGTTGATTCAAAGTTAATCTTAGGGCCTTTTATGTTGTCTGTGAATATCTCACGCCTATTGATGAACTATCTGATACTGCACTTTTCAAGGAAAAAAGTTCTGAAAGATTTTGATACCTGATAAGAATGAAAAAGGAACATAGGTATACCATTCACTTAAATTACGTTTTGTTTTTATTTTAATAAAAAAAATCAAAATATAAATGCATCCAGAGGGTGGTTATTGCAGAACTTCCAAACATGTTCTCCATATAATATGCTTTTCTCAACAATTCTCTACAGAAAAGCACCAATTTAAAGAAACATGAATGCATGAAACAACATATCTAGAATATATTTGTGACGCCCCCAAAATTAGGTATACATCACCCATCTTGGGTCGTCAGATACATAGTACAAAATACAAATACAACTTACTAATACAACTGTCGTGTACAATACGACAAAACATAAACTGTGAGTTAGAATACAAATATTATCTCCTAGAGAGTATTCATACTCAAAAGGAGTCCTCATTACATTTATTAACACACCATTACATAGAATAGTGAGGACTACTAACTAATACTATCATTCGGACCATCACTCCGTTCCCCGACTTGCCCCAGCTACGTTCTCATTTCCTGAGGAGAACAGTGAAAGAAAGGGTGAGCTCAACTAGCCCAGTAAGAAATATTATGACTAAGATAATGCAGAATAAATTATCATTAGCCTTCAACAATGTTAAACTGATAAAATACAATAGACATCAAGTTTAACTGTAGCGGAATAAGCAATCCATTAAAAGAGTCAAGTAGAAAATAAATTCTACTATCTTTTATGATTTAAAAGATTTTCCAACACTGTGATCGCTGAGACTCAGCTTAATAAAATAATTCACATCATCGAATCACCCCTGCACTACGGGCAAGGATATTCGTATATTCATTAATGGTCATGATCATGCCAACAACTGTCCATCAATGCACTACAGGCCAATGAGGACTTTTACCACATCATTTATAACATTACGGTCATGATTATACCGAATAATCCCTGGTCATAATCATACCAAGTCCATCTATGCACTACAGGCCACAGATGACTTTCAACATTTTATAAACATGAGGATGATGACAATGATATAAGAATTCAATAAAACAAGTTCAAGAATTAATTTATCCAAGAATTAACAACGTCCAAATTGTCAACATGATACTGCTTTGTGGAGTAAAATTCAAGAATACTTAGAAGAATATTTTCATAAAAAGATACTGGATGAAACGCAATTATCAAGGATATTCCACAAATTTCATGGAGTATAGAAGTCAAAACTTAACCAATTGAGTACAATAAAGAATGGAATAACAAAAGAAATCACCATGCATGCGATAGACCGCACAAACAGGTTATTCCAACAGAATAATAAATAATGGAACCAGGTCCGGCGTAAACTCACAGACAGGATATTCCGACAGAATAATAAATAATGGAACCAGGTCCGGTGTAAAATACACAGAGAGGATATTCCGACAGAATAATAAATAATGGAACCAGGTCCGGTGTAAAACACACAGACAGGATGTTCCAACAGAATAATAATAAAAACGGAACCAGGTCCGGTGTAAAACACACAGACAGGATGTTCCAACAGAATAATAATAAAAACGGAACAAGGTCCGGTGTAAAACACACAGACAGGATGTTCCAACAGAATAATAGAAGAATGTCACCAAGTATAGGGTAGACCGCATATACTGGTTATTCCAACAGAATAATAAAGAATGGAATAACAGAAGTTCTCTTCATGAATAAGAAAGAATAACACCCCTTACCGTTTTAAAGACGAGCTGAAATAAGGAAGTAGTTAAGTAGCAGAATATTATTCTTCTCTCTCTCTATAGTTTCAATCTATAGTTTCTCTCTCTAGAGTTCAGTGAATTCGTAAGAAATAATGAAGGAATGAGCTGCTATTTATAGAAAAATAGAATGCATAGTAACTAATCCATGAACGGTCCAGATTGATTACTTTAATCTGACGGTCCATATTTAAAGAAAAATCTTTTAAATAAAATATAATATATTCTATTTATAGAATAACTTTAATAAAGTATTCTGTTTTATATAAAAAGATGTTTCTGTTTTATTACGTTAATAATACGAATAAAACAAAACGTCATTATCGCTAAATAATTCATATTATTAACTGACAATAATTGAATCAAACTGAGTGACTTCTCACATAAGCATTAATAATCAATACCGTGTGCTACTATGCAACCACACGTATTACTGTACTTTACTACCGAGTAGTTCAACAGTAACAATGGTAAAACTTCCGCCGTTATTTTTAATAAAATATTTTTGTCGTTTTCTCAATCTGATAATAATTCCGTTGTGGGGTCCACCAATGATTGTGTCGTTGTACGAATATTTCCTGTTAAAACGAATATTCCCCGACCAATCGAATATTATATAACAACTTGCGTACTTTGTAAAATTTATAAATATTACCCACAACTATAACATTATATCAAATTAACTCCATAATATTCAAAAATGATATTTATAGAAAATTCATCTTTATTTATAAAAGTTGGGGTCTTACAATATTAGTACCTCAATCTTTGCCCAATGTTCATACGTAGAATACTGATCCCATATCTCCCGACTTTGTCAACTACTTTATAAGAGACTGAAAGTTACCCATGAGAATATATCATCCTCTGCCAAGCTTGATGCAGGACTCATGGGGCTCTTACTAGAAGTCGTCCATCTCTGCTCTATTGGTGCAGGAGCAGGTATATGTTCCTTCTCTATGAGCTGCATCACTTTTTCTATATATTCAATATCTTTAATGTTAGGCTTTGCTAAGGTTCCAGCAGGAAAACAGATCTCTGAGACCCACTGCTGGCCACCACAATCAAAGCCCAGAATTTCATCACTCCAGCCTAATCGATATCCCTCTGATCGCCTCCAAAACTCGGCCTCAGCTTGATTAACCTTTATGACATGGTCTTTGTTGAAAGGATTAAGCGCAAGTAGCTTATCTCTCAACTCCGTAAATGAAAGCTCGTTTATGTCTGGTTCATTGTCATTTGACGATTTTGAAACCACTTCTTCACCTCTGTAAATAAATTATGATTCGTTAAAATACAATCATATTTCAAGCCTATCATTTTACTCAAGAAATTAATGAAGTGGCATTTTAATAAAGGTAGAACAATAGAGAAGTATAGGTGGAAAAACATGGGAAAACATAAAGCAAACGAAAACAATTTAACATTGGCTACTTATAAAATATCTTTCACAGCAGCTTATATCTATAATTACAACTTTTTTCTCACCAAAAACCAGAATTAGGGGAAAAAGGAAAGAACCAGAAAAAATATTAACAAGTAATTTACCAGAGTAACCGACTAAATATAACGTAAAAATAACACCAATACAGCATAGATCAATGATGATAAGTTCCCTTCCATATGCGCCATGTTCAATAAAGCACTACTAATGGCTAAAAATTAGATGATATGAATAATAACACTTAGCTGTACTTCTTCAGTGATTCCTGGTAGAGATCTCGGATTTGTTGCATAGCTTCATCCTTGCTATATTTTGGTTTGAACTTTGGCATGCCTTTCCATTTTGACAAAGGATTACACCTCACTACCACAACAGTGTCAGTATATGGAATGTTAGAAAATCTACATTCACATCACAGTGTGTGTGGCAAATCAGATTATTACATCACCATTCAGAAACTTGAGGTGAGCTGTAAGACCCCGAATTTTATGAAATAAAAGTATTCAATTTTTCTTATAATTACTATTCAGTAAATGGTTAAATTGATAAAAGTTTAAAGTTATGGGTGAAATGTGAATTTTTTTTTGAAAATAAGCAAGTGGTTATAAAATAATCATTGTTGTCAGGGAATATTCGTTTGGTCGTGGAATATTCTTTATGTCGGGGAATATTCGTACAACGACGCAGCTATTTGTGGGCCCCATAACGAATAACTGTCGGATGAAGAAAATGACAAATTTGAATTTTTATAAATAATGGCGTAATTGTTACCGTTAATACTGTTGAAATACCCGATGGTTAAAATACAGTAATACGCGTTATTGCACAGTAGCACACGGTATTGCACAATATTTTTGAAATTATTAATTCTTACGTAAGAAGGCACTACTCAATAATTGTTACAGTAATTACTGTTCAATATTTTATTTTATTGATTCAATAATTGCTACGTTAAAATTTTATATTATTGTTGTTCAATAATTGTCACTGCATAGTATTTCCCATTATCAGATCAATAATTCATATTATTTGAATAATATTATTAGATAACATTATTGGCAATGTCTAGAAAGTTCTGTTTAAGGAGAGGTTTGGTCACCTAATTGCGCGCCAATAAGGATAAATCCTTATTGGAAAGCCCCCTCTTTCCTGGGAACGGCCTGGTTGTCATAAATATGATTCTGTAATATTATCTGTGAATAATTAATTATTGATTTATATGATAAGGAAATATTTATTTTATGTGGATATAAATGAGGGATATATTTTTGTGGTTAAAAATGAAGGAGTTAATGTTGAGGTGTTTTATTTGTATTTTTGTCGGAACAGAGGTATTGAAAATCAAATTAGGGTTTTTGAGATATTTTGCGAGGGTTATAATTTTTAATCCGACCGTTGGATCGTGGTAATATTTGGATATGTTATACATATATAAGTTGAGTATATGTCCACAAATTTTGAACCGTTAAAAATGAACGTATAATTTGTTATGAAATTTACGAGATGACTGGTTCAGAAATTATTGAATTTTCGGAGTTAATCATTTTGGTGGAAAATTCTAGAATTGGTGGGCCCCACTCTTTGTTGGTGAAAAAATATGCTGAGATTTTTATTCAAATGTGGTGGGTGGGAATAGTAGCAGGTAAAGCCATCAGGTTGCAGGTTAAGTCTGCTTCGGCGTGCTAACATTTTCCTATAAATAGAGGGCTAAGTTAGAATTGAAAAACACACCAGAATTCATAAGTTTTCTCTCTTTCTCTCTCTAGATTATTGAGTATATTTTGTGAGTATTTAGATACTTTGTGAGTTTCTATTCATCAGTGCAAGTTTTCTTCAGCCTTATACCGGTCAGAAGTGCTGCTATTTTGAGGTAAGGGATAGTAAGGGATTTTAAAGGTTGTTATATTTTCCAGTTTCGTAATTTTTTTGACCTTAAAAAATTCTAGAAAAAATTTGAAATGATATTTTGATAAGTTTTCTTGATTGTGTCCAAAAATGGTGATTTTTGGATGTATAGATTGAGAGTTATGAATTTTATGAGAAAAGACTATTTTAAAAGTAATCGCTTATAATTCCTTGTGGTTAACTCCAAAATTAATGAAATTTTTATTGGGAGTATATGTATATGATAGAAGTATACTCTGTAAATTTTAAAATTTTTAGACAAAAGTACAATTTTTGATAAATGTCTAAATATTCGGTTGTTTTGGCCATATGAAAAATATTAAATGACTTTTAAAAATTCTGAGAAAAATATATGTTCACTATGGGACTATATTATGCTAAATCCCAGAAAAGAAATATTTTTAGAACTGATTTGGTATTTTTCATGAAAATAGTCTAATTATGAGTAAATGAATTAAATATGTTTTGTGAAGTAAGAAAATTGGAAAATAAGATTTTATGACTTGAGAATCCTATATGAGGTATATGCAGATTTTTGATGAGGGTTTTTGGTTATTGGTGATGAAATCTTATGAGTTTGGCATTTTAGAATGATTAAATGCATTATTTAGTAAAGTGTAAACAATTAAAATAAATTGTTTATAAGCTTAAAAAATATTATTCTTTCAATATCATTATACTTAAATATTGTTATATATTTTATTGTGAAATTTTTACCTTTTTGTGTCGGGGTTACTATTTATGAGTTACTATTCACGAGTTACTATTCATGAGTTACTATTCACGATAAAATTAGTTTCTTTTTCTAACCAAATTATAGTTGATATTCCGACAGAATAATAAATAATGGAACCAGGTCCGGTGTAAAACACACAGACAGGATGTTCCAACAGAATAATAATAAAAACGGAACCAGGTCCGGTGTAAAACACACAGACAGGATGTTCCAACAGAATAATAATAAAAACGGAACAAGGTCCGGTGTAAAACACACAGACAGGATGTTCCAACAGAATAATAGAAGAATGTCACCAAGTATAGGGTAGACCGCGTATACAGGTTATTCCAACAGAATAATAAGAATGGAATAACAGAAGTTCTCTTCATGAATAAGAAAGAATAACACCCCTTACCGTTTTAAAGACGAGCTGAAATAAGGAAGTAGTTAAGTAGCAGAATATTATTCTTCTCTCTCTCTATAGTTTCAATCTATAGTTTCTCTCTCTAGAGTTCAGTGAATTCGTAAGAAATAATGAAGGAATGAGCTGCTATTTATAGAAAAATAGAATGCATAGTAACTAATCCATGAACGGTCCAGATTGATTACTTTAATCTGACGGTCCATATTTAAAGAAAAATCTTTTAAATAAAATATAATATATTCTATTTATAGAATAACTTTAATAAAGTATTCTGTTTTATATAAAAAGATGTTTCTGTTTTATTACGTTAATAATACGAAAAAAACAAAACGTCATTATCGCTAAATAATTCATATTATTAACTGACAATAATTGAATCAAACTGAGTGACTTCTCACATAAGCATTAATAATCAATACCGTGTGCTACTATGCAACCACACGTATTACTGTACTTTTACTACCGAGTAGTTCAACAGTAACAATGGTAAAACTTCCGCCGTTATTTTTAATAAAATATTTTTGTCGTTTTCTCAATCCGACAATAATTCCGTTGTGGGGTCCACCAATGATTGTGTCGTTGTACGAATATTCCCTGTTAAAACGAATATTCCCCGACCAATCGAATATTATATAACAACTTGCGTACTTTGTAAAATTTATAAATATTACCCACAACTATAACATTATATCAAATTAACTCCATAATATTCAAAAATGATATTTATAGAAAATTCATCTTTATTTATAAAAGTTGGGGTCTTACAACCTCCCCTTCTTATGAAATTTCGCCCTCGAAATTAGGGTACGTACCTGGTATGTCGAAGAGGTAAGGATACCTTGATTTCATTTCAGATTCTAACTCCCAAGTCATTTCCTCAACATCGTGGTTTCTCCACAAAACTTTGACTTGAGGTATAACCTTGGAGCGTAGAATATGTTCCTTCTTATCCAAGATTTGAACAGGAACTTCTTCATACGTCAAATCCTCCGCTATTTCGTCCGGTTCTAACTCAATAATGTGGTTCGGGTCTTCCACATATTTGCGTAACATGGATATGTGAAAAACGTTATGAACACGAGACATACTTGGCGGTAAAGCGAGTCTATAAGCCACAGTTCCTACTCGATCGAGGATTAAAAATGGACCGATGAATCGAGGATTGAGCTTTCCTCTCTTTCCAAATCTCGTAACTCCTTTCCATGGAGCAACACGTAAGAACACATGATCTCCTACATCAAATTCCACGTCCTTTCGATGAAGATCAGCATAACTCTTTTGTCGATCTTGTGAGGTTTTTATACGTTGTCGGATCGTTTGAATCTTTTCTGTAGTCATACGTACCAACTCCGGTCCCAACAACGTTGCTTCACCCACCTCATCCCAGCATACTGGAGAACGACATTTTCTTCCATACAATGCTTCGAATGGAGCCATGCCAATACTTGCTTGATAACTGTTGTTGTAGGAAAACTCCACCAATGGTAAGAACTTGTCCCAACTTCCCTTGAAGTCAAAGACACAGAGTCTTAATAGATCTTCAAGAGTTTGAATAGTCCTCTCTGATTGTCCGTCCGTCTGAGGATGATATGCTGAACTAAATCGTAACTCCGTGCCCATAGCTTTTTGTAAACTAACCCAAAATCGTGAAGTGAATCTTGGGTCTCGGTCAGAAACTATGGATACTGGCATACCATGCAGTCTTACAATCTCGTTTATGTACATACGAGCAAGACGTTCAAGTGTATAAGTTTCTCGTATCGGTAAGAAATGAGCAGACTTGGTCAATCTATCAACAATGACCCAAATCGCATCAATACCTTGAGAAACCCTTGGAAGACCGGTAACGAAATCCATGGTAATGTGCTCCCACTTCCATTCTGGAATTTCAAGTGGTTGCAATGGACCTTTTGGTACTTGATGCTCCGCTTTGACTCGTTGACAAGTTAGACACCTTGAGATAAACAACGCTATCTCTCTCTTCATATTGCTCCACCAAAATGTATGACGAAGATCATGATACATTTTGGTACTTCCAGGATGGATTGCAAACGGTGTGTTGTGCGCCTCCATCATGATTTCATACTTTAAATCAGGGTTGTTAGGAACACAAAGTCTGGAGTTGACTCGAAGTATTCCTTCTTCATCGATTCTTGCTTCCGGCATAGCACCTTCTTGCACTTTCTTCCTCATACGCATCAGCTCCAGGTCTGTAGCTTGAGCAGCTTTAACTTTATCGATTAAAGTCGGTTCTACTCGTATATTCGCCATCATCACATGGGTCCCTGGAGTCTTTAACTCTATCTCCATCCTTTGCAAATCACACAAAATGGGTCTTTGTGTTGACAATATCGCACTCGTACTTGCATATGATCTTCTACTCAATGCGTCAGCTACCACGTTCGCTTTTCCAGGATGATATTGAATGGTATGATCATAATCTTTCAACAGTTCAAGCCAACGTCGTTGTCGCATGTTGAGTTCCTTTTGAGTGAAGAAATATTTGAGGCTTTTATGATCCGTAAAGATCTCCACCTTCTCCCCATACAAGTAATGCCTCCAAATTTTAAGTGCAAAGACAACAGCTGCCAACTCTAGATCATGAGTAGGATAATTCCTCTCATATTCCTTGAGTTGTCTTGATGCATAGGCTATGACTTTTCCATGTTGCATGAGAACGCATCCCAACCCTTTGCTCGAAGCATCACTGTAGATGACAAATCCCTCCGAGCCAGATGGTATTGTTAGAACAGGTGCTGAAATGAGTCTCCTCTTGAGTTCTTGAAAACTCTGCTCACATTCTTCGCTCCAACCGAACTTTGTATCTTTCCGAGTCAGCTGAGTTAATGGAGTAGCGATTCGAGAAAATCCTTCCACGAATCTCCGATAATAACCAGCTAAACCGAGAAAGCTACGTACTTCGGTACTGATTTAGGTTGCTCCCAGCTTTGAATAGCTTCAATCTTTGCCGGGTCAACAGATATTCCACGACTTGATACTACGTGCCCAAGGAATGCTACCTCTTCCAGCCAGAACTCGCATTTCTTCAACTTGGCATAAAGTTTGTATTCACGAAGCTTTTGGAGTACCAGCCTCAAGTGTTGCTCATGATCTTCACGGCTTTTGGAATAAACAAGGATGTCATCGATAAAGACGACCACAAAGTGATCCAAATATTCCTTAAATACCCTGTTCATCATATCCATGAAGGCAGCAGGAGCATTAGTCAATCCAAAAGACATAACTAAGAATTCATAATGCCCATACCGAGTTCTGAAAGCCGTCTTTGGAATATCCTCAGTTCTAACCTTCAGCTGATGATATCCAGAACGAAGATCGATCTTTGAAAAGAATTGTGCTCCTTGCAACTGGTCAAACAGGTCATCAATACGTGGCAATGGGTACCTATTTTTGATGGTGACATGATTCAACTCCCGATAATCAATACAAAGTCGCATACTCCCATCTTTCTTCTTCACGAACAGAACAGGAGCACCCCAAGGAGAAGTACTAGGACGAATAAAACCAATGTCTAACAATTCCTGCAGTTGAGTCTTTAACTCCTGAAGTTCAATAGGAGCCATTCGATATGGGGCTTTGGAAATGGGTTTTGTACCGGGTTCAAGGTCGATACAAAATTCAATTTCACGCTCTGGGGGTAGGCCAGGAAGTTCTTCAGGAAATACGTCAGGAAATTTATTAACAACAGAAATATCATTCAAAGCTGACGTATTTTTGTTTAGATCTGTGACATGAGCTAAGAAAGCTTGACATCCGTTTTTCAATAAACGAATAGCTTTATGGCTTGAGATGACAGCGATTGATTTTAATGGTTTGGTTGCTTGAATTCGCATAATAGGTCGATTAGGAATATGAAAGCTAACAACCTTACGAAAACAATCAATTTTTGCATGATGAGTAGTTAACCAATCAATCCCTAGAATCACGTCAAATGCAAGTATTTTTAATGAAATAAGATCGACAGGTAATGTGTGGGTACCAACTTGAACCAAACAAGACTTATAAACCGTGGATGTAATGAAGGTTTCTCCCAATGGAGTTTCAACTGCTAAGTCAAAGTCTAATTTCTCCGGAATCAAATTTAATCGATGAGCGCAAGTAGGAGAAATAAAAGAATGGGTAGAACCGGTATCAAATAAAGTATAGACTTCGTTAGAGTTTATGATAAGCTTACCCGTGATGACCTCATTCGGGTTCCTTGCTTTCTGGGAGTTCACAACAAACGCTCTCCCTTGCACAACCGGTTTTGACTTTTCTGGGACGGCCTTTGGTGCCTCCATCCTAGCTGAATTTGTCTTCGGTAAACGACAAAATCGGGCTAAATGACCTTCTCTTCCACAATTATAACATGCTTTAGACGGCATCGCGCAGTTTGGACTGATGTGCCCCTCCCCTCCGCATTTGAAACATATGATAGGTGGTCGTTCTCCTTCCTTAACGACAGGTGCTGGTGCTGACGTCTTTCCATCATTGTTGAATCTCCTCTTCTTGAAATGCCCATTCTTATTATTTTGGCCCTGATTACCACCGAAGTGGTTACCATTTCTGGCCTGTTGATTCCCTCCACGCTTGTTGTCACCGCTTCGATGACTGCTCTCACTGGTATTATCATTTTGCCGGCTGCTCTCTTTTGGTTGCGTTGTCTCGTTATCGCGCTCCACCAACTGAGCCCTATTTACAACATCTGAATACAAACACAGTTTATGAGAAACAAGATGTTGACGTATCTCCGGCTTCAAACCTCTTAAAAACATCCGCGTCATTCTTTCTTCATTATCCACCAGGTGGGACGCAAACCGGGATAACTCCGCAAATTTTGCCTCGTACTGCGACACGGTCATATTATTCTGCTCCAATTTGATGAACTCCACCTCCTTCATGTGACGAATACTCTCGGGAAAGTATTTGTCGTTAAACAGCTCTTGGAACTTCTCCCAAGACATCTTCAGTGCGGCAGGTTGAGTACGCTTTATCGATTCCCACCAGTAATCTGCCTCTCCTCGCAACATAAAGGCGGCAAAGGGAACCTTTTGCTCCTCGGAGCAACCCAAGACATCAAATATCTTGGTGATCTGCTTTATCCATGTTTCAGCTACAAGTGGTTTGGGTTCTCCCTTAAACTCCGGTGGTCCCAGCTCCTTAAACTGTTTAGCGGTGACCGCCAGAGAGTTTCCAGTATTTCCACCTACGTTGTGGACAGGAGCCGCTTTCACCTGTTGTTGCATGAATTGCATAAAGCCTCTGAACATTTGATCATTCATCATTTGGTCAGTGTTGTTGTTTGCATGAGGATTGTCACCTTCCTGATGCACATTATCCTGATTATTGATATGTGGTGAATCAACAGTCGCCTGTGCTCCATTGCTATTCTCAACATTCTCAGATGCCATTTTCAGATACTGCCACAAAATAAAAGTTAATTGATATGTCATATATTATCCTTATATTATGACCGACCAATTAAATACCATGCAAATAAACTTAGGTAGGTCATACTAGCGAAAAAATTCCCCGTCTCTCCCCTCCTAGTTCTATTCTCACATCTTAGCCAGGGATCATATCCCTAAGCTCTGATACCAACTGTGACGCCCCCAAAATTAGGTATACATCACCCATCTTGGGTCGTCAGATACATAGTACAAAATACAAATACAACTTACTAATACAACTGTCGTGTACAATACGACAAAACATAAACTGTGAGTTTGAATACAAATATTATCTTCTAGAGAGTATTCATACTCAAAAGGAGTCCTCATTACATTTATTAACACACCATTACATAGAATAGTGAGGACTACTAACTAATACTATCATTCGGACCATCACTCCGTTCCCCGACTTGCCCCAGCTACGTTCTCATTTCCTGAAGAGAACAGTGAAAGAAAGGGTGAGCTCAACTAGCCCAGTAAGAAATATTATGACTAAGATAATGCAGAATAAATTATCATTAGCCTTCAACAATGTTAAACTGATAAAATATAATAGACATCAAGTTTAACTGTAGCGGAACAAGCAATCCATTAAAAGAGTCAAGTAGAAAATAAACTCTACTATCTTTTATGATTTAAAAGATTTTCCAACACTGTGATCGCTGAGACTCAGCTTAATAAAATAATCCACATCATCGAATCACCCCTGCACTACGGCCAAGGATATTCGTATATTCATTAATGGTCATGATCATGCCAACAACTGTCCATCAATGCACTACGGGCCAATGAGGACTTTTACCACATCATTTGTAACATTACGGTCATGATTATACCGAATAATCCCTGGTCATAATCATACCAAGTCCATCTATGCACTACAGGCCACAGATGACTTTCAACATTTTATAAACATGAGGATGATGACAATGATATAAGAATTCAATAAAACAAGTTCAAGAATTAATTTATCCAAGAATTAACAACGTCCAAATTGTCAACATGATACTGCTTTGTGGAGTAAAATTCAAGAATACTTAGAAGAATATTTTCATGAAAAGATACTGGATGAAACGCAATTATCAAGGATATTCCACAAATTTCATGGAGTATAGAAGTCAAAACTTAACCAACTGAGTACAATAAAGAATGGAATAACAAAAGAAATCACCATGCATGCGATAGACCGCACAAACAGGTTATTCCAACAGAATAATAAATAATGGAACCAGGTCCGGCGTAAACGCACAGACAGGATATTCCGACAGAATAATAAATAATGGAACCAGGTCCGGTGTAAAATACACAGACAGGATATTCCGACAGAATAATAAATAATGAAACCAGGTCCGGTGTAAAACACACAGACAGGATGTTCCAACAGAATAATAATAAAAACGGAACCAGGTCCGGTGTAAAACACACAGACAGGATGTTCCAACAGAATAATAATAAAAACGGAACAAGGTCCGGTGTAAAACACACAGACAGGATGTTCCAACAGAATAATAGAAGAATGTCACCAAGTATAGGGTAGACCGCGTATACTGGTTATTCCAACAGAATAATAAAGAATGGAATAACAGAAGTTCTCTTCATGAATAAGAAAGAATAACACCCCTTACCGTTTTAAAGACGAGCTGAAATAAGGAAGTAGTTAAGTAGCAGAATATTATTCTTCTCTCTCTCTATAGTTTTCTCTATAGTTTCTCTCTCTAGAGTTCAGTGAATTCGTAAGAAATAATGAAGGAATGAGCTGCTATTTATAGAAAAATAGAATGCATAGTAACTAATCCATGAACGGTCCAGATTGATTACTTTAATCTGACGGTCCATATTTAAAGAAAAATCTTTTAAATAAAATATAATATATTCTATTTATAGAATAACTTTAATAAAGTATTCTGTTTTATATAAAAAGATGTTTCTGTTTTATTACGTTAATAATACGAATAAAACAAAACGTCATTATCGCTAAATAATTCATATTATTAACTGACAATAATTGAATCAAACTGAGTGACTTCTCACATAAGCATTAATAATCATTACCGTGTGCTACTATGCAACCACACGTATTACTGTACTTTACTACCGAGTAGTTCAACAGTAACAATGGTAAAACTTCCGCCGTTATTTTTAATAAAATATTTTTGTCGTTTTCTCAATCCGACAATAATTCCGTTGTGGGGTCCACCAATGATTGTGTCGTTGTACGAATATTTCCTGTTAAAACGAATATTTCCCGACCAATCGAATATTATATAACAACTTGCGTACTTTGTAAAATTTATAAATATTACCCACAACTATAACATTATATCAAATTAACTCCATAATATTCAAAAATGATATTTATAGAAAATTCATCTTTATTTATAAAAGTTGGGGTCTTACAATATTATTACCTCAATCTTTGCCCAATGTTCATACGTAGAATACTGATCCCATATCTCCCGACTTTGTCAACTACTTTATAAGAGACTGAAAGTTACCCATGAGAATATATCATCCTCTGCCAAGCTTGATGCAGGACTCATGGGGCTCTTACTAGAAGTCGTCCATCTCTGCTCTATTGGTGCAGGAGCAGGTATATGTTCCTTCTCTATGAGCTGCATCACTTTTTCTATATATTCAATATCTTTCATGTTAGGCTTTGCTAAGGTTCCAGCAGGAAAACAGATCTCTGAGACCCACTGCTGGCCACCACAATCAAAGCCCAGAATTTCGTCACTCCAGCCTAATCGATATCCCTCTGATCGCCTCCAAAACTCGGCCTCAGCTTGATTAACCTTTATGACATGGTCTTTGTTGAAAGGATTAAGCGCAAGTAGCTTATCTCTCAACTCCGTAAATGAAAGCTCGTTTATGTCTGGTTCATTGTCATTTGACGATTTTGAAACCACTTCTTCACCTCTGTAAATAAATTATGATTCGTTAAAATACAATCATATTTCAAGCCTATCATTTTACTCAAGAAATTAATGAAGTGGCATTTTAATAAAGGTAGAACAATAGAGAAGTATAGGTGGAAAAACATGGGAAAACATAAAGCAAACGAAAACAATTTAACATTGGCTACTTATAAAATATCTTTCACAGCAGCTTATATCTATAATTACAACTTTTTTCTCACCAAAAACCAGAATTAGGGGAAAAAGGAAAGAACCAGAAAAAATATTAACAAGTAATTTACCAGAGTAACCGACTAAATATAACGTAAAAATAACACCAATACAGCATAGATCAATGATGATAAGTTCCCTTCCATATGCGCCATGTTCAATAAAGCACTACTAATGGCTAAAAATTAGATGATATGAATAATAACACTTAGCTGTACTTCTTCAGTGATTCCTGGTAGAGATCTCGGATTTGTTGCATAGCTTCATCCTTGCTATATTTTGGTTTGAACTTTGGCATGCCTTTCCATTTTGACAAAGGATTACACCTCACTACCACAACAGTGTCAGTATATGGAATGTTAGAAAATCTACATTAACATCACAGTGTGTGTGGCAAATCAGATTATTACATCACCATTCAGAAACTTGAGGTGAGCTGTAAGACCCCGAATTTTATGAAATAAAAGTATTCAATTTTTCTTATAATTACTATTCAGTAAATGGTTAAATTGATAAAAGTTTAAAGTTATGGGTGAAATGTGAATTTTTTTTTGAAAATAAGCAAGTGGTTATAAAATAATCATTGTTGTCAGGGAATATTCGTTTGGTCGTGGAATATTCTTTATGTCGGGGAATATTCGTACAACGACGCAGCTATTTGTGGGCCCCATAACGAATAACTGTCGGATGAAGAAAACGACAAATTTGAATTTTTATAAATAATGGCGTAATTGTTACCGTTAATACTGTTGAAATACCCGATGGTTAAAATACAGTAATACGCGTTATTGCACAGTAGCACACGGTATTGCACAGTATTTTTGAAATTATTAATTCTTACGTAAGAAGGCACTACTCAATAATTGTTACAGTAATTACTGTTCAATATTTTATTTTATTGATTCAATAATTGCTACGTTAAAATTTTATATTATTGTTGTTCAATAATTGTCACTGCATAGTATTTCCCATTATCAGATCAATAATTCATATTATTTGAATAATATTATTAGATAACATTATTGGCAATGTCTAGAAAGTTCTGTTTAAGGAGAGGTTTGGTCACCTAATTGCGCGCCAATAAGGATAAATCCTTATTGGAAAGCCCCCTCTTTCTTGGGAACGGCCTGGTTGTCATAAATATGATTCTGTAATATTATCTGTGAATAATTAATTATTGATTTATATGATAAGGAAATATTTATTTTATGTGGATATAAATGAGGGATATATTTTTGTGGTTAAAAATGAAGGAGTTAATATTGAGGTGTTTTATTTGTATTTTTGTCGGAACAGAGGTATTGAAAATCAAATTAGGGTTTTTGAGATATTTTGCGAGGGTTATAATTTTTAATCCGACCGTTGGATCGTGGTAATATTTGGATATGTTATACATATATAAGTTGAGTATATGTCCACAAATTTTGAACCGTTAAAAATGAACGTATAATTTGTTATGAAATTTACGAGATGACTGGTTCAGAAATTATTGAATTTTCGGAGTTAATCATTTTGGTGGAAAATTCTAGAATTGGTGGGCCCCACTCTTGGTTGGTGAAAAAATGTGCTGAGATTTTTATTCAAATGTGGTGGGTGGGAATAGTAGCAGGTAAAGCCATCAGGTTGCAGGTTAAGTCTGCTTCGGCGTGCTAACATTTTTCTATAAATAGAGGGCTAAGTTAGAATTGAAAAACACACCAGAATTCATAAGTTTTCTCTCTTTCTCTCTCTAGATTATTGAGTATATTTTGTGAGTATTTAGATACTTTGTGAGTTTCTATTCATCAGTGCAAGTTTTCTTCAGCCTTATACCGGTCAGAAGTGCTGCTATTTTGAGGTAAGGGATAGTAAGGGATTTTAAAGGTTGTTATATTTTCCAGTTTCGTAATTTTTTTGACCTTAAAAAATTCTAGAAAAAATTTGAAATGATATTTTGATAAGTTTTCTTGATTGTGTCCAAAAATGGTGATTTTTGGATGTATAGATTGAGAGTTATGAATTTTATGAGAAAAGACTATTTTAAAAGTAATCGCTTATAATTCCTTGTGGTTAACTCCAAAATTAATGAAATTTTTATTGGGAGTATATGTATATGATAGAAGTATACTCTGTAAATTTTAAAATTTTTAGACAAAAGTACAATTTTTGATAAATGTCTAAATATTCGGTTGTTTTGGCCATATGAAAAATAGTAAATGACTTTTAAAAATTCTGAGAAAAATATATGTTCACTATGGGACTATATTATGCTAAATCCCAGAAAAGAAATATTTTTAGAACTGATTTGGTATTTTTCATGAAAATAGTCTAATTATGAGTAAATGAATTAAATATGTTTTGTGAAGTAAGAAAATTGGAAAATAGGATTTTATGACTTGAGAATCCTATATGAGGTATATGCAGATTTTTGATGAGGGTTTTTGGTTATTGGTGATGAAATCTTATGAGTTTGGCATTTTAGAATGATTAAATGCATTATTTAGTAAAGTGTAAACAATTAAAATAAATTGTTTATAAGCTTAAAAAATATTATTCTTTCAATATCATTATACTTAAATATTGGTATATATTTTATTGTGAAATTTCTACCTTTTTGTGTCGGGGTTATTATTTATGAGTTACTATTCACGAGTTACTATTCATGAGTTACTATTCACGATAAAATTAGTTTCTTTTTCTAACCAAATTATAGTTGATTTATGAATATTACTCTTGAGATTAAATCTATATGTTGATCATATTATTTTTATTATCATATATAACATTTTTATAACCCTGATGTCGAAATTCTCTTTCACTTGAGTGTAAAGATGGGTAGATTATTGGTATGATCATGACTTTGGGTTCTCTTTGGCCAGTAGTGTAAAGTTGAATTATTGACTAGTATGATCATGACCATTGAATTTATAATTGAATATCTTCAGCTTAAGTGCAAAGGTGAAATGATCAACATGGTTATAATTATTGTTTATATAAATGATTATATATTTCTTTGAAATATTAATATATTTGGCCTGTAGTGCAAATATGAACTGTTGATGAATATATTTGGCCGTAATGCAAATATGAACTGTTGAGGAATATCTTTGGCCTGTAGTGCAAAGATGAAATATTAATGAATATCTTTGGCCCATAGTGCAAAGATGACATGTTGTTGAATATCTTTGTCCAGTAGTGCAAAGATGAACAGATGTTGAGATGAACATGACCAACTGGTGATACAAATGAATATCTTTGGCCGTAGTGCAAAGATGAATTTATTAGTATGATTATGAACAGGAACTGTGATTTGGTATAACCATGATTTTTGATGTTTCAGGTAAAGATAGGTGATGAAAATTATCTTCGTCCTGGATGAGAAGAGGAATTTAGAACTACAGTTATGATTATGAGTTATTCATATGATTGTGGACTAGAATTGTTGATTGGTGTTACAGGGATAAAATATTGTTGGTGGATTTTTCACATAGAGAAGATAATAGACTTTATAGTCTATTTGACTCTTCTAATGGATTGCTCGTTCCGCTGCAACTATGGTTGAAATTTTTATCATCTACCATATGTTCTAAATCTCTGATTTATTACTGATGAAGACTATTAATAATTTATTTATCTTTAGTCATGATATTCTTTACTGGACTAGTTGTGCTCACCCTTTTGTTTCACAATTCCTTTCAGGTAATAAGAGTGTAGCTGGGTCGAGCGGGGGTAACAAGGGAATAGAACGGTGGTCATCATTTAGTAGTTATATTTGGTGAAGAAAATAGGGTGAGGCGAACCGAACGTTGGAAGGGTGTTTCGTCACTATCATACAAGATGTCTAATGACATACAACCTCGTGTCATCATAAGACAGGGTTGTGCTCATCCACTTGCTGAGTATATCTACGAGCACTACCTATATAATCTTGGTGTTTGTTTGAAGTATAATTCTCAATTAGAGACAGTGGAGATAATGATAAGTCAAGAGAAGACTCACCATTGGGAAGAATATGATAGTAATCTTCTCGTTTTTCTTTGGGGTCTATTGGGTCAACCAAGGATAATTATGTGGCCATATGATATCTATCATAACCTAGAAGCATGGCCTCCCATGTACGAAGGTTTCCTTAAGCACTTCCCAAAGATTCTAGTTTCTAAAACTGTTTTTTGACTGTACCTTTATGTAAGGTACCTTTATGAGGTGCTGATACATGATGGTGTCCAATGTCACATTTGGTATATATTTGTATCCAAACTCACAGCATATGTGTTGTTGTATTTTGCACGACAATTGTTGTAATAAAGTTGTAGTTATTTTCTGTACCATGTATTTGATGACTCAGAATGGGTTGGGTGGAATGGACCTATTTTGGGGTTGTCACATGAGCAATGACAGTATCTTTCATCATTACCTTAACATTTTCTTCTCTTTCTTTGAATCTGTCAATCAACTTTGGGCAAGCCTGCTCTGTAGGGTCCTGTAGTTGAAAAGGACTAAAACTTTATTTTTTTAATAAATAGTTCAATTCTTTTAAAGAATAGAACACTAAGAATACAAAATGAAGCTTCATAAATAGAAATAAAGAAAAGGAAGTGCACAAATATACCTTGTCAATCAATGCAGGTCCAATAATTGAGTTCACATTCTCCACGGCATGTATCATTGAAAAACATATACAGTTCAGATGGCTGCTACCAAGCCATCACATAAAATTACCCAAGAGATATTGGTTGGTGTCATTTGCAATATCCCCAGAGATATTGGTTGGTGTCACATATCCCAGCACATTTCCCCTAGTACTTTTTCCAGCATATCCTCGTTGAGAATCAAAGGTAAAGTAACCTTGAATTCGTTTGATATCTCATGATTGTCACCCATTGGAATTAGCCAGTATTGTAAAAGAATAAAGTAAATTAACATTAGCAAGGGGAAGAGTCAGCCCTGTATGCCTTTTACAGCTAGTAGTACTAGACATGATCGATGAAAGAAAAACAAAATATGAATCATATCATAGACTTAAGAGAAATATGAGTAAAAAGCAATGCTGACAGACTGCATTTATAGATCACAAATAGGACAAAAGCCTAATGAATCAAGTTAGTGAACTAACAATTAATTTCCATATAAATGTAACACCAACACAGAACCTGTGGTTCTGAAAATTGCAATTAAAAAGTCATATCAAGTCTTAAGACAGACCTGGACCATAGAAGTTGACTAGATAGATATGTATAGATCAACGATAACAATTAAAAATAACAAGAGACTTTCTACAGAGAAACCTACAAATATATAACACATCATCACCTGTAATAGCAGTAACCTTGGCCACATACTAATGGTTTAACTGCACTACCTTATATTTCTCTTGAATTTCTCGAATTGAAACAGAGAATTCAGTCATTGCCCAGCTCAGGGTGTTAAATAGGCGATCGAGAAAAACAGTTAATAATTCTTCATCCTGGATGCAAGCCTCCCGCAGAAATGTCTTTCAAAATCAAAACCCAAAAGCATAAATATTAAGCATCAGAATCACTAGGGGAATAAATTGGATCAAGAAAAGAAGAAGGGTAAGAAGCGACAACAAGGATCATCAATTCACCTGAAAAATAACTGATGACGTTGAAGATTCTCCATGATTAGAAGAACCAAAGCACATGGTGTCACACCATTGACCAGCACCAACATCTCTTAGATAAATGAACATATACTCCTTAAAAATCTGAATGATGAGATTATGTCTTCTCTTTCATATCTCTCACTTTATAAGTTAACCACTCTTTTTGTTGCTTGCCTCTCATTAAAGGTCAACCGCCAACAATGGACTCTTCAAGAAGCATAACAAATCATGCGTCTTCATATGTAGAGTGTAACTCCATATAATACCACCTCCCTGAACTCACTATTAATAGTAAACTTATAACATTTCTAGGAAATGAACATAACAAAGGTTATAAAGGTACTGACTTCTACCAAAACAAAACTAAAAAGCATTCATTCAGAATATAGTGGAGTAAATAAACTACTAAATTTGCACCGTTCCTATAGAAAATGATAGCAGAGGTTCTCCAACAATGTGTTACCACCCCAATGGATAGATCTTATAGTTTTTATGATATTACTAACCTCTACCTATCATCAACATATCCTCACAACTCTTGAAACTAATGAAGGACGTTGAAGGATGTCCAAAATTTTACATCAAGAGCGCTAGAAACGACAGCAGCTCGTCTATAATTAGCTCCGGCCAGTCCCCGCTGCTGTCAGCTTACCTACTAACATCTCTTTCATGTCATAATTCACAAAACTTATCATTCACCTAAAGAATGACTACCACCATATTAACTACACAAATGGCTTTGTCATGTAAACAATTTTAGCAATGGTGTAATTTTCACATTTTACTAGTTTGTTACTCAAAACTACATTATTGTGGGCGGTTTCCACAGTACACTTTTTATATATATAAAAAATATGCATCACTACATTTTTATGTCATTTTCTAGTTCTATACAATTTTATCACTTACATGCCCCTTATCAAGAAAGAAATCATAAATACAATTTAGCAATATTAAAGAGGGACATAATATCATTTCTATTCATTAAAGTGAATACAACATACATATACGCACAAAGTATAACCATTAAGCTTACGTTAATTCCAGTGCTGTACGAAAATGATCACATTCGTCTACCAGTATCAAGAGCACTTTTAAAAAGAAAAGGAGTCTCATTTTCTACAACACAGTCTATATGCTTTCTACAGAGTAGTCTGCACCCAAATTCGAACAATAATTGTTAAGAGGGGATAAAAATCAAAACTTTAAACAATAATTTGAGATAAGAAATAGGGGGAGGAATCAAACCCCAAAATATTGGGTCGGTTACGCGCAAAAGCTAAGCAGGAACTAGATGAATCAAATCTAAACTCACACGACAAATGGTGATATCTCCATCATCGTCGTACTCTTTAGCGCCGCCTCTCTTTCCCTTTCTCTGTCCCTCTTCGTCATCTTCTTCTTCAGGCTCTTCTTCCTCCGCTTGTCACGCTGCTTCGGCTTTGGATTGCAGGTCTGCGAGGTAGGATTCGACAACTTTCCTAACGAATTGCTTGCGCTCCGGTGGGGAGAGGTCGAGCCCTAGATTAAATTTCAGAAAAGAAAAAAGAGGTCGAGCACTAGCTTAAGTTTTTATTTAATCGCCTTTTTTTTAGCTCCGTGTTTTTTTTCATACACAACGTTTTTTTAAAAAAAATGTTATCTAATTAAAACCAAAAAAATACCCTTTTAAATAGATAACGTTTTTGCACATATATCTACAACGTTTTTTTAAAAAACGTTGTAAAAAAAATTACCACAACGTTTTTATAAAAAATGTTGTGGTTTAAGTGTTGTCTATTTAGTATTTTGTAGTAGTGTTTCCTAAATAAATTGATAATTTGTTACATTATCTCTAAATTCTTACTTATATCAATCTAAATGATCCCCCCCCCACTACATACAAATGTGTGTGCTCATTTGTTTTATTTTGACTCACATATTTCGATAATTTTTATATTTCAAATACGAATGATACTTGGTGTAAGTTGTAAAGAATACGAAATTGTTTCTCTATTTTCTGCATGTGTGTATTTTTTGTGTTTCGTCTTTTGTAAAGTTAATTTATTATACATGGTTATGTTGATTTTGAGTATGGAATGATGGTTGTTTTGGTGGTTTGGATATGTATTGATAATTGTAAGTTTTGTAAATAAGTTTAGATTTTTCTGAATATCTATTTTTAAAAAAAACTTTGCCGAAATTTCTTGAAATTAATAGCGACCAGCATATCATATATACTCGCTTCAATGTCTAGGTCTAGCTAATATGGATATTCTTTTAAACCTACCAACTTTATGTATGTGTTCGAGTCAGAATTTCAACTACTACAAGTGAATAGCTTTAATAGTGGTTCAAGTCAATGTCTAATTATAAATAATAATCTCTCTCTCCAGCCAATCCCCTCCTCCCTTTTCCCCCCTCTGTCATTTGAAACGCATAACAATCACACATACATTTCAAGTCCAAACCAGACCCATTTGATTGATAAGTAGAAGAAAAGATGAGGAGATTGACTTAATATGTATATCTTTATTTAGTGATACATCTTAAAATTGTACGTGCTTATGGAACTTGAACAAAAGATGCACATGTTTTGATGGAAGACTCTAACCGTGCGTTGATAGATTCTCAATCACCGTCACTTCAAAATTCAACCCAAATCGTGCGCTAGGGATTTTTGCCGAAAAGTCCATCTAAAATCCATATCAAACCCTTCATTAGTATTGAGAAACCACTAGGCTTTGTTTAGCCAGAAATCAATTCTCCTCACCCTGTTGCAACAGTGAGACGCAATCTTTGAAAAATTGGAATCTGATATTCTTCAGGTACAATATTGCTTGCATATTCTAGACTGATTAATATCACATTAGGGGACTTTGGTTGTCTTACTTGCCATACAGGAATCAATTGTTAAATCACTTGGTTGTTATAGACGATTTGGAGTAGTTTGCTGTAAAAGGGGCAAAAGAAGCCCTTTGGGAATAATTAATTAATACTAAAAAATATATAGTTTTCATCTGGTACCTGGTTATTGTAATTCTATACTCTTCTCTATATTGGTTATTGGATAACTCAACATGCATGTATGCATATATATTCCAAGTAGCTTGCGAAAACATGCACAGGAAGTTAATACAAACATTTGCTACGTAAAAGTACTAAACAAGCAATCACAAAAGGAAATCCCCATCAAAGAATTTATTTAATATCTATAGTTGCATGAAACGCCAAAAACAAAATCACATAACTTCTACTTAGTTACTCTCTTGGGATATACTGTCTCAAAACTATAATATGACTACATAATACCAGAACTCTTCTTTCTGTTAAATCCTGTTGCTGCTGTAGTAATTGTCTTTGTTATCTCTCATCCTTCGAAGCCGAATTTTAATCTGCAAACAAAAGAAAGAAAAATGAATAATCTGCAAAGAAAAGAAAGAAAAATGACAAAAATGATAAAGGGTGTAAGATGTAATCCTAACCTTAACCTTATCAAGACCACGATTAGTCGAGGGAACTGTATATGTCTTAAAATCTGTCAAAACCCAAAAATTGGCATCACGTCAAAAATCATTCAACCATATTATCAAACAAATACTCCAATTTACCTTTCTTGGCAGCGAATCTTGTTTTCTCTAAAATCTCAGCAATTCTAATTGCGTCTGGGATAGCTGCAAGCATTAAATTAACGCCCAATTAATCAATTAATTATGAAACATGAAAATAGATTCAAAGATTCAAAGAGAGCATTTACCCATCTCCAGTGCACTAAGTTGAATCTCAGGATGATTATTCAAGCGCATCTGCATCAGCAAAATACAAGAACAAAATTAATCTATATCCGAACAATGATCCAAAAAACAACCCAATATCATAAATTAAGAATTGTTGCTTCAAGGAAAAAAAAACTGATTCTAAAATGGAAAAGGAAAAGGCACCTTGGCTTCATTTAAGTGGTCAGCAAAACACTTTTTGTTGCAGACGTTGTAGACAGGGACACTCTTCCCACGAAAATAGACATCATCAGGGACCGGGATATTCATCTCGTTATATAAAGGAGTAGCGGGAGTAGCGGCACTCTTCCCACTAAAATGAAGATAGACATACTCATCAGGGTCCGGGATATTCATCTCGTTATATAAAGGAGTAGCGGGAGTAGCGGCAGGAATATTCATCTGGCTGTAGAAAGGAGAATCAGCGACAGGGATATTCATCTGGTAGTAGCCAGGAGCATAGATCGGAATATTCATCTGGTTGTAATCAGGAGCAGTGATCGGAATATTCATCTGGTTGTAGTCAGGAGCAGTGATAGTGATCGGGATATTCATCTGGTTGTAGTCAGGAGCATAGATCGGGATATTCATCTGGTTGTAGCCAGGAGCAGTGACAGGGATATTCATCCGGTTGAAGATGACAGTTGATGGTTGAATGAATAAAATTCTGACTATCATCGTGCTAGACAAGTCTCAAAATCCTATGAGAAATAGAAATACAAATCCTAAAAAGGAATTACAAATCAAGCTAATTTTCATAAAAAAAAATTGAATTCAATTCAGAAATAAATTTTAATATAAAATAAATCCTAAATCTAATAGAAATAATAACCCCACAATTGTCGTGCCAATGATTCTTCCTTGCGGCGTTCGGAAATTATTGTACCGCGTGAATGCACCAAATTTTCGTGACTTGATTTGCAAGATTGCTTGAATATGTTAGGTAGAATCCGTGTACTGTTAGGATGAAGCTGAAATAAATCCGTGCATAATAAACATTCCATGTTGATTGAGTTTCCTGACTATATATGTATGTATGCTGCCCATATTGATTTCATACAAATAGCTAAATAACATACAGAAGGCCACATGATATTAGTTTAATCCCTTTTGCATGTAATCTGATTGTTTAGTCCGTATGAAGAAGCTGAATATATGGATTGTGCTGCTAAATTCCGTGGCCCACTTGGTCCAATAATGCTTAATTTGACTTTAAATTATTTTCAAACTCATAGAGCCCATCAATTGTATCTAAAATAAAAATATAAAAATATTAAGTATATTTATACACAAAATAAATATAAAAGATTAAGCATTAAGGGATAAAAATATAACATACTCATTCCGTCTCTAATTATTTGACGTTTTAGAGGTGGACACAAGAATTAAGATAATGATTAGAAAGCATTAAATATACTACTCAATTGTCTATAATACATTTAAATCTTTTGTTGGGATAAGAAGAATTTTGTTGGGATAAAGAGAGAGAAAGAGCTTAAAGTAGAGTAATGATGGGTAATTTTAAAAAAATTATCATTAATTCTTCTAAATTTGAACAAACGTCAAATAATTATGGACAAATGAAAATTTCTAAAATTGTCATTAATTCTCCTACTAATCTCATATATTAATAAGTTTCGCAATTATAATTTCTAATAAATTTATGACAATATATAGATTAAACTAACGTCCAAAGAGCCAATCAGATCATATAACATTGCAATCCTAAAACTTGTGCTACGTTTGGATCGATGGAATAGGAGGGAGAATGGAATGAATCATTCCATTGGAATGATAAAAAAGTTGTTTGGTTTGTTTATTCCAACGGAATGATGTATTCCTCCTGGAATAATAGTTAACTTAAAATTTTAATTTTCATTCCTTGAGGGGTGGCCAAGAATAAATCATTCCATCCATTATTTTTAAGTAATTGACAAATATACCCCTAAAGATATAATAGGGTTTTTTACACATTCATTCGATTCGATCGATCTGGGAACGACGAGAGAGAAGGGGCCGAGATTTGGTAATTTCTTCGTAATATCCATATTTCTATTTCTTCGTAATTTCCAGATCTGGTAATGGCTTTTTCCATATTTCTTCGTAATTTCCAAATCCATCTATGTTCTTAAATTTATCCTGTGAGACCCCGAATTTTATGAAATAAAAGTATTCAATTTTTCTATTTTGGTAAATGGTTAAATTGATAAAAGGTTAAAGTTAAAGGTGATATGTGAAAATTTTTTAAAGTAGACAAGTTGTCATAAAATACCGGTTACTATTCACTCTAGTATTGTTCACTCGAGTATTTGGGGCACTTTTTGTGTCGGAGTACTATTCATGAGTTACTATTCACGAGTTACTATTTACGGGGAATATTCGATTAGTCGAAAAATATTTGTACGTCGGTACAATCATTGGTGAACCCCACAACAGAATTATTGTCGGATTGAGAAAACGACAAAAATATTTTATTAAAAATAACGGCGGAAGTTTTATCGTTGATACTGTTGAACTACTCGGTAGTAAAAGTACAGTAATACGTGTGGTTGCATAGTAGCGCACGGTATTGATTATTAATGCTTATGTGAGAAGTCACTCAGTTTGATTCAATTATTGTCAATTAATAATATGAATTATTTAGCGATAATGAAGTTTTGTTTTATTCGTATTATTAACGTAATAAAACAGAAACATCTTTTTATATAAAACAGAATACTTTATTAAAGTTATTCTATAAATAGAATATATTATATTCTATTGTGCATAGTATTTTGCATAGTAAAATCTTTTTATATAAAATAGAATACTTTATTAAAGTTGTTTGTTTTATTAGACAATAATTAGAATATATTATATTTTATTTAAAAGATTTTACTTTAAATATGGACCGTCAGATTAAAGTAAATCAATCTGAACCGTTCATGGATTAGTTACTATGTATTCCATTTTCCTATAAATAGAAGCTCATTCCTTCATTATTTTCTTACGAATTCACTAAACTCTAGAGAAAGAAACTATAGAGAGAAAGAAGAAGAGTATTCTGCCACTTAACTACTTCTTTATTTTAGTTCTTCTTTAAAACGGTAAGGGGTGTTATTCTTTCTTATTCATGAAGAGAACTTCTGTTATTCCATTCTTTATTATTCTGTTAGAATAACCTGTAAAAGTGGCATACCCTATACATAACCTGTATACGCGGTATACCCTATACTTGGTGAAATCCTTATGTTATTCCATTCTTTATTATTCTGTTAGAATAACCTGTATGCGTGGTTTACCCTATACTTGGTGGAATGACCTGTATATGCGGTTTACCCAATACTTGGTGATCTTCTTCTGTTATTCCATTCTTTATTATTATGTTGGAATAACCTGTTTATGCGAAGTACCGCATAGTTGGTGAAAATCTTTTATTATTCCGTTCTTTACTATTCTGTCGAAATATCATGTCGGTGTGAATTTCACTTGACCTGGTTCCATCATTTATTATTCCGTCAGAATATCCTGTCGGTGTGAATTTCACCTGACCTGGTTCCATATTTATTATTCCGCATTTATTATTCTGTTGGGAATAACCTGTATGTGCGGTCTCTATCGCATGCATATGAATCCTTTTGTTATTCCATTCTTTATTATTCTGTTGGAATAACCTGTCTATGTGGATTGCCACATGCATGGTGAATGATCATTTATATTCATTCCTTATTAAATTGTGGAAATGATATGTATACATGGATTACCGCATGACTGGTGAAAATCAATTTGCAGTTTCATATATTCTTTATTATACTCATTTGGTTAAAGTTTTAATTTCTATACTCCATGAAATTAGTGGAATATCCTTGATATTTGCGCTTCATCCAGTATCTTTTCATGAAAATATTCTTCTGAGCATTCTTGATTGTTACTTTACAAAGAAGTATCATGTTGACAATTTGGATATTATTAGTTTCTGGATAAACTAATTCTTGAACTTGTTTAATTGAATTCCTATAACATTGTCATCATCCTCATGTTTATTTTATGTTGAAAGTCATCTTTGGCTTACGTGCATAGATGGACTTAGTATGATTATGACCAGGGATCATTCGGTATAATCATGAACTGTGATGTTATATGTGGTGTGGTAAAAGTCCTCAGTGGCCTGTAATGCATTGATAGACAGTTTTTGGTATGATTATGAACAGGGATTTTTTGGTATAGTCATGATCATTGATGATTTAATGAATATCCTTGGCCCGTAATACAAGGATGATTAGAAGATGTGGTTTATTTATTAAGCTGAGTCTCCGTGATAAAAGTTGATGAAAACATTTTTAAATCATAGAAGATAGTAGGTTTTATTCTCTACTTGACTCTTCTAATGGATTGCTTATTCCGCTGCAGTTAAACTTGATGTCTATTGTATTTTATCAGTTTAACATTGTTGAAGACTATTGATAATTTATTCTTCATTATCTTAGTCATAATATTTCTTACTAGGCTAGTTGAGCTCACCCTTTCTTTCAATGTTCTCTTCAGGAAATGAGAATATAGCTGGGACGAGTCAGGAAAAGGAGTGATGGTCCAGAAGATAGCATTAGTAGTCCTCACCATTCTGTTAAATAGTGTGACAATAAATGTAATGAGGACTCCTTGAGTATGGATATTGTCTAGATGACAATATTCCTATTCGAACTCTCAGTTTATGTATTGTCGTATGTTACACGACATTTGTATAATTAAGTTTGTATTTATATTTTGTACCATGTATTTGGCGACTCAAGATGGGTGATGAATACCTAATTTTGGGGGCGTCACAGTTGGTATCAAAGCTTAGGGATATGATCCCTGGCTGAGATGTGAGATAAGAACTAGGAGGGGAGAGACGGGGAGTTTTTTCGCTAGTATGACCTACCTAAGTTTATTTGATATTTAATTGGTCGATCAGAGTATAGGGATAAAATGTGATATGTTAATTAACCCTTATTTTGTGTTAGTGTTTGAGAATGACATCTGAAAATGCTGAGATAAGCAATGAAGCACATGAGAGTATTGATTCAGCTCAAACAAAAGATAACGACCAACAACACGATAATAATCATATTGATGGCAACGGCTATCGGAACAATGATAACCATCGTGGGGGAAATTATCATGCCAAGAATGGTAACCATTCGGTGGTAATCTTGGCAAAGATAATAGAAGTGGAAATTGCAAGAAGAGAAGGTCATTTAGCCCGATTTTGTCGTGCACCAAAGTCAAGTCCAGCTGGGACGGTAGCACCAAAGGCGGATACGGACAAAACAAAGTCGTTGGTTTTAGGAAGAGTATTTTTCATGACTTCTCAAAAAGCTAGTAAACCGAACGAAGTTAGCACGGGTTAGTTAATTATAAATTCTTGCGAAGTCTATACCCTATTAAATATCGGTTCTACCCATTCTTTTATCTCTCTTGCTTGCATTTAACGTTTAAATTTGACTCTAGAGAAGTTAGACTTTGACCTATCGGTTGAAACTCCGTTAGGAGAAACCTTCATTTTATGTGTTATCCAAGTCTTGGATGAGAGTCACAGTTTTGAATGATATTCTTATTGTTAATAAATTTCCTGACGTATTCTTGAAGACTTCTTAATCTACCCCTAGAGCATGAAATCAAATTTTGTATTGACCCCAGTACAAAACCCATTTCTAAAACCCTCAAATATTTCTTCAACTAAAAGGATCTGTTTACGTGGATTATGATGAAAGTCATAATAAAAGTATTGGACTAATGAAAATCATGGGTATATGTGGTATTAGTATGTGTTATGATGAGTTATGTTGGTTATTATGAGAAAACATGAAAGTTTCTTAGAAATCACAAAGGGTTAAAAAATCAGATTTTGGTAAAAATGGAACATGAAATTCAATTGACCATATCTCCTATTATATTTCGAATTTTTGAGTTTGGTCAAGTTCTAGAGTTAGATCTATGAGTTTCCTAACTTATCCAAGTGGAATCATTGGAAAAGGTGTTGTAGATTTGCGTGTGGACTATTTTTAGCAAAGGAGTCCAAACCTGTAAAACCCGAAAAAGCTACTTAAAGGGGTTGTTTTGGCCACATAATTTGTGAGAAAAATTCAGGCCTTTTAGGACATGAAAGTATATGGTATAAAGTACCTCCTGTCCAAAAATGAGCTCATTCTGACTTCAAATGAGCAAGTTATGACCATTTCAATATTTAAGTTTTTTCGACGAAAAACGCTATAACCGGAGTTCTAAAACTCCGATGACCATGAAATTTAAACTGGAGGCTCATGTTAACATGTGTAAGATTCTGCCAAGATTTGGGAATTTTTGGAGTTAACCTTGAGGTAGCTAATTTCTTAAGGAATTAATTGGAAATTGATTTTTGAAAAATAGTAAATGAATTTTAAAAATTCTGAGAAAAATATATTTTCATTATGGGACTATATTATGTTAAATCCCCAAAAAAAAATATTTTTGGAACTGATTTGGTATTTTTTATGAAAATAGTTTAGTTACGAACATATAAGTTAAATGTGTTATGTGAAGTAACAAAGTTGGAAGATAGGATTTTATGGCTTGGAAATCCTATATAAAGGTATATGTAGATTGTTGATAAGGAATTTGATTATTGGTGATGAAATCTTATGAGTATGACATGTTTGAATGATTAAATGCATTATTTGGTAAAGTGTAAACAACTGAAATAAATTGTTTATAAGTTTAAGAAGTGATTAAAATATTGTTATAATATTAATGAAATTAGATTATGAGATTATTAAGTGATTGATAACATTGGGATACTCTTGAACCCTGGATAAATTATATTACAAATGTTTAATATTTATCCTTTATCTCATTTGATTGATTCTTTATATCATTGTCATGATCCTCATGCTTATATTGTGTTAAAAGTCATATGTGGCTTACGTGCATAGATGGACTTGGTATGATTATGACCAAGGATTGTTCGGTATAATCATTACCGTAATTGAAAACACGATTATCTTTGGCACGTAGTGCATGGATAATTCATGGTCGTGATACTAAAGAATATCCTTGGCCTGTAGTGCAGGGATGATTCGATGATGTGGATTAATTATTGAGCTGAGTCTCAGCAATGAAATATTAATTCATAGATGTGGTAAAAGTCATCTGTGGCTTACGTGCATAGATGGACTTGGTATGATTATGACCAGGGATTGTTCAGTATAATCATTACCGTAATTGAAAACACGATTATCTTTGGCACATAGTGCATGGATAATTCGTGGTCGTGATACTAAAGAATATCCTTGGCCTGTAGTGCAGGGATGATTCGATGATGTGGATTAATTATTGAGCTGAGTCTCAGTAATGAAATATTAATTCATAGATGTGGTAAAAGTCATATGTGGCTTACGTGCATAGATGGACTTGGTATGATTATGACCAGGGATTGTTCGGTATAATCATGACCGTAATTGAAAACACGATTATCTTTGGCACGTAGTGCATGGATAATTCGTGGTCGTGATACTATTAAGCTGAGTCTCAGTATTATTAATTTTACAGTTGTATATCTTTGATCTGTAGTGCAAAGATAAACTGTTGATTGTTGGTTATACAGTTGGCATGTAGTGCAAAAATGAATTGTTAATAAATATCTTTGGCCGTATTGCAAAGATGAATTTAATGTTTTCAACGATAAAGGTATTCAAGGTATCTTCACCTCTTCGTCATAACAGGTACGTACGTAAATTTCGAGGGCAAAATTTCATAAGGAGGGGAGATTGTGAGACCCCGAATTTTATGAAATAAAAGTATTCAATTTTTCTATTTTGGTAAATGGTTAAATTGATAAAAGGTTAAAGTTAAAGGTGATATGTAAAAATTTTTCAAAGTAGACAAGTTGTCATAAAATACCCGGTTACTATTCACTCTAGTATTGTTCACTCGAGTATTTGGGGCACTTTTTGTGTCGGAGTACAATTCACGAGTTACTATTCAAGAGTTACTATTCACGAGTTACTATTTACGGGAAATATTCGATTAGTCGGGAAATATTTGTACGACGGTACAATCATTGGTGGACCCCACAACAGAATTATTGTCGGATTGAGAAAACGACAAAAATATTTTATTAAAAATAACGGCGGAAGTTTTACCGTTGATACTGTTGAACTACTCGGTAGTAAAAGTACAATAATACGTGTGGTTACATAGTAGCACACGGTATTGATTATTAATGCTTATGTGAGAAGTCACTCAGTTTTGTGAGACCCCAGATTTTATAAATAAAGATTTAAATTTTCTCGAAATAATTTTTTTTATGTTGTGGTGTGAATTTGATATAATGTTATAGGTGTGGGTAGTATTTATAAATTTTACAAAGTATGCAAGTTGTTCGATTGGTCAGGGAATATTCTTTATGTCGGAAAATATTCGTACGACAGTACAATCATTGGTGGACCCCACAACGGAATTATTGTCGGATTGAGAAAACGACAAAAATATTTTATTGAAATAACGGCGGAAGTTTTACCGTTGATACTGTTGAACTACTCGGTAGTAAAAGTACAGTAATACATGTGGTTGCATAGTAGCATACGGTATTGATTATTGATATTTATGTGAGAAGTCACTCAGTTTGATTCCATTATTTTCGATTAATAATATGAATTATTATAACGATGATGACGTTTTGTTTTATTCGTATTATTAACGTAATAAAACAGAAACATCTTTTTATATAAAATAGAATACTTTATTAAAGTTATTCTATAAATAGAATATATTATATTTTATTATGCATAGTGTTGCATAGTGTTTTGCATAGTGTTGCATAGTGTTTGCATAGTAAAAAAAAAAACTTTTTATATAAATAGAATATATTATATTTTATTTAAAAGATTTTTCTTTAAATATGGACCGTCAGATTAAAGTAAATCAATCTGGACCGTTCATGGATTAGTTACTATGCATTCTATTTTTCTATAAATAGAAGCTCATTCCTTCATTATTTTCTTACGAATTCACTGAACTCTAGAGAGAGAAACTATAGAGAGATAGAAGAAAAGTTTCTGTTACTTCACTATTCTTATATCCAGTTCTTTTACGGTAAGGGGTGTTATTCTTTCTTATTCATGAAGAGAACTGTTGTTATTCCATTTCTTATTATTCTGTTGGAATAACCTGTATACGCGGTCTACCCTATACTTGGTGACATTCTTCTATTATTCTGTTGGAACATCCTGTCTGTGTGTTTTACACCGGACCTGGTTCCGTTCTTATTATTATTCTATTGGAACATCCTGTCTGTGTGTTTTACACCTGACCTGGTTCCATTATTTATTATTCTGTCGAAATATCCTGTCTGTGCGTTTACGCCGGACCTGGTTCCATTATTTATTATTCTGTCGGAATATCCTGTCTGTGCGTTTACGCCGGACCTGGTTCCATTATTTATTATTCTGTCGAAATATCCTGTCTATGCGTTTACGCCGGACCTGATTCCATTATTTATTATTCTGTTGGAATAACATGTCTGTGCGGTCTATCGCATGCATGGTGATTTCTTTTGTTATTCCATTCTTTATTATACTCAGTTGGTTAAATTTTGACTTCTATACTCCATGAAATTAGTGGAATATCCTTGATTCTGGCCTTTTTGGGAAATGAAAGTATATGGTATAAGGTAACTCCTGTCCAAAAATTAGCTCATTCTGACTTAAAATGAGCAAGTTATGACCATTTCAATATTTAGGTTTTTCTGACGAAAAATGCCATAACTGGAGTTCTATAACTCTGATGACCATGAAATTTAAATTGGAAGTTCACATTAACATGTGTAAGATTCTTCCAAGACTTGGGAATTTTTGGAGTTAAACTTGAGGTAGCTAATTTCTTAAGGAATTAATTGGAAATTAATTTTTGAAAAATAGTAAATGAATTTTAAAAATTCCGAGAAAAATAGAATTTCATTATGGGACTATATTATGCTAAATCTCAGAAAAGAAATATTTTTGGAACTGATTTGGTATTTTTCATGAAAATGATCTAGTTATGAGTAAATGAGTTAAATATGTTATGTGAAGTAACAAAATTGAAAAATAGGATTTTATGGCTTGGAAATCCTATATAGAGTATATGCATATTATTTGATGAAGGATTTGATCATTGGTGATGATATCTTATGAGTATGACATTTTTGAATGATTAAATGCATTATATGGTAAAGCATAAACAATTGAATTAAATTATTTATAAGTTTAAGAAGTGATTAAAATATTTTTATAATGATATTAAATTAAGAGATTATTAAGTGATTGATAACATTGGATATTCTTGAACCCTGGATAAATTATATTATAAATGTTTAATATTTATCCTTTATCTCATTTGATTGATTCTTTATATCATTATTCTCATGCTTATATTGTGTTGAAAGTCATCTGTGGCTTACGTGCATAGATGGACTTGGTATGATTATGACCAGGGATTGTTCGGTATAATCATGACCGTAATTGAAAACACGATTATCTTTGGCACGTAGTGTATGGATAATTCGTGGTCGTGATACTAAAGAATATCCTTGGCCTGTAGTGCAGGGATGATTCGACGATGTGGATTAATTATTGAGCTGAGTCTCAGCAATGAAATATTAATTCATGGATGTGTTCAAAGTCATCTATGGCTTACGTGCATAGATGGACTTGGTATGATTATGACCAAGGATTGTTCGGTATAATCATGACCGTAATTGAAAACACGATTATCTTTGGCACGTAGTGCATGGATAATTCGTGGTCGTAATACTAAAGAATATCCTTGGCCTGTAGTGCAGGGATGATTCGACGATGTGGATTAATTATTGAGCTGAGTCTCAGCAATGAAATATTAATTCATGAGTGTGTTCAAAGTCATCTGTGACTTACGTGCATATATGGACTTGGTATGATTATGACCAGAGATTGTTCGGTATAATCATGACCGAAATTGAAAACACGATTATCCTTGGCCCGTAGTGCATGGATAATTCGTGGTCGTGATATTATTAAGCTGAGTCTCAGCATTATTGATTTTACAGTTGTATATCTTTGGCCTGTAGTGCAAAGATGAATTGTTAATGAATATCTTTGGCTGGATTGCAAAGATGAATATAATGTTTTCAACGATAAAAATATTCAAGGTATCCTCACCTCTTTATCATACCAGGTACGTACCCTAATTTCGAGGGCAAAATTCCATAAGGAGGGGAGATTGTGAGACCCCAGATTTTATAAATAAAGATTTAAATTTTCTCGAAATAATTTTTTTTATGTTATGGTGTGAATTTGATATAATGTTATAGTTGTGGGTAGTATTTATAAATTTTACAAAGTATGCAAGTTGTTCGATTGGTCAGGGAATATTCTTTGTGTCGGAAAATATTCGTACGACGGTACAATCATTGGTGGACCCCACAACAGAATTATTATCGGATTGAGAAAACGACAAAAATATTTTATTGAAATAACGGCGGAAGTTTTACCGTTGATACTGTTGAACTACTCGGTAGTAAAAGTACAGTAATACATGTGGTTGCATAGTAGCATACGGTATTGATTATTGATATTTATGTGAGAAGTCACTCAGTTTGATTCCATTATTTTCGATTAATAATATGAATTATTATAACGATGATGACGTTTTGTTTTATTCGTATTATTAACGTAATAAAACAGAAACATCTTTTTATATAAAACAGAATACTTTATTAAAGTTATTCTATAAATAGAATATATTATATTTTATTATGCATAGTGTTGCATAGTGTTTTGCATAGTGTTGCATAGTGTTTGCATAGTAAAAAAAAACTTTTTATATAAATAGAATATATTATATTTTATTTAAAAGATTTTTTTTTAAATATGGACCGTCAGATTAAAGTAAATCAATCTGGACCGTTCATGGATTAGTTACTATGCATTCCATTTTCCTATAAATAGAAGCTCATTCCTTCATTATTTTCTTACGAATTCACTGAACTCTAGAGAGAGAAACTATAGAGAGATAGAAGAAAAGTTTCTGCTACTTCACTATTCTTATATCCAGTTCTTTTACGGTAAGGGGTGTTATTCTTTCTTATTCATGAAGAGAACTGTTGTTATTCCATTTCTTATTATTCTGTTGGAATAACCTGTATACGCGGTCTACCCTATACTTGGTGACATTCTTCTATTATTCTGTTGGAACATCCTGTCTGTGTGTTTTACACCGGACCTGGTTCCGTTCTTATTATTATTCTGTTGGAACATCCTGTCTGTGTGTTTTACACCGGACCTGGTTCCATTATTTATTATTCTGTCGGAATATCCTGTCTGTGCGTTTACGCCGGACCTGATTCCATTATTTATTATTCTGTCAGAATATCCTGTCTGTGCGTTTACGCCGAACCTGGTTCCATTATTTATTATTCTGTCGGAATATCCTGTCTGTGCGTTTACGCCGGACCTGATTCCATTATTTATTATTCTGTTGGAATAACCTGTCTGTGCGGTCTATCGCATGCATGGTGATTTCTTTTGTTATTTTATTCTTTATTATACTCAGTTGGTTAAATTTTAACTTCTATACTCCATGAAATTAGTGGAATATCCTTGATATTTGCGCTTCATCCCGTATCTTTTCATGGAAATATTCTTCTGAGCATTCTTGAATTTTACTCCACAAAGCAGTATCATGTTGATAATAGGGACGTTATTGATTCCTAGATAAATTAATTCTTGAACTTGTTTTATTGAATTTTTATATCATTGTCATCATCCTCATGTTTATATTTTTTGAAAGTCATCTGTGGCCTGTAAAGCATGGATGGACTTGGTATGATTATGACCAGGGATTATTCGGTGTAATCATGACCGTAATGTTACATATGATGTGGTAAAAGTCATCATTGCCCCGTAGTGCATTGATGGACAGTTGTTGGCATAATCATGACCATTAATGAATACACAAATATTCTTGGCCCGTAGTGCATGGATAATTGTGGTCGTGATACTAAAGAATATCCTTGGCCGTAGTGCAGGGGTGATTCGATGATGTGGATTATTTATTAAGCTGAGTCTCAGCGATAACAGTGTTGAAAAACCTTTTAAATCATAAAAGATAGTAGATTTTATTTTCTACTTGACTCTTTTAATGGATTGCTTGTTCCGCTGCAGTTAAATTTGATGTCTATTATATTTTATCAGTTTAACGTTGTTGGAGACTAATGATAATTTGTTCTGCATTATCTTAGTCATAATATTTCTTACTGAGCTAGTTGAGCTCACCCTTTCTTTCACTGTTCTCTTCAGGAAATGAGAATATAGCTGGGACGAGTCGGGGAACAGAGTGATGGTCCAGAGGATAGCATTAGTAGTCCTCACTATTCTGTTAAATAGTTGACAATAAATGTAACGAGGACTCCTTTTGAGTTTGTATAGTCTCTAGGAGACAATATTTTTATTCAAACTCACAGGCTATGTTTTGGCGTATTGTACACGTCCGTTGTATAATTAAGTTGTATTTGAATTTTGTACCATGTAAGTGGCGACCCAAGATGGGTGATGTATACCTAATTTTGGGGGCGTAACAAGTTTGATTCAATTATTGTCAATTAATAATATGAATTATTTAGCGATAATTAAGTTTTATTTTATTCGTATTATTAACGTAATAAAACAGAAACATCTTTTTATATAAAACATAATACTTTATTAAATTTATTCTATAAATAGAATATATTATATTCTATTGTGCATAGTATTTTGCATAGTAAAATCTGTTTATATAAAACAGACTATTTTATTAAAGTTGTTTGTTTTATTAGACAATAATTAGAATATATTATATTTTATTTAAAAGATTTTGCTTTAAATATGGACCGTCAGATTAAAGTAAATTAATCTGGACCGTTCACGGATTAGTTACTATGCATTTCATTTTCCTACAAATAGAAGCTCATTTGTGACGACCTCAAAATAGGTCCATTCCATCCAACCTATTCTGAGTCGTCAAATACATGGTACAAAAAATAACTACAACTTTATTACAACAATTGTCGTACAAAATACAACAACACATATGCTGTGAGTTTGGATACAAATATATACCAAATGTGACTCATGTCTCAATCGTGGACAGCACCTCACAATGATACCTTACATAAAGGTATAGTCAAAAACTTTTTTAGAAATTAAAATCTTTGGGAAGTGCTCAAGGAAACTTTCATACATGGGAGGCCATGCATCTAAGTTATGATAGATATCATATAGTCACAGAATTTTCCTTAGTTGACCCAATAGACCCCAAAGAAAAATGAAAAGTTTACTATCATATTCTTCTCAATGGCGAGTCTTCTCTTGACTTATCATTATCTCCACTATCTCTAATTGAGAATTATACTTCAAACAAACACCAAGATTATATTATTATATAGGTAGTGCTCGTAAATATACTCAGCAAGTGGATGAGCACAACCCTGTCTTATGATGACACGAGGTTGTATGCCATTAGACATCTTGTATGATAGTGACAAAACACCCTTCCAATGTTGGGTTCGCCTCACCCTATTTTCTTCACCAAATATAACTACTAAATGATGACCACCGTTCTATTCCCTTGTTACCCCTGCTCGACCCAGCTACACTCTTATTACCTGTGAGACCCCGAATTTTATGAAATAAAAGTATTCAATTTTTCTATTTTAGTAAATGGTTAAATTGATAAAAGGTTAAAGTTAAGGGTGATATGTGAATTTTTTTTTTAAAGTAAACAAGTTGTCAAAAAATACCTGGTCACTATTCACGAGTTACTATTCACCCAAATTACTATTCACTCTAGTATCGTTCACTCGAGTATTTGGGACACTTTTTGTGTCGGAGTACTATTCATAAGTTACTATTCGCGAGTTACTATTCACGGGTTACTATTCATCCAAATTACTATTCACTCTAGTATTGTTCACTCGAGTATTTAGGACACTTTTTGTGTCAGAGTTACTATTCATGAGTTACTATTCACGAGTTACTATTCACGGGTTACTATTTATCAAAATTACTATTCACTCTAGTATTATTCACTCGAGTATTTGAGACACTTTTTGTGTCGGAGTTACTATTCAGGAGTTACTATTCACGAGTTACTATTTATGGGTTACTATTCACCCAAATTACTATTCACTCTAGTATTGTTCACTCGAGTATTTGGGACACTTTTTGTGTCGAAGTACTATTCACGAGTTACTATTTACGGAGAATATTCGTACGACGGTACAATCATTGGTGGACCCCACAACGGAATTATTGTCAGATTGAGAAAACGACAAAAATATTTTATTAAAAATAACGGCGGAAGTTTTACCGTTGATACTGTTGAACTACTCGGCAGTAAAAGTACAGTAATACGTGTGGTTGCATAGTAACACACGGTATTGATGCTTATGTGAGAAGTCACTCAGTTTGATTTAATTATTGTCAATTAATAATATAAATTATTTAGCGATAATGAAGTTGTGTTTTATTCGTATTATTAACGTAATAAAACAGAAACATCTTTTTATATAAAACAGAATACTTTATTAAAGTTATTCTATAAATAGAATATATTATATTCTATTGTGCATAGTATTTTACATAGTAAAATCTTTTTATATAAAACAGAATACTTTATTAAAGGTATTCTATAAATAGAATATATTATATTTTATTTAAAATATTTTTCTTTAAATATGGACCGTCAGATTAAAGTAAATCAATCTGGACCGTTCATGGATTAGTTACTATGCATTTCATTTTTCTATAAATAGAAGCTCATTCCTTCATTATTTTCTTACGAATTCACTGAACTCTAGAGAGAGAAACTATAGAGAGAGAGAAGAAAGAGTATTCTGCTACTTAACTACTTCCTTATTTCGGCTCTTCTTTAAAACGGTAAGGGGTGTTATTCTTTCTTATTCATGAAGAGAACTTTTGTTATTCCATTCTTTATTATTCTGTTGGAATAACCTGTAAAAGTGGCATACCCTATACATGACCTGTATACGCGGCATACCCTATACTTGGTGAAATCCTTATGTTATTCCATTCTTTATTATTCTGTTGGAATAACCTGTATGCGTGGTTTACCCTATACTTGGTGGAATGACCTGTATATGCGGTTTACTCAATACTTGGTGATCTTCTTCTGTTATTCCATTCTTTATTATTATGTTGGAATAACCTGTTTATGCGAAGTACCGCATACTTGGTGAAATTCTTTTATTATTCCGTTCTTTACGATTTTGTCGGAATATCCTGTCGGTGTGAATTTCACCTGACCTGGTTCCATCATTTATTATTCTGCATTTATTATTCTGTCGGAATATCATGTCAGTGTGAATTTCACCTGACCTGGTTCCATATTTATTATTCCGCATTTATTATTCTGTTGGGAATAACCTGTCTGTGCGGTCTCTATCGCATGCATGGTGAATCCTTATGTTATTCCATTCTTTATTATTCTGTTAGAATAACCTGTCTATGTGGATTGCCACATGCATGGTGAATGATCCTTTATATTCATTCCTTATTAAATTGTGAAAATGATCTGTATACGTGGATTACCGTATGGCTGGTGAAAATCCATTTGCAGTTTCATATATTCTTTATTATACTCATTTGGTTAAAGTTTTGATTTCTATACTCCATGAAATTAGTGGAATATCATTGATATTTGCGCTTCATCCAGTATCTTTTCATGAAAATATTCTTCTGAGCATTCTTAATTGTTACTTTACAAAGAAGTATCATGTTGACAATTTGGATATTATTAGTTTCTGGATAAACTAATTCTTGAACTTGTTTAATTGAATTCCTATAACATTGTCTTCATCCTCATGTTTATTTTATGTTAAAAGTCATCTTTGGCTTACGTGCATAGATGGACTTAGTATGATTATGACCAGGGATCATTCGGTATAATCATGAACTATGATGTTATAAGTGGTGTGGTAAAAGTCCTCAGTGGCTTGTAATGCATTGATAGACAGTTTTTGGTATGATTATGACCAGGAATTTTTCGGTATAGTCATGATCATTGATGATTTAATGAATATCCTTGGCCCGTAATACAAGGATGATTAGAAGATGTGGTTTATTTATTAAGCTGAGTCTCCGTGATAAAAGTTGATGAAAACATTTTTAAATCATAGAAGATAGTAGGTTTTATTCTCTACTTGACTCTTCTAATGGATTGCTTATTTCGCTGCAGTTAAACTTGATGTCTATTATATTTTATCAGTTTAACATTGTTGAAGACTATTGATAATTTATTCTTCATTATCTTAGTCATAATATTTCTTACTAGGCTAGTTGAGCTCACCCTTTCTTTCAATGTTCTCTTCAGGAAATGAGAATATAGCTGGGACGAGTCAGGGAAAGGAGTGATGGTCCAGAAGATAGCATTAGTAGTTCTCACTATTCTGTTAAATAGTGTGACAATAAATGTAATGAGGACTCCTTGAGTATGGATATTGTCTAGATGACAATATTCCTATTAGAACTCTCAGTTTATGTATTGTCGTATGTTACACGACATTTGTATAATTAAGTTTGTATTTGTATTTTGTACCATGTAAGTGGCGACCCAAGATAGGTGACGTATACCTAATTTTGAGGGCGTCACAGTTGGTATCAAAGCTTAGGGATATGATCCTTGGCTGAGATGTAAGATAAGAACTAGGAGGGGAGAGACGGGAAATTCCTTCGCTAGTATGACCTACCTAAGTTTATTTGGTATTTAATTGGTCGGTCAGAGTATAGGGATAATATGTGATATGTTAATTAACCCTTGTTTTGTGGCAGTGTTTGAAAATGGCATCTAACAATGTTGAGATAAGCATTGGAGCAAAATAATATGACCATATCGCAGTACGAGGTTGAGTTTACGGAGTTATCCCGGTTTGCATCCCATTTGGTCGATAATGACGAGCGAATGACGCGAAAGTTTCTAAGTGGTTTGAAACCCTATATACGTCAATACCTCATTCTCATGTTTATATTTTGTTGAAAGTCATCTGTGGCCTGTAGTGACCAGGGATTATTCGGTATAATCATGGTCGTAATGTTACAAATGATGTGAAAAAATCCTCATTGGCCCGTAATGCATTGATGGACAGTTTTTGGTATGATTATGGCTATGAATTCTCTTTGGCCGTAGTGCAAAGACTAATTATTTTATGGCATGATCAGGACCGTTGATGAAAACACGATTATCTTTAGCCGTAGTGCATGCATAATTCGTGGTCGTGATACTAAAGAATATCCTTAGCCGGAGTGCAAGGGTGATTCGATGATGTGGATTAATTATTGAGTTGAGTCTCAGCAGTGAAATATTAATTCATAGATGTGGTAAAAGTCATCTGTGGCTTACGTGCATAGATAGACTTGGTATGATTATGACCAGGGATTTTTCGGTATAATCATTACCGTAATTGAAAACACGATTATCTTTGGCACGTAGTGCATGGATAATTCGTGGTCGTGATACTAAAGAATATCCTTAGCTGGAGTGCAAGGGTGATTCGATGATGTGGATTAATTATTGAGCTGAGTCTCAGCAGTGAAATATTAATTCATAGATGTGGTAAAAGTCATCTGTGGCTTACGTGCATAGATGGACTTGGTATGATTATGACCAGAGATTGTTCGGTATAATCATTACCGTAATTGAAAACACGATTATCTTTGGCACGTAGTGCATGGATAATTCGTGGTCGTGATACTAAAGAATATCCTTAGCCTGTAGTGCAGGGATGATTCGATGATGTGGATTAATTATTGAGCTGAGTCTCAGCAATAAAATATTAATTCATAGATGTGGTAAAAGTCATCTGTGGCTTACGTGCATAGATGGACTTGGTATGATTATGACCAGGTATTGTTTGGTATAATCATGACCGTAATTGAAAACACGATTATCTTTGACACGTAGTGCATGGATAATTCGTGGTCGTGATACTATTAAGCTGAGTCTCAGCATTATTGATTTTACAGTTGTATAACCTTGGCCTGTAGTGCGAAGATTAACTGTTGATTATTGGTTATACAGTTGTAAATCTTTAGCCGTAGTGCAAAGATGAATTTATTAGTGTGATTATGAGCAGGAATTGTGATTTGGTATAACCATGATTTTTGATGTTTCAGGTGAAGATAGGTGATGTAAATTTTCTTCTTCCTGGGTGCGAAAAGTAATTCAGAATCACAATTATGATTATGAGTTATTCATATGATTGTGAACAGAAATTGTTGATTGATGTTACAGGGATATGGTTACTGACGGAGATATTAGTCTAGAAGACGAGTAATATACTTCGCTAGGATGTGACTTACCTAAGCTGAAATTGTTTACTTAATAAGTGAATAAATTGTGGTATGTCGATTAACCTTTGTTTTGAAGGTATATTCTAGAATGATATTCGAAATACAGGAGATGAGAAATGGAAAAATCATGATAGAGCGGAATTATCCGGAAAAGTACAATCTGAAAAGAAAGCAAGGTATTCTCATCTCTTCGAATATCAGGTACGTACGTTAATTTCGAGGGCGAAATTCCATAAGAAGGGGAGATTGTGAGACCCCGAATTTTATGAAATAAAAGTATTCAATTTTTCTATTTTAGTAAATGGTTAAATTGATAAAAGGTTAAAGTTAAGGGTGATATGTGAATTTTTTTTTTAAAGTAAACAAGTTGTCATAAAATACCTGGTCACTATTCACGAGTTACTATTCACCCAAATTACTATTCACTCTAGTATCGTTCACTCGAGTATTTGGGACACTTTTTGTGTCGGAGTACTATTCATAAGTTACTATTCGCGAGTTACTATTCACGGGTTACTATTCATTCAAATTACTATTCACTCTAGTATTGTTCACTCGAGTATTTAGGACACTTTTTGTGTCGGAGTTACTATTCATGAGTTACTATTCACGAGTTACTATTCACGGGTTACTATTCATCTAACTTACTATTCACTCTAGTATTATTCACTCGAGTATTTGAGACACTTTTTGTGTCGGAGTTACTATTCAGGAGTTACTATTCACGAGTTACTATTTACGGGTTACTATTCACCCGAATTACTATTCACTCTAGTATTGTTCACTCGAGTATTTGGGACACTTTTTGTGTCGAAGTACTATTCACGAGTTACTATTTACGGGGAATATTCGTACGACGGTACAATCATTGGTGGACCCCACAACGGAATTATTGTCAGATTGAGAAAACGACAAAAATATTTTATTAAAAATAACGGCGGAAGTTTTACCGTTGATACTGTTGAACTACTCGTAGTAAAAGTACAGTAATACATGTGGTTGCATAGTAACACACGGTATTGATGCTTATGTGAGAAGTCACTCAGTTTGATTCAATTATTGTCAATTAATAATATGAATTATTTAGCGATAATGAAGTTTTGTTTTATTCGTATTATTAACGTAATAAAACAGAAACATCTTTTTATATAAAACAGAATACTTTATTAAAGTTATTCTATAAATAGAATATATTATATTCTATTGTGCATAGTATTTTACATAGTAAAATCTTTTTATATAAAACAGAATACTTTATTAAAGGTATTCTATAAATAGAATATATTATATTTTATTTAAAAGATTTTTCTTTAAATATGGACCGTTAGATTAAAGTAAATCAATCTGGACCGTTCATGGATTAGTTACTATGCATTCCATTTTCCTATAAATAGAAGCTCATTCCTTCATTATTTTCTTACGAATTCACTGAACTCTAGAGAGAGAAACTATAGAGAGAGAGAAGAAAGAGTATTCTGCTACTTAACTACTTCCTTATTTCGGCTCTTCTTTAAAACGGTAAGGGGTGTTATTCTTTCTTATTCATGAAGAGAACTTTTGTTATTCCATTCTTTATTATTCTGTTGGAATAACCTGTAAAAGTGGCATACCCTATACATGACCTGTATACGCGGCATACCCTATACTTGGTGAAATCCTTATGTTATTCTATTCTTTATTATTCTGTTGGAATAACCTGTATGCGTGATTTACCCTATACTTGGTGGAATGACCTATATATGCGGTTTACTCAATACTTGGTGATCTTCTTCTGTTATTCCATTCTTTATTATTATGTTGGAATAACATGTTTATGCGAAGTACCGCATACTTGGTGAAATTCTTTTATTATTCCGTTCTTTACGATTTTGTCGGAATATCCTGTCGGTGTGAATTTCACCTGACCTGGTTCCATCATTTATTATTCTGCATTTATTATTCTGTCGGAATATCATGTCAGTGTGAATTTCACCTGACCTGGTTCCATATTTATTATTCCGCATTTATTATTCTGTTGGGAATAACCTGTCTGTGCGGTCTCTATCGCATGTATGGTGAATCCTTCTGTTATTCCATTCTTTATTATTCTGTTAGAATAACCTGTCTATGTGGATTGCCACATGCATGGTGAATGATCCTTTATATTCATTCCTTTTTAAATTGTGGAAATGATCTGTATACGTGGATTACCGTATGGCTGGTAAAAATCCATTTGCAGTTTCATATATTCTTTATTATACTCATTTGGTTAAAGTTTTGATTTCTATACTCCATGATATTAGTGGAATATCCTTGATATTTACGTTTCATCCAGTATCTTTTCATGAAAATATTCTTCTGAGCATTCTTGATTGTTACTTTACAAAGAAGTATCATGTTGACAATTTGGATATTATTAATTCCTGGATAAACTAATTCTTGAACTTGTTTAATTGAATTCCTATAACATTGTCTTCATCCTCATGTTTATTTTATGTTAAAAGTCATCTTTGGCTTACGTGCATAGATGGACTTAGTATGATTATGACCAGGGATCATTCGGTATAATCATGAACTATGATGTTATAAGTGGTGTGGTAAAAGTCCTCAGTGGCTTGTAATGCATTGATAGACAGTTTTTGGTATGATTATGACCAGGAATTTTTCGGTATAGTCATGATCATTGATGATTTAATGAATATCCTTGGCCCGTAATACAAGGATGATTAGAAGATGTGGTTTATTTATTAAGCTGAGTCTCCGTGATAAAAGTTGATGAAAACATTTTTAAATCATAGAAGATAGTAGGTTTTATTCTCTACTTGACTCTTCTAATGGATTGCTTATTTCGCTGCAGTTAAACTTGATGTCTATTATATTTTATCAGTTTAACATTGTTGAAGACTATTGATAATTTATTCTTCATTATCTTAGTCATAATATTTCTTACTAGGCTAGTTGAGCTCACCCTTTCTTTCAATGTTCTCTTCAGGAAATGAGAATATAGCTGGGACGAGTCAGGAAAAGGAGTGATGGTCCAGAAGATAGCATTAGTAGTTCTCACTATTCTGTTAAATAGTGTGACAATAAATGTAATGAGGACTCCTTGAGTATGGATATTGTCTAGAAGATAATATTCCTATTAGAACTCTCAGTTTATGTATTGTCGTATGTTACACGACATTTGTATAATTAAGTTTGTCTTTGTATTTTTTACCATGTAAGTGGCGACCCAAGATGGGTGACGTATACCTAATTTTGGGGGCGTCACATTACCTGAAAGGAATTGTGAAACAAAAGGGTGAGCACAACTAGCCCAGTAAAGAATATCATGACTAAAGATAAATAAATTATCAATAGTCTTCATCAGTAATAAATCAGAGATTTAGAACATATGGTAGATGATAAAAATTTCAACCATAGTTGCAGCGGAACGAGCAATCCATTAGAAGAGTCAAATAGACTACAAAGTCTATTATCTTCTCCATATTAAAAATCCACCAACAATGTTTTATCCCTGTAACATCAATCAACAATTCTGGTCCACAATCATATGAATAACTCATAATCATAATTGTAGTTCTAAATTCCTCTTCTCATCTAGGACGAAGATAATTTTCATCACCTATCTTTATCTGAAATATCAAAGATCATGGTTATACCAAATCACAGTTCATGTTCATAATCATGCTAATAAATCCATCTTCGCACTACGGCCAAAGATATTCATCAACATACCATCTTTGCACTACGGGCCAAAGATATTAAACAACAGTTCATCTTCACACTACAGGCCAAAGATATTCATCAATATTTTATCTTTGCACTACAGGCCAAAGATATTCATCAACAGTTCATCTTTGCACTATAGGCCAAAGATATTCATCAATAATTCATCTTTGCACTACAGGCCAAAGATATTCTTCAACAGTTCATATTTGCACTATAGGCTAAATATATTAATTTCTCAAAGAAATATATAATCATTTCAGAATTTATATTAACAATAATTATAACCATTTTGATCAATTCACCCTTGCACTTAAGCTAAAGATATTCAATTATAAATTCAATGGTCATGATCATACCAGTCAACAATTCAACTTTGCGCTACTGGCCAAAGGGAACCCATAGTCATGATCATACCAAAAATCTACCCATCTTTACACTCAAGTCAAAGAGAAATATCATCATTAGGGTTATAAAAATGTTATATATGATAATAAAATCAATATAATCAACATATAGATTTAATCTTAAGAGTAATATTCATAAATCAACTATAATTTGGTCAGAAAAAGAAACCAATTTTATCGTGAATAGTAACTCGTGAATAGTAACTCATGAATAGTAACTCGTGAATAGTAACTCATGAATAGTAACTCATGAATAGTAACTCGACATGAAAAAGGTAGAAATTCCACAATAAAATCCATACCAATATTTCGGTATAATGATATTGAAAGAATAATATTTCTTAAGCTTATAAACAATTTATTTTAATTGTTTACACTTTACTAAATAATGCATTTAATCATTCTAAAATGCCAAACTCATAAGATTTCATCACCAATAACCAAAACCCTCATCAAAAATCTGCATATAACTTATGTATGATTCTCAAGCCATAAAATCATATTTTCCAATTTTCTTACTTCACATAACATATTTAATTCATTTACTCATAATTAGACCATTTTCATAAAAAATACCAAATCAGTTTCAAAAATATTTCTTTTCTGGGATTTAGCAAAATATAGTCCCATATTGAACATATATTTTTCTCAGAATTTTTAAAATTCATTTACTATTTTTCATATGGCCAAAACCGCCGAATATTTAGACATTTATCACAAATTGTACTTTTATCCAAAAATTCCGAAATTCACAGAGTATACTGATATTATATAGATATACATCCAATAAAACTTTCAACAATTTTGGAGTTAACCACAAGGAATTATAAGCGGTTACTTTTAAAATAGTCTTTTCTCATAAAATTCATAACTCTTAATCTATACATCCAAAAATCACATTTTTGGACACAATCAATAAAACTCATCAAAATATCATTTCAAATTTTTCTAGAATTTTCTGAAGGACGGAAGAAGTACGAACTGAAAAATATAATAACCCTTAAAATCCCTTACCTCAAGAGAACAGTACTTCGGATGAAAAATCGGAGGAAACTTCTACTAAATAGCAACTCTCAAAGTATCTAAATACTCTCACAAATATGCTTGATAATATAGAGAGAAAAAAAACTTGTTTCTGGTGCGATTTTCAATTCTAACATAAACACCTATTTATAGGAAAAATGCTAGAACGCCAAAGGAGACTAAAATAATAATATTATTATTATTTTTTTCCTACGCCACCCATTCTGAAAATCATAGCAGCCATATTGGAAGGATTTTTGGCAACCCATGTATTTAATCAACACCAACCAAAGTGGGTCCCACCCTATAATTTAATAAAAATTATTTTATTTTCTGAAACTTCAATAATTCATAGAAAATAGTCCTTTTATCAGAAAATTCGAATCTCGCGTTTTTTTATAGAAAATTCAATTATCTACAAATTTGCAGAAGAAAGTTTTTCCAAATTCCAAACAGAAATTGACCGAAATCCATAAACGGGCAATTTTACAGGCTATAATCAAATTTCAGTCAAGAAATGGGGTCCACCGACACACAAAATATGTGTTAATCATTTAATACAATAAAAATACTCTTCCTCCTCATATACTCATATATCTCACATTCATTGTAAAACTATCACCATTATTATATTATTAAATATAATAATAAATTATTTTATCAAAAAAGATAAAATATCATTTTTCAACAATTGTCATTTAAAAAAATTTCTCCATCTATATCCACAAAATTAATATTTTTCTCATCATATAAATCAATAATTTATTATTCACAAATAATATTACAGAATCACAGTACTGGCAACCAGGCCGTTCCCAGGAAAGAGGGGGCTTTCCAATAAGGATTTCTCCTTATTGGCGCGCAATTAGATAACCAAATCTCTCCTTAGACAGAACTGTCTAGACATTGCGAATAATGCTATCTAATAATATTATTCAAATAATATGAATTATTGATCTGATAATGGAGATGATGTGCAGCAACAATTATTGAAACAACAATAATATAACATATCAACGTAGCAATTATTGAATCAATAAAATAAAATATTGAACAGTAATTACTGTGACAATTATTCAGTAGTGCCTTCTTACGTAAGAATCAATAATTTCAAAAATAATGTGCAATACCGTGTGCTACTGTGTAATAACACGTATTACTGTATTTTAACCACCGGGTATTTCAACAGCGTTAACGGTAATAACTACGTCGTTAATTATAAAAACTCAATTTTTGTCGTTATCTTCATCCAACAGTTATTCTGTTATGGGGCCCACAAATAGTTGCGCCGTCGTACGAATATTTCCCGACAGAAAGAATATTCCACGACCAAACGAATATTCTACGACAAAATGAATTTTTTTATAACCACTTGTTTATTTTGAAAAATTTTCACATTTCACCCATAACTTTAACTTTTATCAATTTAACCATTTACTGAATTGTAATTATAAGAAAAATTGAATACTTTTATTTCATAAAATTCGGGGTCTTACATCATTCCTTCATTATTTTCTTACGAATTCACTGAACTCTAGAGAGAGAAACTATAGAGAGATAGAAGAAGAGTATTCTGCCACTTAACTACTTCTTTATTTTAGTTCTTCTTTAAAATGGTAAGGGGTGTTATTCTTTCTTATTCATGTAGAGAACTTCTATTATTCCATTCTTTATTATTCTGTTGGAATAACCTGTAAAAGTGGCATACCCTATACATGACCTGTATACGCGGCATACCCTATACTTGGTGAAATCGGTATGCTATTCCATTCTTTATTATTCTGTTGGAATAATCTGTATGCGTGGTTTACCCTATACTTGGTGGAATGACCTGTATATGCGGTTTATCCAATACTTGGTGATCTTCTTCTGTTATTCCATTCTTTATTATTATGTTGGAATAACATGTTTATGCGAAGTACCGCATACTTGGTGAAACTCTTTTATTATTCCGTTCTTTACGATTCTGTCGAAATATCCTGTCGGTGTGAATTTCACCTGACCTGGTTCCATCATTTATTATTCTGCATTTATTATTCTGTCGGAATATCCTGTCGGTGTGAATTTCACCTGACCTGGTTCCATATTTATTATTCTGCATTTATTATTCTGTTGGGAATAACCTGTCTGTGAGGTCTCTATCGCATGCATGTGAATCCTTCTGTTATTCCATTCTTTATTATTCTGTTTAAATAACATGTCTATGTGGATTGCCACATGCATGGTGAATGATCCTTTATATTCATTCCTTATTAAATTGTGGAAATGATCTGTATACATGGATTACCGCATGGCTGGTAAAAATTCATTTGCAGTTTCATATATTCTTTATTATACTCATTTGGTTAAAGTTTTGATTTCTATACTCCATGAAATTAGTGGAATATCCTTGATATTTGCGCTTCATCCAGTATCTTTTCATGAAAATATTCTTCTGAGCATTCTTGACTGTTACTTTACAAAGAAGTATCATGTTGACAATTTGGATATTATTAGTTTTTGGATAAACTAATTCTTGAACTTGTTTAATTGAATTCCTATAACATTGTCATCATCCTCATGTTTATTTTATGTTGAAAGTCATCTTTGGCTTACGTGCAGAGATGGACTTAGTATGATTATGACCAGGGATCATTCGGTATAATCATGAACTGTGATGTTATAAGTGGTGTGGTAAAAGTCCTCAGTGGCTGTAATGCATTGATAGACAGTTTTTGGTATGATTATGACCAGGGATTTTTCGGTATAGTCATGACCATTGATGATTTAATGAATATCATTGGCCCGTAATACAAGGATGATTAGAAGATGTAGTTTATTTATTAAGCTGAGTCTCAGTGATAAAAGTTGATAAAAATATTTTTAAATCATAGAAGATAGTAGGTTTTATTCTCTACTTGACTCTTCTAATGGATTGCTTATTCCGCTGCAGTTAAACTTGATGTCTATTGTATTTTATCAGTTTAACATTATTGAAGACTATTGATAATTTATTCTTCATTATCTTAGTCATAATATTTCTTACTGGGCTAGTTGAGCTCACCCTTTCTTTCAATGTTCTCTTCAGGAAATGAGAATATAGCTGGGACGAGTCAGGGAAAGGAGTAATGGTCCAGAAGATAGCATTAGTAGTCCTCACTATTCTGTTAAATAGTGTGACAATAAATGTAATGAGGACTCCTTGAGTATGGATATTATCTAGATGACAATATTCCTATTAGAACTCTCAGTTTATGTATTGTAGTATGTTACACGACATTTGTATAATTAAGTTTGTATTTGTATTTTGTACCATGTATTTGACGACTCAAGATGGGTGATGAATACCTAATTTTAGGGGCGTCACATATCCCACCTACCCCCACCCACCCCACCCCACCCACCCCACCCCTTACCCACCTACCTCACCTACCCCCACCCCCTACTAACCTACCCCCACCCACCCACCCCACGCCCACCCACCCAACAACCCTACCTACCCCACCTACCCCCACCCAGCAATCCCACGCCACCCAACCCACCCCTTACCTACCTACCCCCACTGTGACGCCCCCAAAATAGGTATACATCACTCATTCTAAGTCGTCAATAACATGGTACAGAAACAACTACAACTTTATTAATACAACATAAAACTGTGAGTGTAAATATAAATATTGTCATCTAGACAATATCCACACTCAAATAAGTCCTCATTACAATTATTGGTACAATATTTTATAAAAATGGTGAGGACTACTAAAACAACTTTCTAGAACCTTCATTCCATACCCCGACTAGTACTCGCTACATTCTCGCCTCCTGAAAAGAAAAATAGAACAACAAGGAAAAGGGTGACCTCAACTAGCCCAGTAAAAAATATTATGACTAAGATAACATAGAACAAATTATCGTTAGTCTTTAATAGGGAAAAATCTAATAGAATACAATAGACAACCAGTTTTAAATCAATCTTCGCAGCGAAAATAATAATTCATTAGAAGAGTTAAGTAGAGAATGCAAACTATTATCTTCTATATATGAATTTAAAAGTTCATCGTCTATCTTTATCCCTGCAACATCAATCAATATATATCTGGAATTAAATATTCATCTTTGCACTATAGGCCAAAGATATTCCTCAGTTGGTCATGTTCATCTAAACACCTGTTCATCTTTGCACTACGGCCAAAGATATTCATCAGAAATTATTCATCTTTGCACTACAGGCCAAAGATATTTAGTTACATCATCATTTAGGACTGAGGATGATGAAAAATATTTTAAAGAAAACGAATCCAGTGAAACAAAAGAGTAAATATTAAGGATTCGTATTTCAGCTATTTCATGTCCAAAAATACCTCATAAATAATCATAGTGGAATAAAATTTAAGAATGATCAAAATATGGACACAATCAAAGCTAGGATCCAGATTAGATATGTGACGCCCCCAAAATTAGGTATACATCACCCATCTTGAGTCGTCAGATACATGGTACAGAATACAAATACAACTTACTAATACAACTGTCGTGTACAATACGACAAAACATAAACTGTGAGTTTGAATACAAATATTGTCTTCTAGAGAGTATTCATACTCAAAAGGAGTCCTCATTACAATTATTATCACACTATTACATCGAATAGTGAGGACTACTAATACTATCATCTGGTTCATCACTCCGTTCCCCGACTCGTCCCAGCTATATTCTCATTTCCTGAAGAGAACAGTGAAAGAAAGGGTGAGCTCAACTAGTCCAGTAAGAAATATTATGACTAAGATAATGCAGAATAAATTATCATTAGCCTTAAACAGTGTTAAACTGATAAAATATAACGAACATCAAGTTTAACTTCAGCGGAACAAGCAATCCATTAAAAGAGTCAAGTAGAAAATAAAATCTATTATCTTTTATGATTTAAAAGGTTTTTCAACACTGTTATCGCTGAGACTCAGCTTAATAAAATAATCCACATCATCGAATCACCCCTGCACTACGGCCAAGGATATTCGTGTATTCATTAATGGTCATGATCATGCCAACAACTGTCCATCAATGCACTACGGACCAATGAGGACTTTTACCACATCATTTGTAACATTACGGTCATGATTATACCGAATAATCCCTGGTCATAATCATACCAAGTCCATCTATGCACTACAGGCCACAGATGACTTTCAACATTTTATAAACATGAGGATGATGACAATGATATAAGAATTCAATAAAACAAGTTCAAGAATTAATTTATCCAAGAATTAACAACGTCCAAATTGTCAACATGATACTGCTTTGTGGAGTAAAATTCAAGAATGCTTAGAAGAATATTTTCATGAAAAGATACTGGATGAAACGCAATTATCAAGGATATTCCACAAATTTCATGGAGTATAGAAGTCAAAACTTAACCAACTGAGTATAATAAAGAATGGAATAACAAAAGAAATCACCATGCATGCGATAGACCGCACAGACAGGTTATTCCAACAGAATAATAAATAATGGAACCAGGTCCGGCGTAAAACGCACAGACAGGATATTCCAACAGAATAATAATAAAGACGGAACCAGGTCCGGTGTAAAACACACAGACAGGATGTTCCAACAGAATAATAATAATAAAGACGGAACCAGGTCCGGTGTAAAACACACAGACAGGATGTTCCAACAGAATAATAATAAAGACGGAACCAGGTCCGGTGTAAAACACACAGACAGGATGTTCCAACAGAATAATAGAAGAATGTCACCAAGTATAGGGTAGACCGCGTATACAGGTTATTCCAACAGAATAATAAGAAATGGAATAACAACAGTTCTCTTCATGAATAAGAAAGAATAACACCCCTTACCGTTTTAAAGAAGAACTGAAATAAGGAAGTAGTTAAGTAGCAGAATACTTTTCTTCTCTCTCTATAGTTTCTCTCTCTAGAGTTCAGTGAATTCGTAAGAAATAATGAAGGAATGAGCTGCTATTTATAGAAAAATGAAATGCATAGTAACTAATCCATGAACGGTCCAGATTGATTACTTTAATCTGACGGTCCATATTTAAAGAAAAATCTTTTAAATAAAATATAATATATTCTATTTATAGAATAACTTTAATAAAGTATTCTGTTTTATATAAAAAGATGTTTCTGTTTTATTACGTTAATAATACGAATAAAACAAAACGTCATTATCGCTAAATAATTCATATTATTAACTGACAATAATTGAATCAAACTGAGTGACTTCTCACATAAGCATTAATAATCAATACCGTGTGCTACTATGCAACCACACGTATTACTGTACTTTTACTACCGAGTAGTTCAACAGTATCAATGGTAAAACTTCAGCCGTTATTTTTAATAAAATATTTTTGTCGTTTTCTCAATCCGACAATAATTTCGTTGTGGGGTCCACCAATGATTGTGCCGTTGTACGAATATTCCCTGTTAAAACGAATATTCCCCGACCAATCGAATATTATATAACAACTTGCGTACTTTGCAAAATTTATAAATATTACCCACAACTATAACATTATATCAAATTAACTCCATAATATTCAAAAATGATATTTATAGAAAATTCATCTTTATTTATAAAAGTTGGGGTCTTACAACCTCCCCTTCTTATGAAATTTCGCCCTCGAAATTAGGGTACGTACCTGGTATGTCGAAGAGGTAAGGATACCTTGATTTCATTTCAGATTCTAACTCCCAAGTCATTTCCTCAACATCGTGGTTTCTCCACAAAACTTTGACTTGAGGTATAACCTTGGAGCGTAGAATATGTTCCTTCTTATCCAAGATTTGAACAGGAACTTCTTCATACGTCAAATCCTCCGCTATTTCGTCCGGTTCTAACTCAATAATGTGGTTCGGGTCTTCCACATATTTGCGTAACATGGATATGTGAAAAACGTTATGAACACGAGACATACTTGGCGGTAAAGCGAGTCTATAAGCCACAGTTCCTACTCGATCGAGGATTAAAAATGGACCGATGAATCGAGGATTGAGCTTTCCTCTCTTTCCAAATCTCGTAACTCCTTTCCATGGAGCAACACGTAAGAACACATGATCTCCTATATCAAATTCCACGTCCTTTCGATGAAGATCAGCATAACTCTTTTGTCGATCTTGTGAGGTTTTTATACGTTGTCGGATCGTTTGAATCTTTTCTGTAGTCATACGTACCAACTCCGGTCCCAACAACGTTGCTTCACCCACCTCATCCCAGCATACTGGAGAACGACATTTTCTTCCATACAATGCTTCGAATGGAGCCATGCCAATACTTGCTTGATAACTGTTGTTGTAGGAAAACTCCACCAATGGTAAGAACTTGTCCCAACTTCCCTTGAAGTCAAGGACACAGAGTCTTAATAGATCTTCAAGAGTTTGAATAGTCCTCTCTGATTGTCCGTCCGTCTGAGGATGATATGCCGAACTAAATCGTAAATCCGTGCCCATAGCTTTTTGTAAACTAACCCAAAATCGTGAAGTGAATCTTGGGTCTCGATCAGAAACTATGGATACTGGCATACCATGCAGTCTTACAATCTCGTTTATGTACATACGAGCAAGACGTTCAAGTGTATAAGTTTCTCGTATCGGTAAGAAATGAGCAGACTTGGTCAATCTATCAACAATGACCCAAATCGCATCTATACCTTGAGAAACCTTAGGAAGACCGGTAACGAAATCCATGGTAATGTGCTCCCACTTCCATTCTGGAATTTCAAGTGGTTGCAATGGACCTTTTGGTACTTGATGCTCCGCTTTGACTCGTTGACAAGTTAGACACCTTGAGATAAACAACGCTATCTCTCTCTTCATATTGCTCCACCAAAATGTATGACGAAGATCATGATACATTTTGGTACTTCCAGGATGGATTGCAAACGGTGTGTTGTGCGCCTCCATCATGATTTCATACTTTAAATCAGGGTTGTTAGGAACACAAAGTCTGGAGTTGACTCGAAGTATTCCTTCTTCATCGATTCTTGCTTCCGGCATAGCACCTTCTTGCACTTTCTTCCTCATACGCATCAGCTCCAGGTCTGTAGCTTGAGCAGCTTTAACTTTATCGATTAAAGTTGGTTCTACTCGTATATTCGCCATCATCACATGGGTCCCTGGAGTCTTTAACTCTATCTCCATCCTTTGCAAGTCACACAAAATGGGCCTTTGTGTTGACAATATCGCACTCGTACTTGCATATGATCTTCTACTCAATGCGTCAGCTACCACGTTCGCTTTTCTAGGATGGTATTGAATGGTATGATCATAATCTTTCAACAGTTCAAGCCAACGTCGTTGTCGCATGTTGAGTTCCTTTTGAGTGAAGAAATATTTGAGGCTTTTATGATCCGTAAAGATCTCCACCTTCTCCCCATACAAGTAATGCCTCCAAATTTTAAGTGCAAAGACAACAGCTGCCAACTCTAGATCATGAGTAGGATAATTCCTCTCATATTCCTTGAGTTGTCTTGATGCATAGGCTATGACTTTTCCATGTTGCATGAGAACGCATCCCAACCCTTTGCTCGAAGCATCACTGTAGATGACAAATCCCTCCGAGCCAGATGGTATTGTTAGAACAGGTGCTGAAATGAGTCTCCTCTTGAGTTCTTGAAAACTCTTCTCACATTCTTCGCTCCAACCGAACTTTGTATCTTTCCGAGTCAGCTGAGTTAATGGAGTAGCGATTCGAGAAAATCCTTCCACGAATCTCCGATAATAACCAGCTAAACCAAGAAAGCTACGTACTTCGGTCACTGATTTAGGTTGCTCCCAGCTTTGAATAGCTTCAATCTTTGCCGGGTCAACAGATATTCCACGACTTGATACTACGTGCCCAAGGAATGCTACCTCCTCCAGCCAGAACTCGCATTTCTTCAACTTGGCATAAAGCTTGTATTCACGAAGCTTTTGGAGTACCAGCCTCAAGTGTTGCTCATGATCTTCACGGCTTTTGGAATAAATAAGGATGTCATCAATAAAGACGACCACAAAGTGATCCAAATATTCCTTGAATACCCGGTTCATCATATCCATGAAGGCAGCAGGAGCATTAGTCAATCCAAAGGACATGACTAGGAATTCATAATGCCCGTACCGAGTTCTGAAAGCCGTCTTTGGAATATCCTCAGTTCTAACCTTCAGCTGATGATATCCAGAACGAAGATCGATCTTTGAAAAGAATTGTGCTCCTTGCAACTGGTCAAACAGGTCATCAATACGTGGCAATGGGTACCTTTTTTTGATGGTGACATGATTCAACTCCCGATAATCAATACAAAGTCGCATACTTCCATCTTTCTTCTTCACGAATAGAACAGGAGCACCCCAAGGAGAAGTACTAGGACGAATAAAGCCAATGTCTAACAATTCCTGCAGTTGGATCTTTAACTCCTGAAGTTCAATAGGAGCCATTCGATATGGGGCTTTGGAAATGGGTTTTGTACCGGGTTCAAGGTCGATACAAAATTCAATTTCACGCTCTGGGGGTAGGCCAGGAAGTTCTTCAGGGAATACGTCAGGGAATTTATTAACAATAGAAATATCATTCAAAACTGACGTATTTTTGTTTAGATCCGTGACATGAGCTAAGAAAGCTTGACATCCGTTTTTCAATAAACGAATAGCTTTATGGCTTGAGATGACAGCGATTGATTTTAATGGTTTGGTTGCTTGAATTCGCATAATAGGTCGATTAGGAATATGAAAGCTAACAACCTTACGAAAACAATCAATTTTTGCATGATGAGTAGTTAACCAATCAATCCCTAGAATCACGTCAAATGCAAGTATTTTTAATGAAATCAGATCGACAGGTAATGTGTGGGTACCAACTTGAACCAAACAAGACTTATAAACCGTGGATGTAATGAAGGTTTCTCCCAATGGAGTTTCAACAGATAAGTCAAAGTCTAATTTCTCCGGAGTCAAATTTAATCGATGAGCGCAAGTAGGAGAAATAAAAGAATGGGTAGAACCGGTATCAAATAAAGTATAGACTTCGTTAGAGTTTATGATAAGCTTACCCGTGATGACCTCATTCGGGTTCCTTACTTTCTGGGAGGTCACAACAAACGCTCTCCCTTGCACTACCGGTTTTGACTTTTCTGGGACGGCCTTTGGTGTCTCCATCCTGGCTGAACTTATTTTTGGTAAACGACAAAATCGAGCTAAATGACCTTCTCTTCCACAATTATAACATGCTTTAGACGGCATCGCGCAGTTTGGACTGATGTGCCCCTCCCCTCCGCATTTGAAACATATGATAGGTGGTCGTTCTCCTTCCTTAACAACGGGTGCTGGTGCTGACGTCTTTCCATCATTGTTGAATCTCCTCTTCTTGAAATGACCATTCTTATTATTTTGGCCCTGATTACCACCGAAGTGGTTACCATTTCTGGCCTGTTGATTCCCTCCACGCTTGTTGTCACCGCTTCGATGGCTGCTCTCACTGGTATTATCATTTTACCGACTGCTCTCTTTTGGTTGCGTTGACTCGTTATCGCGCTCCACCAACTGAGCCCTATTCACAACATCTGAATACAAACACAGTTTATGAGAAATAAGATGTTGACGTATCTCAGGTTTCAAACCTCGCAAAAACATTCGCGTCATTCACTCTTCATTATCCACCAAGTGGGACGCAAACCGGGACAACTCAGTAAATTTAGCCTCATACTGCGACACGGTCATATTATTCTGCTCCAATTTGATGAACTCCACCTCCTTCATGTGACGAACACTTTCGGAAAAGTATTTGTCATTGAACAGCTCTTGGAACTTCTCCCAAGACATCTTCAGTGCGGCAAGTTGAGTACGCTTAATCGATTCCCACCAGTAATCTGCCTCTCCTCGCAACATAAAGGCGGCAAAGGAAACCTTTTGCTCCTCGGAGCATCCCAAGACATCAAATATCTTGGTGATCTGCTTTTTCCAGGTTTTCGCTATAAGTGGTTTTGGCTCTCCCTTAAACTCCGGTGGTCCCAGCTCCTTGAACTGTTTAGCGGTGATCGTTCGAGAGTTTTCAGTGTTTTCACCTACATTTTAGACAGGAGCCGCTCTCGCCTGCTATTACATGAACTGCATAAAGCTTCTGAATATTCCATCATTCATCATCTGGTCAATGTTGTTATTTGCATGAGGATTGTCACCTTCCTGATGCACATTATCCTGATTATTGATATGTGGTGAATCAACAGTCGCCTGTGCTCCATTGCTATTCTCAACATTCTCAGATGCCATTTTCAGATATTGCCACAAAACAAAAGTTAATTGATATATCATATATTATCCTTATATTCTGACCGACCAATTAAATACCATGCAAATAAACTTAGGTAGGAAGGAATTCCCTGTCTCTCCCCTCCTAGTTCTATTCTCACATCTCAGCCAGGGATCATATCCCTAAGCTCTGATGCCAACTGTGACGCCCCCAAAATTAGGTATACATCACCCATCTTGGGTCGTCAGATACATGGTACAGAATACAAATATAACTTACTAATACAACTGTCGTGTAGAATACGACAAAACATAAACTGTGAGTTTGAATACAAATATTATTTTCTAGAGAGTATTCATACTCAAAAGGAGTCCTCATTATAATTATTATCACACTATTACATAGAATAGTGAGGACTACTAATACTATCATCTGGTTCATCACTCCGTTTCCCGACTCGTCCCAGCTATATTCTCATTTCCTGAAGAGAACAGTGAAAGAAAGGGTAAGCTCAACTAGCCCAGTAAGAAATATTATGACTAAGATAATGCAGAATAAATTATCATTAGCCTTAAACAGTGTTAAACTGATAAAATATAACGAACATCAAGTTTAACTGCAGCGGAACAAGCAATCCATTAAAAGAGTCAAGTAGAAAATAAAATCTATTATCTTCTATGATTTAAAAGGTTTTTCAACACTGTTATCGCTGAGACTCAGCTTAATTAATAAAATAATCCATATCATCGAATCACCCCTGCACTACGGCCAAGGATATTCGTGTATTCATTAATGGTCATGATCATGCCAACAACTGTCCATCAATGCACTACGGGCTAATGAGGACTTTTACCACATCATTTGTAACATTACGGTCATGATTATACCGAATAATCCCTGGTCATAATCATACCAAGTCCATCTATGCACTACAGGCCACAGATGACTTTTAATATTTTATAAACATGAGGAAGATGACAATGATATAAGAATTCAATAAAACAAGTTCAAGAATTAATTTATCCAAGAATTAACAACGTCCAAATTGTCAACATGATACTGCTTTGTGGAGTAAAATTCAAGAATGCTTAGAAGAATATTTTCATGAAAAGATACTGGATGAAACGCAATTATCAAGGATATTCCATAAATTTCATGGAGTATAGAAGTCAAAACTTAACCAACTGAGTATAATAAATAATGGAATAACAAAAGAAATCATCATGCATGCGATAGACCGCACAGACAGGTTATTCTAACAGAGTAATAAATAATGGAACCAGGTCTGGCGTAAAACGCACAGACAGGATATTCTAACAGAATAATAATAAAAACGGAACCAGGTCCGGTGTAAAACACACAGACAGGATGTTCCAACAGAATAATAATAATAAAGACGGAACCAGGTCCGGTGTAAAACACACAGACAGGATGTTCCAACAGAATAATAATAAAGACGGAACCAGGTCTGGTGTAAAACACACAGACATGATGTTCCAACAGAATAATAATAAAGACGGAACCAGGTCTGGTGTAAAACACACAGACAGGATGTTCCAACAGAATAATAGAAGAATGTCACCAAGTATAGGGTAGACCGCATATACAGGTTATTCCAACAGAATAATAAGAAATAGAATAACAACAGTACTCTTCATGAATAAGAAAGAATAACACCCCTTACCGTTTTAAAGAAGAACTGAAATAAGGAAGTAGTTAAGTAGCAGAATACTTTTCTTCTCTCTCTATAGTTTCTCTCTCTAGAGTTCAGTGAATTCGTAAGAAATAATGAAGGAATGAGCTGCTATTTATAGAAAAATGAAATGCATAGTAACTAATTCATGAACGGTCCAGATTGATTACTGTAATCTGACGGTCCATATTTAAAGAAAAATCTTTTAAATAAAATATAATATATTCTATTTATAGAATAACTTTAATAAAGTATTCTGTTTTATATAAAAAGATGTTTCTGTTTTATTACATTAATAATACGAATAAAACAAAACTTCATTATCGCTAAATAATTCATATTATTAACTGACAATAATTGAATCAAGCTGAGTGACTTCTCACATAAACATTAATAATCAATATCATGTGCTACTATGCAACCACACGTATTACTGCACTTTTACTACCGAGTAGTTCAACAGTATCAATGGTAAAACTTCCGCCGTTATTTTTAATAAAATATTTTTATCGTTTTCTCAATCCGACAATAATTTCGTTGTGGGGTCCACCAATGATTGTGCCGTTATACGAATATTCTCTGTTAAAACGAATATTCCCCGACCAATCGAATATTATATAACAACTTGCGTGCTTTACAAAATTTATGGTATTACCCACAACTATAATATTATATCAAATTAACTCCATAATATTCAAAAAATGATATTTATAAAAAATTCATCTTTATTTATAAAAGTTGGGGTCTTACAAGATACTTTGGACAAAAAGAAGTAAATTTCATTTTTCGGTGAATAGTGTCGTATTCGTGAATAGTGCCGTATACGTGAATAGTAATCCGACACTAAAAGATAAAAATTTCACAAAAAACATCATTATGCTTCGTGAATAGTACTCGTGAATAGTAACCCCGGCATGAAAAAGTTTTAAATTTGATAAAAAGTTCAGAACAATATTTCGGCATAATGATATTGAATAAGATAATATCATTTAAGAAGAAACAACATCCCTTACCTCGTAAAGACAGTACTTCTAGTTGAAACACCGGATATAGGCTATGACTTGAACTTGCACCGTATAACAACACTAAAAGTATTAAAATACTCACAAGAATACACTCAATATATCGAGAAAGAAAGAGATAGAAGATTTCAGTTTCTGGTGTGATTTTCAATTCTAACCTAAGCACCCTATTTATAGAAAAATGCTTAGAACACCAAAGCAGAAAAAATAATATAATATAATTATATTTACAAAATTGTCAAGCCCACCTTAGACCAACTGAAATCAGTCCATTTTTATCACATGCTGAGCCCACTAATTTGCAAAAAATGTTTTTCTTTAAAATAATAATTAAAACTTCCAAAAATTAATTATTTCGAAACTTCGGAACTTCAATAATTCATAATAAATAGCCTTTTTATCAGAAAATTCGAATCTCGTGTGTTTTTATAGGAAATTCAATTCTCTACAACTTTGCAGAAGAAAGTTTTTCCAAATTCCAAACAGAATTTGACCGAAATTCATAAACAGGCGATTTTACAGTCTATAATAAATTTTTGGTCAAGAATTGTGTCCACCAACACACAAAATATGTGTTAAACATTTAATCCAACAAAAATACTCTTCCTCCTCATATACTTATATATCCCACATTCATTATAAAAATATCACCATTAATATATTATTAAAATAATATATTTAAATGAATTATTTTATCAGAAAAAGATAAAATATTAATTTTCAACAATTGTCACATTTAAAAAAAAATTCTCCATTTATATCCACATAAAATTAATATTTTCCTCATCATATAATTTAATAATTAATTATTCACAAATAATATTACAGAATCACAGTACTAGCAACTAGGCCGTTCCCAGGAAAGGGGGGCTTTCCAATAAAGATTTCTCCTTACTGACGCGCAATTAGGTGACCAAACCTCTCCTTTGACAGAACTTTCTAGACATTGCCAATAATGTTATCTAATAATATTATTTAGATAATATGAATTATTGCTTCGATAATGGAAAATACTATGTAGTGACAATTATTAAAACAACAATAATAAAATATCGACGCAGCAATTATTGAATCAATAAAATAAAATACTGAACAGTAATTACTGTAACAATTATTGAGTAGTGCCTTCTTACGTAAGAATCAATAATTGGTGAAATACCGTGTGCTACTGTGCAACAACACGTATTACTGTGTTTTAACCACCGGGTATTCCAACAGTATTAACGGTAACAACTACGCCGTTATTTATAAACAACTCATACTTGTCGTTTTCTTCATCCAATCGCTTTCCGTTATGGGGCCCACACAAGGCTGCGCCGTCGTACGAATATTCTCCAACAGCAAGAATATTCCACGACCAAACGAATATTCCCCTACAACAATGAATATTTTATAACCACCTGCTTATTTTAAAATATTTGCGCATTTTACCCACAACTAACCACATTAATCAAATTAACCCTTACTATTTTAAAATAGTAAATAAAGGAAATTCAATTTTATTTAAAATAAGTTGGGGTCTTACAACCTCCCCTCCTTATGAAATTTCGTCCTCGAAATTGACGTACGTACCTGGTGTTTTGAAAAGGTGAGGATACCTCGCTTTCATTTCCGTTTTCAACTCCTAGGTCATTTCTTCAATAGCATGGTTCCTCCAGAAAACCTTAACTTGTGGTATAACCTTTGTGCGTAGGACATGCTCTTTCCTATCCAAGATCTTGACAGGTACCTCTTCGTACGTTAAGTTTTCGGCTATCTCGTCCGGTTCTAACTCAATAACGTGGTTCAGGTCCTTCACATATTTACGAAGCACAGATATATGAAAAACGTTATGAACTCGAGACATGCTTAGAGGTAACGCGAGTCTATAGGCTACCTTTCCTACTCGGTCAAGAATCTGAAATGGACCAATAAATCGTGGATTGAGCTTTCCTCTCTTCCCAAATCTTGTAACTCCCTTCCATGGAGCAACACGTAATAATACATTATCACCAATGTCAAATTCCACGTCCTTTCGATGAAGATCCGCATAACTCTTTTGTCGATCTTGTGCCATTTGTATACGTTGTCGAATCATTTGGATCTTTTTCGTAGTCATACGTACCAACTCGGGTCCCAACAATGTTGCTTCACCCACCTCATCCCAACATATTGGAGAGCGACACTTTCGTCCATACAATGCTTCAAATGGAGCCACACCTATACTTGCCTGATAACTGTTGTTGTAGGAAAATTCCACCAATGGTAGGTACTTATCCCAACTCCCTTTGAAATCTAGGACACAAAGTCTTAATATATCTTTAAGAGTTTGAATAGTCCTCTCTGATTGCCCGTCCGTTTGAGGATGGTATGCCGAACTGAACCGTAAATCCGTGCCCATAACTTTTTGCAAGCTAACCCAAAATCTTGAAGTGAATCTTGGGTCACGATCCGAAACTATGGATACTGGCATGCCATGCAACCTCATAATCTCATTCACGTACATACTAGCAAGACGTTCAAGGGAATAAGTCTCCCGTATCGGCAAGAAATGAGCAGGCTTGGTTAATCTATCAACAATAACCCAAATAGCATTTATGCCTTGAGAAACCGTGGGAAGACCTGTAACAAAATCTATGGTAATGTGTTCCCATTTCCATTTCAGAATCTCAAGTGGTTGCAATGGACCCTTTGGCACTTGATGCTCCGCCTTTACACGTTGACAAGTTAAACACCTCGAGATAAACTTTGCAATCTCTCTCTTCATATTGTTCCACCAAAATGTATGCCGAAGATCACGATACATTTTGGTACTTCCAGGATGGATTGCAAATGGTGTATTGTGTGCCTCCATCATGATCTTGTACTTCAAATCAGAATCGTTAGGAACACAAAGTCTGGAGTGGACTCGAAGTATTCCTTCTTCATCAATTCTTGCTTCTGGAATAGCACCTTCTTGTACTTTCTTCTTCATACGCATCAGCTCCGGGTCTGTGGCTTGAGCAACTTTAACTTTATCTATTAAAGTTGGTTCTATGCGTATACTTGACATTATCGCATTCGTTCCTGCATATGATCTTCTACTCAACGCGTCAGCTACCACGTTTGCTTTTCCAGGATGGTATTGAATAGTGTGGTCGTAGTCTTTCAATAACTCGAGCTAACGTCGTTGCCGCATGTTGAGTTCTTTTTGAGTTAAGAAATATTTGAGGCTTTTATGGTCTGAATATATCTCCACTTTCTCCCCATATAGATAGTGTCTCCATATCTTCAACGCAAAAACGACTGCTGCCAACTCTAGATCATGAGTAGGATAATTCCTCTCATATTCTTTAAGTTGTCGCGAGGCATAGGCTATAACTTTCCCACGTTACATGAGAACACATCCTAACCCTTTATCTGAAGCATCACTGTAGATAACAAATCCATCCGAACCAGATGGTATTGTCAGAACAGGTGTCGAAATGAGTCTCCTCTTAAGCTCTTGGAAACTCTTCTCGCATTCCTCGCTCTATACGAATTTGATATCCTTCCGAGTCAGTTGAGTTAACGGGGTAGCGATTCGAGAAAACCCTTCCACGAATCTCCGATAATAACCAACTAAGCCCATAAAGCTACGTACATCGGTCACCATCTTTGGTTGCTCTCAACTTTGTATTGCTTCAATCTTCGCCGGGTCAATAGATACTCCATGTTTTGACACCACGTGCCCAAGGAATGCTACTTCCTCAAGCCAGAACTTGCATTTCTTCAACTTAGCATATAGCTAGTTTTCGCGTAGCCTTTAGAGTACCAGCTTCAAATGGTGCTCATGATCTTTACGGCTTTTGGAATATATGAGGATGTCATCAATAAAGACAATAACGAACTGATCCAAATAATTCTTGAATACTCGGTTCATCATATCTATGAAAGCCGCAGAAGCATTAGTCAATCCAAAAGACATGACTAGGAATTCATAATGCCCGTACCGAGTTCTGAAGGCAATCTTTGGAATATCCTCAGTTTTAACCTTCAGCTGATGATATCCAGAATGAAGATCTGTAAGATCCCAAATTTTATAAATAAAGATGAATTTTCTATAAATATCATTTTTGAATATTATGGAGTTAATTTGATATAATGTTATAGTTGTGGGTAATATTTATAAATTTTGCAAAGTACGCAAGTTGTTATATAATATTCGATTGGTCGGGGAATATTCGTTTTAACAGAGAATATTCGTACAACGGCACAATCATTGGTGGACCCCACAACGAAATTATTGTCGGATTGAGAAAATGATAAAAATATTTTATTAAAAATAACGGCGGAAGTTTTACCATTGTTACTGTTGAACTACTCGGTAGTAAAAGTACAGTAATACGTGTGGTTGCATAGTAGCACACGGTATTGATTATTAATGCTTATGTGAGAAGTCACTCAGTTTGATTCAATTATTGTCAATTAATAATATGAATTATTTAGCGATAATGACGTTTTGTTTTATTCGTATTATTAACGTAATAAAACAGAAACATCTTTTTATATAAAACAGAATACTTTATTAAAGTTATTCTATAAATAGAATATATTATATTTTATTTAAAAGATTTTTCTTTAAATATGGACCGTCAGATTAAAGTAATCAATCTGGACCGTTCATGGATTAGTTACTATGCATTCTATTTTTCTATAAATAGCAGCTCATTCCTTCATTATTTCTTACGAATTCACTGAACTCTAGAGAGAGAAACTATAGAGAGAGAGAAGAAGAGTATTCTGCTACTTAACTACTTTCTTATTTCAGCTCGTCTTTAAAACGGTAAGGGGTGTTATTCTTTCTTATTCATGAAGAGAACTGTTGTTATTCCATTTCTTATTATTCTGTTAGAATAACCTGTATACGCGGATATACCCTATACTTGGTGACATTCTTCTATTATTCTGTTTGAACATCCTGTCTGTGTGTTTTACACCGGACCTGGTTCCGTTTTTATTATTATTCTGTTGGAACATCCTGTCTGTGTGTTTTACACCGGATCTGGTTCCATCTTGTTATTATTCTGTCGGAATATCCTGTCTGTGCGTTTACGCCGGACCTGGTTCCATTATTTATTATTCTGTCGGAATATCCTGTCTGTGCGTTTACGCCGGACCTGGTTCCATTATTTATTATTCTGTTGGAATAACCTGTCTGTGCGGTCTATCGCATGCATGGTGATTTCTTTTGTTATTCCATTCTTTATTATACTCAGTTGGTTAAGTTTTGACTTCTATACTCCATGAAATTTGTGAAATATCCTTGACAATTGCGCTTCATCTAGTATCTATTCATGAAAATATTCTCCTGATCATTCTTGAATTTTACTCCACAAAGTAGTATCATGTTGACAATTTGGACGTTGTTAATTCTTGGATAAATTAATTCTTGAACTTGTTTTATTGAATTCTTATATCATTGTCATCATCCTCATGTTTATATTCTGTTGAAAGTCATCTGTGGCCTGTAGTGCATAGATGGACTTGGTATGATTATGACCAGGGATTATTCGGTGTAATCATGACCGTAATGTTACGAATGATGTGGTAAAAGTCGTCATTGACCCGTAGTGCATTGATGGACAGTTGTTGGCATGATCATGACCATTAATGAATATACGAATATCCTTGGCCGTAGTGCAGGGGTGATTCGATGATGTGGATTATTTTATTAAGCTGAGTCTCAGCGATCACAGTGTTGGAAAATCTTTTAAATCATAAAAGATAGTAGAGTTTATTTTCTACTTGACTCTTTTAATGGATTGCTTGTTCCGCTGCAGTTAAACTTGATGTCTATTATATTTTATCAGTTTAACATTGTTGAAGGCTAATGATAATTTATTCTGCATTATCTTAGTCATAATATTTCTTACTGGGCTAGTTGAGCTCACCCTTTCTTTCACTGTTCTCTTCAGGAAATGAGAACGTAGCTGGGGCAAGTCGGGGAACGGAGTGATGGTCCGAATGATAGTATTAGTTAGTAGTCCTCACTATTCTATGTAATGGTGTGTTAATAAATGTAATGAGGACTCCTTTTGAGTATGAATACTCTCTAGAAGATAATATTTGTATTCAAACTCACAGTTTATGTTTTGTCGTATTGTACACGACAGTTGTATTAGTAAGTTGTATTTGTATTTTGTACTATGTATCTGACGACCCAAGATGGGTGATGTATACCTAATTTTGGGGGTGTCACAAGATCGATCTTTGAAAAGAATTGTGCTCCTTATAACTGGTCAAATAGGTCATCAATACGAGGTAGCGGATACCTATTCTTGATAGTGACATGGTTTAATTCTCGGTAATCGATACAAAGTCGCATACTCCCGTCTTTCTTCTTTACAAATAAAACAGGAGCACCCCAAGGAGATGTACTAGGACGAATGAAACCGATGTCCAACAACTCTTGTAGTTGGACCTTTAACTCCTGAAGTTTAATAGGAGCCATTCGATATGGGGTTTTAAAAATAGGCTTTGTACCAGGTTCAAGATCAATAAAGAATTCAACTTCACGTTCTGGGGGGGTAGACCGGGAAGTTCTTCAGGAAATACGTCAGAAAAGTTACTAACAACAGGAATATTATTCAAATTTGACGTGTCTTTATTCAAATCCATAACATGGGCTAAAAAAGCTTGACATCCGTTTTTCAATAAACAAATAGCTTTATGACTTGATATGACAGTGATTGATTTTAATGGCTTAGTTACTTGAATTTGAACAACAGGTTGATTAGGAATATGAAAATTAACCACCTTACGAAAACAATCAATTTTGGCATGATGAGTAGTTAACCAATTAATTCCTAAAATCACGTCAAATGCAAGTATCTTTAAAGAGATAAGGTCAACAGGTAAGGTGATGGTGCCAACTTGGATCAAACAAGATTTATAAATAGTGGATGTGATGAAAGTTTCTCCTAACGGAGTCTCCATAGATAAATCAAAGTCTAACTTCTCCGGAGTCAAGTTTAAACGTTGAGCACAAGCAGGAGAAATAAATGAATGGGTAGCACCGATATCTAGTAAGGTATAAACTTCGCATGAATTTATGATTAACTTACCCGTGATCACCTCGTTTGGGTTCCTCGCATGTTGATCAGTCACGACAAACGCTCTTCCAGGAACCGTTGACTTTAACTTTTCTGGGACAACCTTTTGAGTCACTATCCCCGCTGGACTTGGTTTCGCTACCGTGAAATCTCGAGCGATATGTCCTTCCTTTCCACAGTTATAACATACCTTGAACTGTTGTGGACAGTTTGGGATGATATGTCCTTCTTTTTCGCACTTATAGCATATGACCGGTGGTCGTTCTCCTCCCTTGGAACCAATTGATGCTGGTGCTGACGTCTTCATATTGTCATTATTGAATCTCCTCTTTTTAAAATCTCCCGCCGACTCGCTTCTTTTATTTTTATGGCCACGATAACCACCAGAGTGGTTGCCGTTCTTGTCTGTATTCTTCTTTCTCCGCTGGTTATCGTTGTTCCGATGACTGCTATCACCGGTATGATCCTGGTTGTGGTCCCTCGGTTGATCGTACTCGTTATCTCGCTCTAATAATTGAGCCATGTTGACAACATCTGAATAGAGAGAAAATTTATGAGAAATGAGATATTGACGTATGCCGGGTTTCAAACCTCTCAGAAACATCCGCGTCATACGTTCCTCATTCTCTACCAAACAAGGTGCAAACCTGGACAACACTGCAAATTTCGCCTCATACTAGGACACCGTCATGTTATTCTGTTCCAGTCTAATAAACTCTACCTCTTTCATATGTTGAATATTTTTAGGAAAGTATTTTTCGTTAAAAAGTTTCTGAAACGTTTCTCAAGACATGCTGAGTGAGGCAGGCTGGGTCTGTTTCACAGACTCCCACCAGTAGTCTGCCTCGCCACGGAACATAAAGGTGGCGAATGGAACCTTCTGCTCCTACGTGCATCCTAAGACATCGAATATCTTGGAAATTTTCTTGACCCACGTTTCCGCCATGATCGGATCCGGCTTTCCCTTAAATTCTGGTGGTCCCAACTTATGACAACCCCAAAATAGGTCCATTCCACCCAACTCATTCTGAGTCGCCAAATACATGGTACAGAAAATAACTACAACTTTATTACAATAATTGTCGTGCAAAATACAACAACACATATGCTGTGAGTTTGGATACAAATATATACCAAATGTGACATTGGACACCATCATGTGTCAGCACCTCACAAAGGTACCTTACATAAAGGTACAGTCAAAAACTATTTTAGAAACTAGAATCTTTGGGAAGTGCTCAAGGAAACCTTCGTACATGGGAGACCATTCATCTAGGTTATGATAGATATCATATGGCCACAGAATTATCCTTGGTTGACCCAATAAACCCCAAAGAAAAACAAGAAGATTACTATCATATTCTTCCCAATGGTGAGTCTTCTCTTGACTTATCATTATCTCCACTGTCTTTAATCGTGAATTATACTTCAAACAAACACCAAGATTATATAGGTAGTGCTCATAGATATACTCAGCAAGTGGATGAGCACAATCATGTCTTATGATGACACGATGTTGTATGTCATTAGACATCTTGTATGATAGTGGCAAAACACCCTTCCAACATTGGGTTCGCTTCACCCTAGATGATTCACCAAATATAACTCCTAAATGATGACCACCGTTCTATTCCCCTATTACCCCCACTCGACCCAGCTACACTCTTATTACCTGAAAGGAATTGTGAACAGAAGGGTGAGCACAACTAGCCCAGTAAAGAATATCATTACTAAAGATAAATAAATTATCAATAGTCTTCATCGGTAATAAATCAGAGATTTAGAACATATGGTAGATGATAAAAATTTCAACCATAGTTGCAGCGGAACGAGCAATCCATTAGAAGAGTCAATTAAACTATAAAGTCTATTATCTTCTCCATGTTAAAAATCCATCAACAATGTTTTATCCCTGTAACACCAATCAATAATTATGGTCCAAAATCATATGAATAACTCATAATCATAACTGTAGTTCTAAATTCCTCTTCTCATCCAGGACGAAGATAATTTTCATCACCTATCTTTACCTGAAACATCAAAGATCATGGTTACACCAAATCACATTTCCTGTTCATAATCATACTAATAACTTCATCTTTGCACTACGGCCAAAAATATTCATTTGTATCACCAGTTGGTCATGTTCATCTCAACATCTGTTCATCTTTGCACTACTGGCCAAAGATATTCAACAACATGTCATCTTTGCACTACGGGCCAAAGATATTCATCAACAATTCATCTTTGCACTACAGGCCAAAGATATTCCTCAACAGTTCATATTTGCACTACGGCCAAATATATTCATCAACAGTTCATATTTGCACTACAGGCCAAATATATTAATATCTCAAAGAAATATATAATCATTTCAGAATTTATATAAACAATAATTATAATCATGTTGATCAATTCACCTTTGCACTTAAGCTAAAGATATTCACTTATAAATTCAATGGTCATGATCATACCAGTCAACAATTCAACTTTGTACTACTGGCCAAAGAGAACCCATAGTCATGATCATACCAGAAATTTACCCATCTTTACACTCAAGTTAAAGAGAAATATCATCATTAGGGTTATAAAAATATTATATATGATAATAAAATCAATATAATCAACATATAGATTTAATCTCAAGAGTAATATTCATAAACCAACTATAATTTGGTCAAAAAAGAGAATAGTAACTCGTGAATAGTAACTCATGAATAGTAACTCATGAATAGTAAACTCGACACAAAAAGGTAGAAATTCTACAATAAAATACATACCAATATTTTGGTATAATGATATTGAAAGAATAATATTTCTTAAGCTTATAAACAATTTATTTTAATTGTTTACACTTTACTAAATAATGCATTTAATCATTCTAAAATGTCAAACTCATAAGATTTCATCACCAATAACCAAAAACCCTCATCAAAAATATGCATATACCTCATATAGGATTCTCAAGCCATAAAATCATATTTTTTAATTTTCTTACTTCAAAACATATTTAATTCATTTACTCATAACTAGACCATTTTTATGAAAAAATACCAAATCAGTTTCAAAAATATTTTCTTTCTGAGATTTAGCATAATATAGTCCCATAGTGAACATATATTTTTCTCAGAATTTTTAAAAGTCATTTACTATTTTTCATATGGCCAAAATAGCCGAATATTTAGACATTTATCAAAAATTGAACTTTTGTCCAAAAATTCTAAAATTTACAGAGTATACTTCTATCATATACATGTACTCCCAATAAAAATTTCATCAATTTTGGAGTTAACCACAAGGAATTATAAGCGGTTACTTTTAAAATAGTCTTTTCCCGTAAAATTCATAACTCTTAATCTATACATCCAAAAATCACCATTTTTGGACACAATCAATAAAACTCATCAAAATATCATATCAAATTTTTCCAGAATTTTTGAAATTCAGAAAAATTACGAAACTGAAAATCATAACAACCCTTAAAATCCCTTACCTCAAAAGAGCAGTACTTCTGATCGGTATAAGGCTAAAGGAAATGTGCACTGATGAATAGAAACTCATAGAGTATCTAAACAATCACAAAATACACTCAATAATCTAGAGAGAGAAGGAGAGAAAACTTATGAATTCTGGTGTGATTTTCAATTCTAACTTAGCCCTCTATTTATAGGAAAATGTTAGCACGCCGAAGCAGACTTAACCTGCAACTTGATGGCTTTACCTGCTACTATTTTCACCCACCACATTTGAATAAAAATCTCAGCACATTTCTTCACCAACCAAGAATGGGGCCCACCAATTCTAGAATTTTCCACCAAAATGATTAACTCCGAAAATTCAATAATTTCTGAACCAGTCATCTCGTAAAATTCATAACAAATTATACGTTCATTTTTAACGGTTCAAAATTTGTGGACATATACTCAACTTATATATGTATAACATATCCAAATATTACCACGATCCAACGGTCGGATTAAAAATTATAACCCTCGCAAAATATCTCAAAAACCCTAATTTGATTTTCAATACCTCCGTTCCGACAAAAATACAGATAAAACACCTCAACATTAACTCCTTTATTTTTAACCACAAAAATATATCCCTCATTTATATCCACATAAAATAAATATTTCCTTATCATATGAATCAATAATTAATTATTCACAGATAATATTACAGAATCACATTTATGACAACCAGGCCGTTCCCAGGAATGAGGGGACTTTCCAATAAGGATTTCTCATTACTGGCGCGCAATTAGATGACCAAACCTCTCCTTAGACAGAACTTTCTAGACATTTCCAATAATGTTATCTAATAATATTATTCAAATAATATGAATTATTGATCTGATAAAGGAAAATACCGTGCAGTAACAATTATTGAACAACAATAATATAAAATTTCAACGTAGCAATTATTGAATCAATAAAATAAAATATTGAACAGTAATTACTGTAACAATTATCGAGTAGTGCCTTCTTACGTAAGAATCAATAATTTTAAAAATACTGTGCAATACCGTGTGCTACTGTGTAATAACGCGTATTACTGTATTTTAACCACCGGATATTTTAACAGTGTTAACGGTAACAACTACGCCGTTATTTGTAAAAACTCAATTTTGTCATTTTCTTCATCCGACAGTTATTCTGTTATGGGGCCCACAAATGTCTGCGACGTCGTACGAATATTCACCGACAGAAAGAATATTCCACGACCAAACGAATATTCCCCGACAACAATGAATATTTTATAACCACCTATTTATTTTGAAAAATTTTCACATTTCACCCATAACTTTAACTTTTTATCAATTTAACCATTTACTGAATTGTAATTATAAAAAAAATTGAATACTTTTATTTCATAAAATTTGGGGTCTTACAATCTCCCCTCCTTATGAAATTTCGTCCCCGAAATTTACGTACCTGGTATTTCAAAGAGTTAAAAATACCTTGCTTTCATTTCAGATTATATCTTCCCTGTCATCATGATTTCTCCAATGCTCATCTCCTGTATTTCAGATATCATTCTAGAATACAGCTTCAAAACAAGGGTTAATTGAATAAATTAACATATCACATAATATTCTGATACTATAACTGACCAATAATTAAGCTTAGGTAGGACACACTAGCGAAGGATTTACTCATCTCTCCCCTCCTAGTTCTATTCCCCGATCTCCACCAGAGATCATATCCCTAAGCTCTGATTCCAACTGTGACAACCCCAAAATAGGTCCATTCCACCCAACCCATTCTGAGTCGCCAAATACATGGTACAGAAAACAACTACAACTTTATTATAATAATTATCGTGCAAAATACAACAACACATATGCTGTGAGTTTGGATACAAATATATACCAAATGTGACATTGGACACCATCATGTGTCAGCACCTCACAAAGGTACCTTACATAAAGGTACAGTCAAAAACTATTTTAGAAACTAGAATCTTTGGGAAGTGCTCAAGGAAACTTTCGTACATGGGAGACCATGCATCTAGGTTATTATAGATATCATATGGCCACAGAATTATCCTTGGTTGACCCAATAGACCCCAAAGAAAAACAAGAAGATTACTATCATATTCTTCCCAATGGTGAGTCTTCTCTTGACTTATCATTATCTCCACTGTCTTTAATCGTGAATTACACTTCAAACAAACACCAAGATTATATAGGTAGTGCTCATAGATATACTCAGCAAGTGGATGAGCACAATCCTATCTTATGATGACACGAGGTTGTATGTCATTAGACATCTTGTATGATAGTGGCAAAACACCCTTCCAACATTGGGTTCGCTTCACCCTAGATGATTCACCAAATATAACTCCTAAATGATGACCACCGTTCTATTCCCCTGTTACCCTCGCTCGACCCAGCTACACTCTTATTACCTGAAAGGAATTGTGAACAGAAGGGTGAGCACAACTAGCCCAGTAAAGAATATCATTACTAAAGATAAATAAATTATCAATAGTCTTCATCAGTAATAAATCAGAGATTTAGAACATATGGTAGATGATAAAAATTTCAACCATAGTTGCAGCGGAACGAGCAATCCATTAGAAGAGTCAAATAGACTATAAAGTCTATTATCTTCTCCATGTTAAAAATTCATCAACAATATTTTATCCCTGTAACACCAATCAATAATTCTGGTCCACAATCATATGAATAACTCATAATCATAACTGTAGTTCTAAATTCCTCTTCTCATCCAGGACGAAGATAATTTTTATCATCTATCTTTACCTGAAACATCAAATATCATGGTTACACCAAATCACATTTCTTGTTCATAATCATACTAATAACTTCATCTTTGTACTACGGCCAAAGATATTCATTTGTATCACCAGTTGGTCATGTTCATCTCAACATCTGTTCATCTTTGCACTACTGGCCAAAGATATTCAACAACATGTCATCTTTGCACTACGGGCCAAAGATATTCATCAACAATTCATCTTTGCACTACAGGCCAAAGATATTCCTCAACAGTTCATATTTGCACTACGGTCAAATATATTCATCAACAGTTCATATTTGCACTACAGGCCAAATATACTAATATCTCAAAGAAATATATAATCATTTTAGAATTTATATAAACAATAATTATAACCATGTTGATCAATTCACCTTTGCACTTAAGCTAAAGATATTCACTTATAAATTCAATGGTCATGATCATACCAATCAACAATTCAACTTTACAGTACTGGCCAAAGAGAACCCATAGTCATGATCATACCAGAAATTTACCCATCTTTACACTCAAGTCAAAGAGAAATATCATTATTAGGGTTATAAAAATGTTATATATGATAATAAAATCAATATAATCAACATATAGATTTAATCTCAAGAGTAATATTCATAAACCAACTATAATTTGGTCAAAAAAGAGAATAGTAACTCGTGAATAGTAACTCATAAATAATAAACTCGACACAAAAAGGTAGAAATTTTACAATAAAATACATACCAATATTTCGGTATATTGATATTGAAAGAATAATATTTCTTAAGCTTATAAACAATTTATTTTAATTGTTTACACTTTACTAAATAATGTATTTAATCATCCTAAAATGCCAAACTCATAAGATTTCATCACCAATAACCAAAAACCCTCATCAAAAATATGCATATACCTCATATAGGATTCTCAAGCCATAAAATCCTATTTTCTAATTTTTTTACTTCAAAACATATTTAATTCATTTACTCATAACTAGACCATTTTTATGAAAAAATACCAAATCAGTTTCAAAAATATTTGTTTTCTGGGATTTAGCATAATATAGTCCCATAGTGAACATATATTTTTCTCAGAATTTTTAAAAGTCATTTACTATTTTTCATATGGCCAAAACAGCCGAATATTTAGACATTTATCAAAAATTGAACTTTTGTCCAAAATTTCTGAAATTTATAGAGTATACTTCTATCATATACATGTACTCTCAATAAAAATTTTATCAATTTTGGAGTTAACCACAAGGAATTATAAGCGGTTACTTTTAAAATAGTCTTTTCCCGTAAAATTTATAACTCTTAATCTATACATCCAAAAATCACTATTTTTGGACACAATAAATAAAACTCATCAAAATATCATTTTAAATTTTTTCAGAATTTTTGAAGTTCAGAAAAATTACGAAACTGAAAATCATAACAACCCTTAAAATCCCTTACTATCCCTTACCTCAAAAGAGCAATACTTCTGATCGGTATAAGGCTGAAGAAAATGTGCACTGATGAATATAAACTCATAGAGTATCTAAACACTCACAAAATACACTCAATAATCTAAAGAGAGAAGGAGAGAAAACTTATGAATTCTGGTGTGATTTTTAATTCTAACTTAGCCCTCTATTTATAGGAAAATGTTAGCACGCCGAAGCAGACTTAACCTGCAACCTGATGGCTTTACCTGCTACTATTTCCACCTACCACATTTGAATAAAAATCTCAGCATATTTCTTCACCAACCAAGAGTAGGGCCCACCAATTCTAGAATTTTCCACCAAAATGATTAACTCCGAAAATTTAATAATTTCTGAATCAGTCATCTCGTAAAATTCATAACAAATTATACGTTCATTTTTAACGGTTCAAAATTTGTGGACATATACTCAACTTATATATGTATAACATATCCAAATATTACCACGATCCAACGGTCGGATTAAAAATTATAACCCTCGCAAAATATTTCAAAAACTCTAATTTGATTTTCAATACCTCCGTTCCGACAAAAATACAGATAAAATACCTCAACATTAACTCCTTCATTTTTAACCACAAAAATATATCCCTCATTTATATCCACATAAAATAAATATTTCCTTATCATATAAATCAATAATTAATTATTCACAGATAATATTACAGAATCACATTTGTGATAACCAGGCCGTTCCCAGGAAAGAGGGGGCTTTCCAATAAGGATTTCTCCTTACTGGCTCGCAATTAGATGACCAAACATCTCCTTAGACAGAACTTTCTAGATATTGTCAATAATGTTATCTAATAATATTATTCAAATAATATGAATTATTGATCTGATAAAGAAAAATACTGTGCAGTGACAATTATTGAACAACAATAATATAAAATTTTAACATAGCAATTATTGAATCAATAAAATAAAATATTGAACAGTAATTACTGTAACAATTATTAAGTAGTGCCTTCTTACGTAAGAATCAATAATTTTAAAAATACTGTGCAATACCGTGTGCTACTGTGCAATAACGCGTATTACTGTATTTTAACCACTGGGTATTCCAACAGTGTTAACGGTAACAACTACGCCGTTATTTGTAAAAACTTAATTTTGTCGTTTTCTTCATCCGACAGTTATTCTGTTATGGGGCCCACAAATGTCTGCGCCGTCGTACGAATATTCTCCGACAGAAAGAATATTCCACGACCAAACGAATATTCCCCGACAACAATGAATATTTTATAATCACTTGTTTATTTTAAAAAATTTTCACATTTCACCCATAACTTTAACTTTTTATCAATTTAACCATTTACTGAATTGTAATTATAAGAAAAATTGAATACTTTTATTTCATAAAATTCGGGGTCTTACACAACTCCTTGAACTGCTTGGCTGTGACAAACCGTGAATTGCTATCATTTCCTCTTGTATTTTGAACACGAGTCTCCCTCGTCTGATTTTGCATGAACTTCAAAAAGCTTCTAAACATCCCATCGTTCATCATCTGCTCATTGGTGTTGTTCACAGGAGGAACGTTGCTAGTCTGTTACACGTTCTCCTCGTTGGTGAGTACAGGCGTCTCCACAGTTTCATTTACTCCACTATTAACATTCTCAGTCGACATTCTCAAATACTGCCATAAAACAAGGGTTAATTTAACAAATTAATAAATCACATAATATCCTTATATTATGACCGACCAACAGATAAGCTTAAGTAGGACACACTAGCGAAGGATTTACTCATCTCTCCCCTCCTAGTTCTATTTCTCGGTCTCTGCCAGAGATCATATCCCTAAGCTCTGATACCAACTGTGACGCCCCCAAAATAGGTATACATCACCCATTCTGAGTCGTCAATAACATGGTACAGAAACAACTACAACTTTATTAATACAACATAAAACTGTGAGTGTAAATACAAATATTGTCATCTAGACAATATCCACACTCAAATACGTCCTCATTACAATTATTGGTACAATATTTTACAAAAATGGTGAAGACTACTAAAACAACTTCCTAGAACCTCCATTCCATACCCCGACTAGTACTCGCTACATTCTCGCCTCCTGAAAAGAAAAATGGAACAACAAGGAAAAAGGTGAGCTCAACTAGTCCAGTAAAGAATATTATGACTAAGATAACATAGAACAAATTATCGTTAGTCTTCAACAGGGAAAAATATAATAGAATACAATAGACAACCAGTTTTAAATCAATCTTCGCAGCGGAAATAATAATTCATTAGAAGAGTTAAGTAGAGAATGCAAACTACTATCTTCTATATATGAATTTAAAAGTTCATCGTCTATCTTTATCCCTGTAACATCAATCAATATATATCTGGAATCAAATATTCATCTTTGCACTACGCCCAAAGATATTCATCAGAAATCATTCATCTTTGCACTACAGGCCAAAGATATTTAGTTACATCATCATTTAGGACTAAGGATGATGAAAAATATTTTAAAGAAAATGAATCCAGTGAAACAAAAGAGTAAATATTAAGGATTCGTATTTCAGCTATTTTATGTCCAAAAATACCTCATAAATAATCATAGTGGAGTAAAATTCAAGAATGAACAAAACATGGATACAATCAAAGGTAGTATCCAGAATAGATATTTTGGACAAAAAGAAGAAAATTTTATTTTTCGGTGAATAGTGTCGTATTCGTGAATAGTGTCGTATACGTAAATAGTAACTCCGACACTAAAAGATAGAAATTTCACAAAAAATATCATTAGTACTCGTGAATAGTAACTCGTAAATAGTAACTCATGAATAGTAACTCGTGAATAGTAACTCATGAATAATAACCCCGACATGAAAAAGTTTCAAATTTAATAAAAAATTCAGAACAATATTTCGGCATAATGATATTGAATAAGATAATATCATTTAAGAAAAAACAACATCACTTACCTCGTAAAGACAGTACTTCTAGTTGAAATACCGGATATAGGCTATGACTTGAACTTGCACCGTATAGCAACACTCAAAGTATTAAAATACTCACAAGAATACGCTTAATATATCGAGAGAGAAAGAGATAGAAGATTTCAGTTTCTGGTGTGATTTTTAATTCTAACCTAAACACCCTATTTATACGAAAATATTTAGAACACCAAAGCAGAAAATATAATATAATATAATTATATTTACAAAATTGTCAAGCCCACCTTAGACCAACTGAAATCAGCCCATTTTTCACATGTTGAGCCCACTAATTTACAAAAAACGTTTTTATTTAAAATAATAATTAAAACTTCCAAAAATCAATTATTTCAGAACTTCGGAACTTCAATAATTCATAATAAATAGCCTTTTTATCAGAAAATTCGAATCTCGCGAGTTTTTATAGGAAATTCAATTCTCTACAACTTTGCAGAAGAAAGTTTTTCTAAATTCCAAACAGAAATTGACCGAAATTCACAAACGGGCGATTTTACAGTCTATAATAAATTTTCGGTCATGAATTGTGTCCACCAACACACAAAACATGTGTTAACCATTTAATCCAACAAAAATACTCTTCCTCCTCATATACTCATATATCCCACATTAATTATAAAAATATCACCATTAATATATTATTAAAATAATATATTTAAATGAATTATTTTATCAGAAAAAGATAAAATATTAATTTTCAACAATTGTCACATTTAAAAAAAAATTCTCCATCTATATCCACATAAAATCAATATTTTCTTCATCATATAATTCAATAATTAATTATTCACAAATAATATTACAGAATCACAGTACTAGCAACTAGGCCGTTCCCAGGAAAGAGTGGGCTTTCCAATAAAGATTTATCCTTACTGGCGCGCAATTAGGTGACCAAACCTCTCCTTAGACAGAACTTTCTAGACATTGCCAATAATGTTATCTAATAATATTATTCAGATAATATGAATTATTGCTCCGATAATAAAAAATACTATGTAGTGACAATTATTGAAACAACAGTAATAAAATATCGACACAGCAATTATTGAATCAATAAAATAAAATACTGAACAGTAATGACTGTAACAATTATTGAGTAGTGCCTTCTTACGTAAGAATCAATAATTGGTGCAATACCGTGTGCTACTGTGCAACAACGCGTATTACTGTGTTTTAACCACCGGGTATTCCAACAGTATTAACGGTAACAACTACGTCGTTATTTATAAACAACTCATGCTTATCGTTTTTTCATCCAATCGCTTTCCGTTATGGGGCCCACACAAGGCTGCGCCGTCGTACGAATATTCTCCAACAGCAAGAATATTCCACGACCAAATGAATATTTCCCGACAACAAAGAATATTTTATAACCACCTGCATATTTTAAAATATTTGCGCATTTTACCCATAACTAACCACATTAATCAAATTAACCCTTACTATTTCAAAATAATAAATAAAAGAAATTCAATTTTATTTATAATAAGTTGGGGTCTTACACCCACCCCTACCAACCTACCCCCACCCACTCCCACCAACCTACCCTCACCCACTCCCACCAACCTACCCTCACCTACCCCCACCCACTCCCACCAACCTACCCTCACCTCCACCCACCCCACGCCCTCCCCACACCCACCCCTACCCACCCCACCCCACCCCACCTACCCCCACCCCCACCCCTACCAACCTACCCCCACCCAGCCACCCCAACCCACCTACCATACCTACACCACCTACCCTCACCCAGCCACCCCACCCTTTACCCACCCACCTACCCCACCCCTCCCCTCCCCTCCCTTCCCCTTTACCCACCTATCCCACCCCACCCCCACCCACACACACCCTACCCCCCCACCCCACCCCTCCCCTCCCCTTTCCTTTATTTCTAAGAATGAAATTTGTGTTAAATTTTTAATATAAATTGAATTTAAGTTAAATTTGAACATTTGAGGGTATTTAGGTCACTTTTTAATTATTTATTTCATTCTTAGATGTATTCCTAACCTCAACCAAATATGTACATGGAATATTAAAAAATTATTCCATTCTCCTCCTTATTCCATTCCCTCATCTATTCCATTCCCTACTCTATTCCATTCCTTCAATCCAAACGTAGCATTAGAGAAGACAAATGAGTCTTACGCTCTGTTTCTGAGTTTTAAAATGGACAGAAAAGAAAAGAAATGGATGGAAAATTTAAGTTTTCTATCTAATTCTTATGTTTCTGAGTTTTTTAATAAACAGAAAAGAAAAGAAATGAATAGAAAACTTGGCCACTTTTCCTTCCAAAGTTTTCTGTCCAAAATTGGCATGATTTGGACGGAAAAGAAATTGGTATAAGTAATATTTTTATAATTCCCATATTATCCTCAACTTTTAATATAATAAATTTTAAATTACAATTCATATCCTCAATTTTAAATTTTCTATTCTTTTCTTTTAAAAACTCAGAAACAACACAAAGGAAAACTTCAAGTTTTCTATTCTTTTCTTTTCTGTTCTAATTTAAGTTTTATATTCTTTTCTTTTCTGTTCAAAACTCAGAAACAGAGTGTTAAGGAAGTGAAGTCACGGTACATATGGAAAAAAAGTGAAAGTTTTCTTGATTTTTATTTTAAAAGGTTATTTTTTTATTTTTATCTTAAAATGGGTATTTTTATTTTAAAAAAGAGACCGAAGATTATTTAAATCTATATAATCTATATAGAGGCAGTTACTGATTGTTTCCCCTCACAAATTAGAGCGTTTTGATAGTCTCCAATATTTTTAATTTTTTTTCTACCAATAAAAAGTAAATCTAATAAATATATGTATTTTTTTAGACTCCAATATTTTTAAATTTCAACCATCAATACTACTAAGAGTTTCTTCTCACAAATTAGAGCACTCCTCTCTAATATTTTTAAACTTATTCGACCAATAAAAAATAAATATAATAAATATATGCATTTTTTTAGAATCCAATATTTTTAAATCTCTACCATCAATTATAAATTAAAGACAATAATAAAGTATACCTAAATATAATAAATTTTTTATTTTCTATCGTATGTAGAGTTCAAAATTATTAGAAAGTCTAATAAAAGTGTCCAAAATAAATATAGTTATCCAAGCTTTTAGATTTTACCCTTTGTTTTTCGTGTCTTTTTGTTTCCTCATCTCACACACAGTTTTTTTTTCTTTACCTTCTGTTTCTCCATCTCATGAGCAAAATATGTGAAATCAGGCAGTAATAGGAGTTTTGGAGATATTGATGATGTCGATAATACTTTTGGCTCAAAGAAGCTTTTATATATATATATATATGGGACAAAAGAAAATTTAAAATTATTATATTACAATTAATTATAATTTTTATTTAGTTAATATTAAAATTAGTAATATAAATTGGGATATGGGACAAAAAAAACAGAAGAATTGAAAGGCAGGTTAGCTGCTACGTGTTATGGCGACAATGACAATTTATTATATTATTATATTACAATGATGTGATGTTTATATTATTATATTACAACTAATTATAGTATGCATGGGTTTTTAATGGTTTTTTAGTAATTTCAATTGCCGTCAGAAGTGATCTTGTAGCGGTTTGTCTCTTTTTTTTATAAATCTCAACAATTAATTAACTTGATCAACGGTGGAGATATTAGTTGCTAAAATAGTATACATGGCAACCAGTTGTCATGAATGCATACCATATATATATATATATAGATTCCATCCATGACAACCGGTTACCATGGTTACTATTCTAACAATCCACTTTACAACCGTTGATCAACTAATTGGAAGGCTTAGATTGAAAATTAATTTTTCACAGCTGCTACAACATGTTGTAACGGCTTTTATTTAAATATAAGGGCCCCACATGGAAACATGTTGTCCGATTTGTTTAAACAAAAAGAATTTTTAATATTTTAATACATTAACCGCTACATGTTGTAGCGGTTGTGCCTTTTTTTTCCTTTTTTTTAGGCATTTCTCTCATTATATAGTCATGACTCAGCTCATTTGGTAAACTTAAAAAAACAAAAAAAAATCGTCCCGCCGCTACATGATGTGCCGACTTACAATAAAAATAAAATAAAATTCCGTTGTCTCGATTTTTTTCCGCATACCATATGGAATCACAATTTAAATAACATTAGTTTGATTAATAAATGCAAATTTATCTAATCAACAAATACTCTCCTAGAATTTGAATGTTGTAGCTCGCTTACAAGTCGCTGCATCTAATAACTTTGTTTTGTTTTTTTAAGGTTTGCATATTCGTTGAATAGAGGCTTGGAGAATTACTCACACTTTCACTTCATTTCCATCCTAATAGAGTGCACATGGTAGGGTAGGATAGGTTGGAGTGGAGTGGGGTGGGGTGGCGTTGGGAAAATTTATGTCGAATTATAATTATAAAATTTATTAATATATGAGATTAGTAGAAATATCCCACTTATTACACATCTTCTCAAAAAAATCAACACTAATACTTATTCATGTAATTGATAATAAAAAAATCGACGTAAACAATTGACAATATATATCATTATTTTTGACTTTGTAGTTAAAACTATAGAGATTTGTTAATAAAAAATTAAAATTGATTACTTTTAAGTTTTAACTGAAAATATTTTAACTATAATATATAGATGTACAAAATCTTAATTTCAGAACAACTAATCAAATACCTATCAAATCATTTAAAGTTCAAAGTCTCAAAAGAAAATAAATCACATTTTAAGAATTAATATTTTTGTTTAGTTTGCTTTATTTTTGCTAAATGCTTGAATGGACTTTCTTTTACGTGCTCTATTCTATAATAAGATTATAGGATAAAGTTCGACTCCAAAGATAATTTAAAATATTTTTTAAATCATATTAATTTAATTTAATTAACTTTTAAGACTAATAATTTATAATTAATAGAATTATTTAGATAATTAATAATTTTTATAATTGTATTGTATAAAATTAAATTAATTTATGATAAAAGGGAGGTGAATACTGTCTCAAGATCTTTTGTGAGTAACCCTCAAAACGATATTGTACTTCCTCCAATATTATGTATAAATTTTTTTTTTTTTTAATTTTTCAAAATATTATTATATCAATTTTCACGTAACTTTTGTCTGAGTTGGTGGTCCCATTCTGATAATTTTATTATTTTTTTAAACAAGAAAATTTTTCACTTTAACTTTTACCATTATTTACCCAACTTTCTTAAATCCCCCAATAACCACCCTTGATCAGAATTCAGAAGAGAGGTAGCGTTAAGCAACACGCTACCACTTTTTCAACCATTTTGACGTAATAGCCAACAAATGACCAATAAGTGGATCTTATTCTTGCCATAAAGATTCCAAATTATTGGAGTTGGAGTATATGTAAAACTCCATTTGGTAGCTAGAGGATAATCTGCTCCTCATTTTCCCAATCAATTCCACAAAACTGACATGGCCCCAACTGGGCTCTACTGGGCGACTCTCCTGATTCTTGGGGCTATCTCCTTGTTTCAGGAACAGGTACCTTCTCTTTCCCTCTCTCTTTTTTGTCTGGTCTAATTGTAGATCCACTGATTTGGGCTTGTTAACAGTTGACCCGCTGATTTTGCTGTTGAATTTGCCGTTCAACTTCAAATACACATCTGTTAATTATTCACTTGTGCATATCTATTCTTACCTTTTCATACTGTTTTCTCACTTCTTTATTTACCCAGATAAGATAAACAACTGATATTCTTGATACCCTAATGATTTCTTATGTTTAACAACAATTAGATGATGGGTTAGATCATCATAGACAGGATTTTCAACGATTTGGAAAAGGGAAATATGAAACGTAGAAAAAGATGGGAGCTTTATTAATAGCTGATTACACTTAAATTTGGTGGTATAGTTGGTATTTGATTATTGTACAGCATTAACATGTAGTTGGACTTTTGTTCACTGAAAAAGTCTTCTCTTTTCTTTTTAATTTTTTTTTACTTCTCATTTTGGCACATAGTACAGAGCAGATTGAGGTGCAAATCATTTCATTATCAGTCTCTTGATTTTTAATTAGCACCCTTGTGAGAAACAAATGAAATGGCTCTGTATCAAGTCACAATTAGAACTTTGTAGGCCAGTCACAATTGCTGCAGACTAGTACAAATTTGCACTACTATTTCGGCGCTCTGAAGTAGATTACAAATAATCTAAAATATTTTAAAAGAATCAGTTTATAAGAGATAATCAAGAAAATGAGTTCTTACAAATTTAAAGATTCATATGTATTCGATTATTTGACAAGGCTTCTAGCTATTCATAGCTTGTAGTAGTACAAACTAGCCACTATTGGTTTAACTTAAAGCTCGACAAATGTGTACATAAACAAACATTGATTTGCAGTGTTTCTTTGTTGGTTAAAATGTGCAGCTTGTTATAGTTGTGAGGTTAATGTCTAGGTATTATAGATGTCCGTCTATCGTTTTCTCTCATCATGGTTTTATAAAGGCATGTAACTATAATTTTACAGCTGATGAAACCAAGTGATTGTGTGTAATATGAACCACTCAAACTCCACTACCTCTACCATATTGTATTGTAATCAACATATATGATTTGGCAGAAATGTACATGAATCTCCTTTCAACTGTAAGAAATTCAAATTTCAATGTTAACAACACTAAAAAGCAGAGGTGATTAGAAGCAGAGGTGTCAAGCTTTTTCTTTTTTTTTTTTTTTTTGGGGGGGGGGGTTGGAGATGGGAAAAAATCAGAGTGATTAGAAGCAGAGGTGTGTCTTGTTTTGCTCTATACCCTTTTTCATAGGTGTTGCAAAGAGAACTAATGAAAAGCAGAGAAGGTAAAAATCCCTTAGTGTAGCTTGGCTCCGGCAAGCTTTGGCTAGTGGATTAACACATGTTATGCTCATGATCTCATCTCAACAGAAGATGGCCTTGTTTTTCCTCTTAATAAGAAGTATTTTTTGGATATTTTTTTTCCTTTTTCTTCTCCCCTTAAAATGCTTTTGCAACCTATTTATGCTCTAGGTTCAGGTTTGTTTTTGATCTTGAACCTGTTTTTATTTATTTATTTATTTTATTTTAAATTTATTATTATTATTATTATTATTATTATTATTATTATTATTATTATTATTTGGTTCAATGAGGTTTATTATGGGTCTATAGTATACTATCTTTTTTGGTTTTCTAGACAAGTTTCCTTGGAAAATTAGTGTAGGTTCTGTTTGTGTGGTCCAGGATTGTGAGAAGTTTTCTATAAGCATGTTTTGGATGGGTGGAAACTGCTCTTTTCATGCCCTTTTTGGCACTTTTAACGAATTATCCTAATAAGAAAAAGGAAGAAAAGAAAAGGTTTTGACGTTCTCTCCCCCCTTAATCCCCCCGGCTGGGCCTTTGGAAGAGGGAGAAGGGTGGGTACTACTCTCCGAATGCAATGAATGAGATGGTTGAATTTTAAATGTTGTAGTTTCCATAACAAGTCAAATGGCAGCATTTGAGTAGATGAAATACCATATCTCAGATTCTACATAACTCAAGGCCTGCCTTTATAAAATAGAATTGGTATAACTAAAATCCTAAATAAATAATACACTTTCCCTTTTATATTTCTTAGCAAAGGTAAACTTACTTATTGGGGTATTAAATGCAGGTTTTTGCATTGAATATAGTGCCACTGGTAAAATTGGAATCTGATATTCTTCAGGTACAATATTGCTTGCATAAAATGACAAGATTTTTCATTCTAGACTGATTAATATCACATTAGAGGACTTTGGTTGTATTACTTGCCATACAGGAATCAATTGTTAAATCAATTAACAGAAACCCCAGAGCTGGATGGAAAGCATCTATGAATCCTCGATTCTCTAATTACTCTGTGAGTTTCCAACTGGCTGCCCATACTTCCCTAACTCTTTCAATTTCTTTCGTTAAAGGTTAGCTTTAGTTGTCTTCTAAGTTGATTGCTGCCATGTTCTGTACTTTTCTCTTATTGGTAAACTACACTGATCGTTGTTGTTTAGTGAAAGTATATGGATTATTATTCCTGTTCATAATCACACTGATCTTCCCTGTAGGCTGACATCATTTATGAGGCATTTTATTTACAAAACTAATAAATACTTGCTACAGTAAGATTCTCTCTAGTTTGAGAGCTTACTTTTGCCGCCTATAAACCCACAATGTCCTTACTATGTTTCTGATTTTGCTTCCTGCTGATGCAAGCCCTCCCAGTTTCATAATTCAAAAATTTCCCTTGTGGGATCTGTGAACTGCTGACACAAGATCAACCAATAGAAGATTGCATGCATGGAAATGGCATATTCTTCTTTCTGTTCCTTGGACACATGTCTCTTCTCTCCATCTGTCACCATTCTCTCTGCTCTCTCCACTCCCGTGTCCTCTACCACCCCTGTACTATGAAAAATTTGCTCCGTCAAACTCACTTACCCTAGACCACCATACTCCATATCTCTCCCTCTCCCTCTCTCTATCTCTATCTATCACCTGCCACCATATTTTTTGGCACCATCTTGTTAATTTTACACACTTCTAGTCAATTGACTAGATACCAATAACTTTTTGAATGCTAGGATTTTTTAGGACAAATATTTGCGTGTTGACCTTTTGTGGGGTGGGTTTCGTTTTTAGCTTCTTTTGGGGCTTCTGCTTTTGAGGCTTTTCCGGTTTTCTATTCCTGACTTTGATAAACTGACAGGTTGCCTCCTTGTAGGGTTGTATCATGCTTTTCTCTTTGGAGTTTGGAAGATGCCTTGTTCACTTTTTTTTGTGCCTATTTATCTCTGGACAAATTTTGTTTTCTATCCCTAAGAATAAAGAAGGAAGAAGAAATAGATTTACAAACTTACCTACAAGTGGCACTAACTATAAAAAATTTATGAAGTTCACAGCTTTCCCTCAATAGTATATTCATGGACTCGTCTTGAGGTGGCCCCACCTCCCTTGAGATTGAACCTTAACCCATTTGAAGGGACTTGACATGGTGATTAGTGTGCAGCATACTTGCTCTTTGACACCAATATCCATAATATTACACTAGAAGTTTCATATATTCCAATGATTTACATAATTTACCCTTCTAATATACATTTGTTTCACAGGTTGCGCAATTTAAGCGTCTCCTTGGAGCTAAACCAACACCACCGGGTGAACTAAAGAGCATTCCTGTTAAGTTTCATTCAGAACGTTTGAAATTACCCAATCAGTTTGATTCAAGAACTGTTTGGCCTAAATGTAGCACCATAGGGGATATTCTAGGTCAGTTACTTTCCTTGTAGTTGTGAATGTAATGTATGATTCTTTAATCCAAAATGCACTAATGCGTTTTCTTTTTCTTTGTCATCCACTGGAATGTTTTTAATATCAAAGATCAGGTGACCCCATATCTCATTTATCTGACAACCATAATACTACTTTCCATTAAATAAGCTGTCCATCTAATTAATAAATTATTGATCAGGGACATTGTGGCTCTTGTTGGGCTTTTGCTGCTGTGGAAGCACTATCTGACCGATTTTGCATCCATTTTGACAAGGTGACTTGTAAATTTTATGGAAAAATGAAGTTGGCGTGTTCTCTTCTCGACTGTTCCAATATGTGTAATATAAGATCCATATCTTTTGTTGCAGAATATATCTCTATCTGTTAATGACCTCTTAGCATGTTGTGGCTTCTTGTGTGGGGAGGGTTGTGATGGCGGCTATCCTATTGCTGCGTGGAGATACTTTAAGCGCTCGGGTGTTGTCACTGCAGAGGTAAAAACATGTCTTTTCATTTGATCTCAACTTTTCCTGCAGTTCAGAGTGTTTAAGATACAGATTCAGTGTTCTCTCTCTGTTTGGTTATAGTTACTTTTCACCAGTAATTTATTGAATTTGAGTTAAGATTATTGCTTTTGCTTTGACCGCTGTCGGCTTTGCATTTATAGCTGATATATATTCCTGAATACTGAATGATTTTCTCCTACAGTGTGACCCATACTTCGATCAAACTGGATGCTCACACCCCGGTTGTGAACCTGCATATCCCACACCTAAGTGTAAGAGAAAGTGCACGGATGGCAATCTGCTGTGGAAGCAGTCAAAACACTATAGTGTCAGTGCTTATAAAGTCCATTCAGATCCCTCCAATATCATGGCTGAAATTTATAAAAATGGACCTGTTGAGGTTGCTTTCACCGTATACGAGGTAAAAACTATTTTAGTTGAGTTTGACAGCGACTTCAATTTTCATTTACACTTTAACTGAGCGGGTCTTTGGTGGTTTGAGTTTTTTCTGTGCGTGCTTGGTTGTTGGGGGCGGGGGTGGTTCTTTGCCAATAATATGAAAATGATATAATTAAGAAATGACTGAACTATTCTACTTTGAAAGTGAATATTTGACATACTATTATTAAAGATCATAGTTTCTTTTTTACTAACTGTATAGGAGTTCTGTTTATACTTTAACAACAACAAAAAGTTTAAGGGTTTTATTTATGTGAAAAAATTATATAAGGCCTTTAAAACTATTAGTTCACACCATCTGGGTAGCAATATGCCGCTGGGTAATTTAAAAGAAAAATCAAGGAGTTTGGATTTCATTGAAAGATAGTGTAATTATCATTTACAATGGTAAAACTGTTTAATTAATCATACTGGATGTCTGGATCTGCTAACACAATTTAAATTCCTTGATTTTCTCCTAAATTATCTAGCGGGTTACTGCTAACAACTGGGGTACATAGTTATTCAGTCTTGTCTTATGTTATGTTTGGGGTTCCATCTAATTTATTCTCATTGGGTTCTTTAATTTGTTCACACAGGATTTCGCTCATTACAAGTCAGGAGTTTATAAGCATGTGACGGGCAATGTCATGGGAGGTCATGCTGTAAAGCTAATTGGATGGGGAACTACCGATGAGGGCGAGGACTATTGGGTAAGTAACGATATGTTTATGTGTCTTAGCTTCTGCATTTCACTTACAAATCCACATGTAATATGGTAAACATCATTTTCTGATACTGCGTGCAGCTTCTTGCAAATCAGTGGAATCGAAGCTGGGGTGATGTAAGTTTTTTTGCATCTTAAATTTTCTCTTTTTGGCTCGATTAAGTTAAATATAAAGCGAAACTTTATTGAATCCTCTTCAAATATTTTGAATTATAGGAGGGATACTTCAAAATCCAAAGAGGAACTAATGAGTGTGGCATTGAAGAGGATGTAGTTGCAGGACTACCTTCATCCAAAAACTTGTTCAAAGAATTTGCTCATGTAGACGACGATGCTTCTCTTGATGCCTCAGTTTGACAATATATTTGGGTATATAAATGGTGCTCTCCCAAGTGTGGATTCCAGATACTAATAAAACATGAACGTATCTTGTGTGGGAATCAGGGTTGAGCATTTATTTGATTTTATTATTAACAAAGTTATAAATGCATGTTCTTTGTAATCTACAAGTTATATCTCAACCTTTACCCAAGTTGTAACAATAATACCACGGTTTGCTGGTGGACACAACTCATTGGCGGAAAAATAAAATAAAAGAACCTATCATCAGCATGCATAAACGGAGGTGCAACAGATTATCAGATTAGGCTGCAGTTCAGGCTTGATGTTACAAAAGAATGCAACAGTTTTTTCAATAAATGCAGCTCCAAAGAGTAAAACCCAAAATTCTCTCTCATCTCTATTCTCAAACCCTTCTCAAGTTTCAACGTCAAACTCCAAATCCAGCAAACTGATGAAAGAACAAGGACATCCAGCGCAGTTCGAATATCACGTGAGAAAGCAGTGTAAATCGGGTAAAATTAAGCTCACTGATGCATTAACTTACTTTGATAATTTGGTCCAACTTCAACCATTACTACCTATACATACATTTAATCATGTATTACAGTCCATTCCAAGGCTAAAATGCTACATGGATGGATGTGTTTTCACTTGGGTTTTTTTTTAAGGAATTCAGCCTGATTTGTAAACATTGAGCATTTTGATGAATTGTTGTTGTCATATGAGGAATGTGGATTGGTTTGGGGTGTTTGGAGGAATCTTGAAGAGGGGTTTTAAATTGGATTCAGTGACAGTAGCGCAATTAGTGAAGAGTTTTTGCGTTGAAGGTAAGGTTTAGGATGAAGTTAATGTGTTTGATAAAATGTCTGAAGGTGTTCACATATGGTATTCTAATTAATGGGCTTTGTACGATTCACGAGACGGGGCTGGCTGGAGGATGTTAAAGAAGGGTTGCGTGGCGAATGTGATCACATATAGCAACATTATTTGGTATCTTCTCGGAGATGATAGGTGCAGGTATTTGCTCAGATGTGGTTACTTATAATTCTTTGATTAAAGGGGGTTGTGTAGAAGCTGTTAGATGTTTTGATGAAATGGTTGGTCGAGGGATTGCTGCAGATATGCAGTTACATTCAGTTGTTTGATTCATGGTTTTTGTCAGTTGGACTTGTTGAAGGAGGCCAGTAGGATTATCAATCAAATGGTTGGACAAAATATCTCACGGGATGTTGCAGCAACTTTCACTATGCTGATAGATTGTCTTTGCAAGAAAGAAGAGTGGATGATGCTCTGAGATTGTTAGAACTGATGATTTAGTTAGTCAGACAACCTAATGAATGTACTTATAACTCGCTCATTAATGGATTGTGTTTTCTGTGTCTCTTGGATGACGCAGCAAAACTATTCAAGTCAATGACTTAAACCCAATGCTACTAGCTACAATATGTTGATTAATGGGAATTCTAAGGTTTTGGCCTGGCCATTGATGATGCTATGAATCTCTACAACTGTTCCATGCAACTTTGTATATAACTCTGTCAAAACGGACACATTGAAAAGGCAATGGGTGTATATAACTCTGTCAAGAGCATTGAGCTTACGTGGCGGGCAAACGAAACAGTTGGATGAACGGTATGTATGGTGCCTGATGTTGTAACGTGTAGCATTATGATCAATGGCCTCTGCAAGAAAGGGATGTGCTTTCTGAGGCCAATGAATTTCTCTTGCAAATGGGAGAGAATGGTTGTTTACCAAACTCCATTACATCTAATATCATCGTTCAGGGTATTCTTCAAGAAAACAAGGCAATGGAATTTTTGCATTCTAACCTTTTTCACCTAGGGGTACCTGGTTATTGTAATTCTATACTCTTTTATGAGACACGAGCTACATTGGTTATTATCGGATAACTTGCGAAAACATGTTCATCTGAACCTGTTGCTCTTTATTTTCTCAACTCCATCCCACCCACATACATCTCAAACATATTCATTCTGTATAAACTAATTGACTGCGTTTCAAGTTATTTTATGGATTTAACTACTTTAGAAAATTGAACTTGTCTCTACCACCCCTTCCTTATCCATATTTAAATATTATTCTGTTTCAGCTTTTACTTTAAAAAATTGTCGTTAAATTTACTTTCAAAAAAATAAATTTAGATCTTGCTTGGTTGTGGTTAGATCTAACTTTTAACCCTTCATTTTGTGTAAATAGTCCAATATTTAAAATGTATTGACTAGATCTGACCGGTTCAAAAGTTGAACCTTTAAGCTTTTAAAGGGTTTAAAAGTTACAAAACGTAACCTTTAAGCTAGATTCACTATGATCTAGGTAGATCTAAGAACTAAACAAGCAATCACAAAAAGAAATTCCCATCAAAGAATTTAACAAGATCCATGTGTATCACCGGTTGTTTATAGTTGCATGAAACACAGCAAAAAAACAAAATTATTCCAAGTAGATCTGCTGCCACTGAACTGGTTCATTCCATGATCATGGAATATGACTACCTACTTAGCTACTCTTGGGATATACTGTCTACTCAAAACTAATATGACTACCTAATACTGGAACTCTTTGATTAGATTAGAGGGTGTTGCAGTATTTGTAGTCTCTTATTCTTCGAAGCCGAATTTTAATCTGCAAAGAAAAAAAGAAAAATGAATAAAACGATAAAGACCTTAGCCTGATCAAGACCACCATTCGAGCGAACTTTATATGTCAAAACCCAAAAATTTGATATCACTTAACTAGTCAGTCGAAATCAGTTAAACATTCTCAGCATATTATCAAATATCAAACAAACACTCCAATTTACCTTTCTTAAAGGAATTGTTGCCTTCAAACAAAGGAAAAAAATTGATTCAGAAATAGAAAAAGGCACCTTGGCTTCATAAGCACTTATTATTGCAGACGTTGTAGACCGGCACACCCTTCCCATGCTCATAATTATTCAAGTGCATCTGCATAGAAAAAACAACCCAATATTCAAACAAAGGAAAAAAATTGATTCAGAAATAGAAAAAGGCACCTTGTCTTCATTGTAGAGATGCTCTTCATTGTATACATGCTCAGGAATATTCACCTGGTTGTGGCTGTAGGAAGGAGCATCGCGAAAATAGACATGCTCAGGGACAGGAATATTCATCTGGCTGTAGACAGGAGGATCAGCGACCGGGATATTCATCTGGTAGTAGCCAGTAGCAGCATAGACTGGGACATTCATCTGGTAGTAGACAGGAGTCATCTTCGAAGAGGAAACAGTATATGTCAAAACTTTTGTTTCGAAACCCCAAATTTCATAATATTTAACCGGTAATCAAAAGTCATATATATAGACGTCCCTCAGTAGCTACAAGTTTCATGTGGAAACTAGCAAGTTGTATTGCTTTCGGATTGGATTCTAAGAGATAATACTAGTTTCTAGATTGTAATTGTAATTTCAAATAAATTTATGACAATATATAGATTAAACTAACGTCCAAAGAGCCAAACAGATCATATAACATTGCAATCCTAAGTAGGAGTCTTAAGGAAGTGAAGTCACGGTACATATGGGGAAAAACTGAGTTTTCTTAATTTTTATTTTAAAAGGTTATTTTTTTAAAAAATTTAATTTAAAATTAAAGGGGTATTTTTGTTTTAAAAAAGAGACCGAAGATTATCTATATCTATATAATCTATATAGAGGTAGTTACTGATTGTTTCCCCTCACAAATTAGAGCATTTTGATAGTCTCCAATATTTTTATTTTTTTTCTACCAATAAAAAGTAAATCTAATAAATATATGTATTTTTTTTACTCCAATATTTTTAAATTTCTACCATCAATAAGAGTTTCTTCTCACAAATTAGAGCACTCCTCTAATGTTTTTAAAATAAACTTTTTATTTTCTATCGTATGTAAACTTCAAAATTATTAGAAAGTCTGATAAAAGTGTCCAAAATAAATATAGTTATCCAAGCTTTTAGATTTTACCCTTTGTTTTTCGTGACAAACAGTTTTTTTCTTTCTTTCTTTTCCTTCTGTAATGTGAAATCAGGCAGTAAGAGGAGTTTTGGAGATATTGATGATGTCGATAATACTTTTTGTTGAATAATAAATTACAGAACATGCTATTGTATAGAATAAAATAATATTAATTAATCATAATCTTAACCAAAATCACAGAACAACCCTAGATCAGAAGTAATTAAAACAAAATTGCACTAAATTAACAATAAACCTTTATGGTACCAAAAATAAATTTACAGAGAAATTAAACCACAAATCGTTCATAAAAACCAATCACCACAAATATCAACAAAATGTTTGAAGAAGAAACGTATCAGGACAAAGGAGTAACGAAGATAAACAAGAGAACCAAGTGATGAAATCAAGCCCTAAACGTTGTGGGGAAGAAGATGATTGAGCTATTTGCAAGAAAGTTGGATAGAATTTGTCGAGAGAGATAAGATCGAAAAAAAAACTGACTGTGTATTGAGCGTGTTTTAGTGTGCGCCCGACAATTGATTGTACGGAATTCTTAAGTTTTGTTTTAAAAATCTCATGGATAGCCTTGGTATTGGATTAATGTTATTCACAGATTTGGACTTCTAAATCAATCTCAATTCTAAACCCATATTCACCATCAGAACAATGGAATTGGTTTTGGGAGTCCCAATTCCAATTCCAAGCCATCGAATCAAGGTTCCCAAACAGACCCTAAGGGTAAAATAGTCTTCATGAATTTGAATTGTGTACTTTATACATCTTTCGGGAACAAATATCTTTTCTATTCTAGACATCTTTTGTGATACGGAGGGAGTGTATAAGTATATTGCTTAGATTTATTCGCAAAATACAGCCACAAGTATAGCATCTACTTACAACTAAGGTACATCGTGCAAATGCAGTGATTCACATTTGCACTACAATATACACATTTCACGTGGAGTCTTTGTCTGACTGATAACTAAAGAGTCTTAAGGACCTTAGATGTACCTGCATCTATGTATCAAACTCTTCCTCGAATAACTCATTAAAAGTACGAAAATGTCGTTTGATTGAATGTGCAATACTAGGCCCGAGACCCCCGACCAAAGAAGTGTATAGTATCGGAAGCCAGTCTGGATACTGCTCGTGTACGACTTCAATAGCTTCTTGGTGGCCAAATGAGTAGGTCTACAAGCAAAAAGCATGCAATTTAATTAAATAATAAACAAGTAAATACAAAATATGAAAATAATAATGTACAAAAGCAAACTTACACTACTGTGGGATAAATGTTGCATAGCATTTCTTATGAATACTATTATCATCTCAACATTCATATTATATGTTCTTGCAGAACCAATGTCGTGATGAAATATAGCGTAGAGACGATCTGTCTGTCCTCTAAGCACTATCACACTTTGCCAATTGACCAATCTAGAATAATCAACATCAACACTAATTTTTTTGCGGTGTACGACAAACATAAAATTGCAGAATTTGGACATTTTAGACTTGTACCAGAATAGCGGTGCATGCCAAACGTAAGTCTCAAACTTCTTAATCTGATGCAAAGTTGTGAAGTTTGGGATATATTTATAGAGTTCTTCAAACATAACAATCTCCATGGGAATGTTAATGGTGGCATCCTTGAATTGTTGAACCAAATGATCAACCAACTCCGCGAACCCCAACAAATCCTCTTTTATCTTAGAACATTCATCAATAGGATCCAACAAAATAGTAGAGGGAGTGGGTTGAATGCCCCAAGCAGGTAACTTTTCTCTGATTCGTTTGTAGCACACTATGATAGCTGCGTTGCCATCACTTGAGACAAAGATCCCAATTTCCCCATTTTGGATGTTTGGAAGAGTTAGCAAGCCGCTGTAAAGTCCTCCCGCGTGGTATTTTATGAGACCGTGTATTACGTCCCCCAAAACCGCGCGAACTTTGATGCTGAAGTAATGGGGCAATGGAATTGAATGCTGAAGGAAATTTGATATTTGAGTCTTTTTAGTCCAAAAGGTTTTGCGATCAAGAGATTGTATCCAATCTTTGAGGGGAGTCCAATTCGGCTCCAACAGAGAATAATATGGGCAGCTTGTATTATCGGACTGGTGAAAAAAGATTCCACGAGGAATCGGGTCACGCGTTCCATGGTTGATCAAAAAATATCTATACTTCTCCAATTCATCCTCCGAAGAAAAACTAAGTTTCAAATACCGACGGCCTCCATTGTTTTCAATTCTCATGCTAAAAAAAAAGTTCAATAATTGTCAACACTAAAAAAATTACAAGAAACTAGCTAAACACTGAAACATCATATAAATAAGCATGCATCAATTCACAATCATAATTTATCATTACAAATAGAATATCGATAACCAGAGTCACATGTTCAATTTTTTATAAATTACTCTCTTCATTCCATAATATTGTAAGACATTCTCTATTAATAAGTGTCAAAAGACTGTAACACTCCATTTTTTAGTACATTTATTAAGTTAAATGACTAATTTACCCATAATCATATCAATTTTATCATTTTAATATAGAGTAAGTTCCTCCGTTAACTAAACATTTTGTGGTGAGCATTCTTGAATCACTTTGAACTACACACCCTCAACACACTCTTAACAACTCTTTAAATTCTCTTACTTTCAAAAGTTATGTGTACACTTGATGTGAACATTAATTCATCCCAAAGAGCTCTAAAGGACTGGAGATCATAATGTCTTGTCATATCCTTGACCATTAGACATGAAAGCAAGTTTTTGAAACTCAATATACTATTGATAGATAAATGTCAAACAAGTAAACATTGTCTATAAATATAGATGGTTATTGCAAAAATATTCCAAAAAGAACACAGTTATCAATCAATTTTCCATCTAAAATTAACAAATCATACACAATTGGAGAAGTACTCAGGAAAGGAAGAGAACTTTTTTTTTCGTATCATCAATATGATTACGTAAACTAGAGATTAATGTAGTGAAGAAGGGACCTTGTTCTACTAAAGAGTTAACACATCATACAAGTACACATTTTTTAGTGAGAAGTTAAAATTATTCAGTCTAGGAAGAATCGAATATGTCATCAGACCAAGTCAAACTTTATTCAGTTATCTGCAAATTTAAGGACCTTCACACCTACCAACTCAAAATTCTCATATAAATCCTATTCCTATCTGGGCATGAGCTCTATAAGTCCATCTTATTTATGTTTGTGTCACGCTAAACTGGAATCTAGACAAAAAGTTAAGACACTCACTTAAAAAACACCCAGAATTGAAGTGAGGTTAAGGTGGACTCCAATTTGAGACAAAAACAAAATTGGCTTGTATGCATAGAATACATAATTATGAAGTATACTACTCCTAAAGTATTCACTACCACCAAAAAATATACAATAAGAACAACCATGTTGGCTTTTATGATGATGGTTCTTTCAGCTATCTAAAATATATCGTTATCATATAACACGGTATAATTTTGTGCGAAGGATATAACTCTGAGCAGTATTTCCAGCTTGTTTTAGATTATTTAGTATTTACACATACATATTGCACATATTTTACTAAAAGTATAATGATAGGCTAAATAAAAAAATTGAAGCTTGGTAGCTGCTTGAACTTCAGAACTAACATGGTTGGTGTTCTTATTGTATATTTTTTGGTGGTAGTGAATACTTTAGGAGTAGTATACTTCATAATTATGTATCCTATGCATACAAGCCAATTTTATTTTTGTCTCAAATTGGAGTCCACCTTAACCTCACTTCAATTCTGGGTGTTTTTTTTCTCTCCAAGTGAGTGTCTTAACTTTTTGTCTAGATTCCAGTTTAGCGTGACACAAAAAAAAATAAGATGGACTTATAGAGCTCATGCCCAGATAGGAATAGGATTTATATGAGAATTTTGAGTTGGTAGGTGTGAAGTTCCTTAAATTTGCAGATAACTGAATAAAGTTTGACTTGGTCTGATGACATATTCTATTCTTCCTAGACTGAATAATTTTAACTTCTCACTAAAAAATGTGTACTTGTATGATGTGTTAACTCTTTAGTAGAACAAGGTCCCTTCTTCACTACATTAATCTCTAGTTTGCGTAATCATATTGATGATATGAAAAAAAAAGTTCTCTTCCTTTCCTGAGTACTTCTCCAATTGTGTATGATTTGTTAATTTTAGATGGAAAATTGATTGATGTGTTCTTTTTGGAATATTTTGCAATAACTTTAAAAACTTGCTTTCATGTCTAATGGTCAAGGGTATGACAAGACATTATGATCTCCAGTCCTTTAGAGCTCTTTGGGATGAATTAATGTTCACATCAAGTGTACACAACTTTTGAAAGTTAGAGAATTTAAAGAGTTGTTAAGAGTGTGTAGTTCAAAGTGATTCAAGAATGCTCACCACAAAATGTTTAGTTAACGGAGGAACTTACTCTATATTAAAATGATAAAATTGATATGATTATGGGTAAATTAGTCATTTAACTTAATAAATGTACTAAAAAATGGAGTGTTACAGTCTTTTGACACTTATTAATAGAGAATGTCTTACAATATTATGGAATGAAGAGAGTAATTTATAAAAAATTGAACATGTGACTCTGGTTATCGATATTCTATTTGTAATGGTAACTTATGATTGTGAATTGATGCATGCTTATTTATATGATGTTTCAGTGTTTAGCTAGTTTCTTGTAATTTTTTTAGTGTTGACAATTATTGAACTTTTTTTTTAGCATGAGAATTGAAAACAACTATCTTCATGGAGGACGTCGATATTTGAAAGTTAGCTTTCCTTCGGAGGATGAATTGGAGAAGTATAGATATTTTTTGATCAACCATGGAACGCGTGACCCGATTCCTCGTGGAATCTTTTTTCACCAGTCCGATAATACAAGCTGCCCATATTATTCTCTGTTGGAGCCGAATTGGACTCCCCTCAAAGATTGGATACAATCCTTTTGGACTAAAAAGACTCAAATATCAAATTTCCTTCAGCATTCAATTCCATTGCCCCGTTACTTCAGCATCAAAGTTTGCGCGGTTTTGGGGGACGTAATACACAGTCTCATAAAGTCCCACGTGGGAGGATTTTACAGCGGCTTACTTACTCTTCCAAACATCCAAAATGGAAAAACTGGGATCTTTGTCTCAAATGATGGCAACGCAGCTATCATAGTGTGCTACAAACGAATCAGAGAAAAGTTACCTGCTTGGGGCATTCAACCCACTCCCTCTACTATTTTGTTGGATCCTATTGATGAATGTTCTAAGATAAAAGAGGATTTGTTGGGGTTCGCGGAGTTGGTTGATCATTTGGTTCAACAATTCAAGGATGCCACCATTGACATTTCCATGGAGATTGTTATGTTTGAAGAACTCTATAAATATATCCCAAACTTCACAACTTTGCATCAGATTAAGAAGTTTGAGACTTATGTTTGGCATGCACCGCTATTCTGGTCCAAGTCTAAACTGTCCAAATTCTGCAATTTTATGTTTGTCGTACACCGCAAAAAATTTAGTGTTGCTGTTGATTATTCTAGATTGGTCAATTGGCAAAGTGTGATAGTGCTTAGAGGACCGACAAATCGTCTCTACGCTATATTTCATCACGACATTGGTTCTGCAAGAACATATAATATGAATGTTGAGATGATAATAGTATTCATAAGAAATGCTATGCAACATTTATCCCACAGTAGTGTAAGTTTGCTTTTGTACATTATTATTTTCATATTTTGTATTTACTTGTTTATTATTTAATTAAATTGCATGCTTTTTGCTTGTAGACCTACTCATTTGGCCACCAAGAAGCTATTGAAGTCGTACACGAGCAGTATCCAGACTGGCTTCCGATACTATATACTTCTTTGGTCGGGGGTCTCGGGCCTAGTATTGCACATTCAATCAAACGACCTTTTCGTACTTTTCATGAGTTATTCGAGGAAGAGTTTGATACATAGATGCAGGTACATCTAAGGTCCTTAAGACTCTTTAGTTATCAGTCAGACAAAGACTCCACGTGGAATGTTTATGTTGTAGTGCAAATGTGAATCACTGCATTTGCACGATGTACCTTAGTTGTAAGTATATGCTATACTTGTGGCTGTATTTTGCGAATAAATCTAAGTAATATACTCCCTCCATATCACAAAAGATGTCTAGAATAGAAAAGATATTTGTTCCCGAAAGATGTATAAAGTACACAATTCAAATTCATGAAGACTATTTTACCCTTAGGGTCTGTTTGGGAACCTTGATTCGATGGCTTGGAATTGGAATTGGGACTCCCAAAACCAATTCCGTTGTTCTGATGGTGAATATGGGTTTAGAATTGAGATTGATTTAGAAGTCCAAATCTGTGAATAACATTAATCCAATACCAAGGCTATCCATGAGATTTTAAACTTATTCGACCAATATATAAAAAGTAAATCTAATAAATATATGCATTTTTTTTTAGATTTCAATATTTTTAAATTTCCACCATCAATTATAAATTAAAGACAATAGTGAAGTATACCTAAATATAATAAACTTTTTATTTTCTATCGTATGTAGTTCAAAATTATTAGAAAGTCTGATAAAAGTGTCCAAAATAAATATAGTTATCCAAGCTTTTAGATTTTACCCTTTGTTTTTCGTGACAAACAGTTTTTTTCTTTCTTTCTTTTCCTTCTGTTTCTCCATCTCATGAGCAAATAATGTGAAATCAGGCAGTAAGAGGAGTTTTGGAGATATTGATGATGTCGATAATACTTTTTGTTGAATAATAAATTACAGAACATGCTATTGTATAGAATAAATTAATATTAATTAATCATAATCTTAACCAAAATCACAGAACCACCCTAGATCAGAAGTAATTAAAACAAAATTGCACTAAATTAACAATAAACCTTTATGGTACCAAAAATAAATTTACAGAGAAATTAAACCACAAATCGTTCATAAAAACCAATCACCACAAATATCAACAAAATGTTTGAAGAAGAAACGTATCAGGACAAAGGAATAACGAAGATAAACAAGAGAACCAAGTGATGAAATCAAGCCCTAAACGTTGTGGGGAAGAAGATGATTGAGCTATTTGCAAGAAAGTTGGATAGAATTTGTCGAGAGAGATAAGATCGAAAAAAAAACTGACTGTGTATTGAGCGTGTTTTAGTGTGCGCCCGACAATTGATTGTACGGAATTCTTAAGTTTTGTTTTAAAAATCTCATGGATAGCCTTGGTATTGGATTAATGTTATTCACAGATTTGGACTTCTAAATCAATCTCAATTCTAAACCCATATTCACCATCAGAACAATGGAATTGGTTTTGGGAGTCCCAATTCCAATTCCAAGCCATCGAATCAAGGTTCCCAAACAGACCCTAAGGGTAAAATAGTCTTCATGAATTTGAATTGTGTACTTTATACATCTTTCGGGAACAAATATCTTTTCTATTCTAGACATCTTTTGTGATACGGAGGGAGTGTATAAGTATATTGCTTAGATTTATTCGCAAAATACAGCCACAAGTATAGCATCTACTTACAACTAAGGTACATCGTGCAAATGCAGTGATTCACATTTGCACTACAACATACACATTCCACGTGGAGTCTTTGTCTGACTGATAACTAAAGAGTCTTAAGGACCTTAGATGTACCTGCATCTATGTATCAAACTCTTCCTCGAATAACTCATGAAAAGTACGAAAAGGTCGTTTGATTGAATGTGCAATACTAGGCCCGAGACCCCCGACCAAAGAAGTGTATAGTATCGGAAGCCAGTCTGGATACTGCTCATGTACGACTTCAATAGCTTCTTGGTGGCCAAATGAGTAGGTCTACAAGCAAAAATCATGCAATTTAATTAAATAATAAACAAGTAAATACAAAATATGAAAATAATAATGTACAAAAGCAAACTTACACTACTGTGGGATAAATGTTGCATAGCATTTCTTATGAATACTATTATAATCTCAACATTCATATTATATGTTCTTGCAGAACCAATGTCGTGATGAAATATAGCGTAGAGACGATTTGTCGGTCCTCTAAGCACTATCACACTTTGCCAATTGACCAATCTAGAATAATCAACAGCAACACTAAATTTTTTGCGGTGTACGACAAACATAAAATTGCAGAATTTGGACAGTTTAGACTTGGACCAGAATAGCGGTGCATGCCAAACATAAGTCTCAAACTTCTTAATCTGATGCAAAGTTGTGAAGTTTGGGATATATTTATAGAGTTCTTCAAACATAACAATCTCCATGGAAATGTCAATGGTGGCATCCTTGAATTGTTGAACCAAATGATCAACCAACTCCGCGAACCCCAACAAATCCTCTTTTATCTTAGAACATTCATCAATAGGATCCAACAAAATAGTAGAGGGAGTGGGTTGAATGCCCCAAGCAGGTAACTTTTCTCTGATTCGTTTGTAGCACACTATGATAGCTGCGTTGCCATCATTTGAGACAAAGATCCCAGTTTTTCCATTTTGGATGTTTGGAAGAGTAAGTAAGCCGCTGTAAAATCCTCCCACGTGGGACTTTATGAGACTGTGTATTACGTCCCCCAAAACCGCGCAAACTTTGATGCTGAAGTAACGGGGCAATGGAATTGAATGCTGAAGGAAATTTGATATTTGAGTCTTTTTAGTCCAAAAGGTTTTGCGATCAAGAGATTGTATCCAATCTTTGACTTCCAACAGAGAATAATATGGGCAGCTTGTATTATCGGACTGGTGAAAAAAGATTCCACGAGGAATCGGGTCACGCGTTCCATGGTTGATCAAAAAATATCTATACTTCTCCAATTCATCCTCCGAAGGAAAACTAAGTTTCAAATACCGACGGCCTCCATGAAGATAGTTGTTTTCAATTCTCATGCTAAAAAAAAAAGTTCAATAATTGTCAACACTAAAAAAATTACAAGAAACTAGCTAAACACTGAAACATCATATAAATAAGCATGCATCAATTCACAATCATAAGTTACCATTACAAATAGAATATCGATAACCAGAGTCACATGTTCAATTTTTTATAAATTACTCTCTTCATTCCATAATATTGCAAGACATTACCTATTAATAAGTGTCAAAAGACTGTAACACTCCATTTTTTAGTACATTTATTAAGTTAAATGACTAATTTACCCATAATCATATCAATTTTATCATTTTAATATAGAGTAAGTTCCTCCGTTAACTAAACATTTTGTGGTGAGCATTCTTGAATCACTTTGAACTACACACCCTCAACACACTCTTAACAACTCTTTAAATTCTCTAACTTTCAAAAGTTATGTGTACACTTGATGTGAACATTAATTCATCCCAAAGAGCTCTAAAAGACTGGAGATCATAATGTCTTGTCATATCCTTGACCATTAGACATGAAAGCAAGTTTTTGAAACTCAATATACTATTGATAGATATATGTCAAACAAGTAAACATTGTCTATAAATATAAATGGTTATTGCAAAAATATTCCAAAAAGAATAGTGTTATCAATCAATTTTCCATCTAAAATTAACAAATCATACACAATTGGAGAAGTACTCAGGAAAGGAAGAGAATTTTTTTTTCGTATCATCAATATGATTACGCAAACTAGAGATTAATGTAGTGAAGAAGGGACCTTGTTCTACTAAAGAGTTAACACATCATACAAGTACACATTTTTTAGTGAGAAGTTAAAATTATTCAGTCTAGGAAGAATCGAATATGTCATCAGACCAAGTCAAACTTTATTCAGTTATCTGCAAATTTAAGGAACTTCACACCTACCAACTCAAAATTCTCATATAAATCCAATTCCTATCTGAGCATGAGCTCTATAAGTCCATCTTATTTATGTTTGTGTCACGCTAAATTGGAATCTAGACAAAAAGTTAAGACACTCACTTGGAGAGAAAAAAAACACCCAGAATTGAAGTGAGGTTAAGGTGGACTCCAATTTGAGACAAAAACAAAATTGGCTTGTATGCATAGGATACATAATTATGAAGTATACTACTCCTAAAGTATTCACTACCACCAAAAAATATACAATAAGAACACCAACCATGTTAGTTCTGGAGTTCAAGCAGCTACCAAGCTTCAATTTTTTTATTTAGCCTATCATTAATCATTATATTTTTAGTAAAATATGTGCAATATGTATGTGTAAATACTAAATAATCTATAACATTGTCAGCTAAAATCCTAAAACACACCTGTTAATAAGTGAACAGACAAGGAAAGGAGAGGAGACAATCAGTGAAAGAGAACATCTATTTCATCCATCCATTAGGCAAGGGGTAGTATAGGACATAGTTAAATTAGACTTAAAAACAAAACAAATGACGAAACTTATACAAAGTGCAATCTAAATATAGATTTTAATAGCTACCCCCGACAAATTAGATCATTTATATTTTGCTGTAGGAGAATGTTCATTGACCCCGATAAATATGTATATCTTCTAATGCAACTTAATTAATGACATTGTTACGTCACTACAGTATAATTTCTTTGAAAGGAGCTACTAAATAATTGTCCTGTATTTTTTTTCTCTAATAGTTAGTAAATATTCAAATTTTAGGGTTAAATGCATTTACCTCACTCTACTTTACCCAAACTATCAACGTCTCACTAAACTTCTTTTTCTTACAGTCAACTCAATAAACTTTAATTCGCTTAAAGAAATTTGAAATTTCGTCTTGTGAGTTAATTATTTGACAGAAAAGTGACGGTGCACAATGACATGTACAATATGATTCAGGTACAACCCATCCATTACCCACACTAATGTAACTTAGATTAATTGAATTAGTTTTAAAGACCAAACTTTGGGGTTTAATAAAATCGGGGTCTTCCTCCACCATCTCAATGACCTCTATGACCTTGAAGATCGATGGAGGCAGCAAGAGAAACAAGGAATTTAAAGAGAAAGGATAACCCGTTAAATGTTTCAGTCTCTAAAACTTTGTTATCGAGTATCAACAAATTTATAAACTTGGGGTGTATATTTTTGAATGTTTAATTTTGTTAATCAATGATGAACACTCAAATGGATTTTACCTTGATTTCCCATCATTTTGAAGATCTAAAATGGAAGAAGAGCAATTTCTGGAGACTTTGGTAGATGAAAATAGAATATGGAGAGACGGAGAAACAACAATTTGCTCTTTCGTTTAGATTAATTACTATTTCCTTTTTTATGATAAATGAGGTTATTTATACACATCATCACTGAACCATCATGTCACCCTTGAGGTGGTGTAATTATATGCCAACTCAGCTTTATGTTAAAAGCCAAACTAGCTTAACGATTTTTGTAATGTTTTGTAAGAAAATTAAAGTTTAGCGAGTCGTTTTTGACAGGAAAAAAAGTTCATGAGGCATTTGATAGTTAGGGTAAACTAGAGTGATTAAAAAACATTTAACCCAAGAATTACATATCCTAGGAAGCATGGATTCTTTACTATCCCGTTGAACAATGATATTTTAAAATAATAAATCTTAGAGAGAAAGGAAATTTAGAGGAAGAAAATTAGTAAAAGTTTAGAGAGAGACGTGATAGGATAAAAAAAAGATAAAGAGAGAACATGAAAATGGAGTTTAGAAAGAGAGTGTAGAAAAAATAGAGAAAGTAACTAAAAACTTTTAGAGGTAGAAAGTCGATACAAAAAATTTAGAGCCGAAATTTTTTAGAGAAAGGAAATGGGAAATGGGAGCACTACAAAAAAAAAGTCATTGCCGACGGGCTCCCTCCACCGTCGGCAATGAGGTCATTGGCGACGGCAATACCCGTCGCCCCACAGGTCGTCGCCCCGGGCTCCCGTCGACCGCCGTTGGTAAAAAGGTCATTGGCGACGGTAAACCATCGGCAATGACTCATTAGCGACGACAATGGGCGACGGGAATACCGTCGGCAATGACTGTAAAAATTTTTATTAAAATTTTCATTAGCGACGGGAACGCCGTCGGCAATGACTTATTTCCCGTCGGCAATGACTTTAAATTTTTTTTAGTAAAAATGTCATTAGCTTGTGTCTATGCACCAGGCTTGTAGGCAGGCTGTAATGTAAGTTGTAACAATGGAAAATGCATATCAGAATTGATTGTTAGTTACTGAGCAGTTGCATATAGGGGACTTGGTTTAAGCATTGACAGAGAGCAATGAAAACAAGCTGGAAATTTCAGCAAATTTGGGGGGGCACTTAAGTTGACTGCTCAGAGTTATATCCTTCACACAAAATTATACCGTGTTATATGATAACGATATATTTTAGATAGCTGAAAGAACCATCATCATAAAAAATTTAGATAATTGGTAAAATTTCTTTTTAATTCTGCATTTGTAATCCTAAGCAGGTAGCAGCTAATGAACTAACCTTAAGATAATCTTGTTGCTACAAAACAAGATAACTCGTAGTATAAGATAATTCTTTCAAAAATGTTGTAATGGAGGATTCACAATTTGGAAGGAGAACAACACAAATGAAAAGAAGTCTATATGAACCAGAAAAAAAATTGACATGAAAATATAATAAACACCATAAGCTAAAATCAAGATAACTCGTAGTATAGACATAAGGTTTTCCTTATGTCTATGCACCAGGCTGACTACTTACATTGATGACGTCAGAATCTTCAGGCCTAGAGTTGAGGATGGTTATATGCTTCTTTTGATACCTTAAAATTAATAACTGCACATACTTGGATATCTTTATTTGGAAAAAAGCAAGTGACAGAGTAGCTTTATGCCTGCAAGAATGATACCACAATCAAATAACAACAAATAATTTACATTGAAAATAATTATAATTGGTATATATACTTCTAACAACAAATAATTTTATATAATTGGTAAATAAACATGAAATTCACAATTTGAATGACGACTAGCAGAGTGTTGACTTTGAATTTTAATTACTTGTAATTATTAACATGAAAAACTTTAAATACAAAAACACAATGCCATGAGATGAGAGAGTCAGTAAAAAGAACTTGCCGAAACTCAAATGAGATTCAAATTCTAGGACATATATGTACAGTTGTATTCATGTTAGCCCCAGTAGAATCAAAATAATAAATTAATCGACAAACATAGTATATGTGCTCACATTAAAGTGAAATTTCTGTGAAATTCAAACATAGTATATAATTGCATTATGTATACTATGTTAATCTTTTACAGCTGCATTAAAGTGAAATTCAAACATCTTTTTCAGGACATATAATTATATGCATTATGTCTATGCTGCTTTTTTTAGGTTGTTGTGTGGGGGAATCTATTCCAACATTACAAAAGGATCATGTTTCCACTGATATATATATACATATATATCCCGAGTTCTTGACCACAATTCAACTAATTTCCTTGCTGATTTCCCAGGACAGAAAATAGAAAAAAGGAGGGAGTAAGCAGGAAGTGCACAAATCAATGAAATAATATTTATATTTTTTTTCAAAGCAGCCTGTTTTGCAAGAAATAATCCAATGAGAAGGAACTAAATAAGAAAGATAACTGTATTTGATTCACACAGGAATTCCAGTTTAACTAGATAATTGTATTTGATTCACACGGTAATTCCTACAAACATCTGTAAAGCTAAACAAGAGACTTTTTCCATTCACCAGAAACTAACGGATTCCCTCAAGTTATCCTTTAATCTCACTATACTATCTATTTAATTATCATCAACCAGGCAATTCTCACAGTCAAATTCAACTTTAATTTTTGGATATATACCAAGACACACTTAGCAGACAGATAAAACTCAGGACTACAAAATGGTAAATGATAAAATAAAATCAAGCTCACTCTTATTTTAGTAACCAGTGAAAACTTTGATCAAACAACCCTACATAATCCATAAAGAGAAGAAATTTTTGAAACATGCCTATGAACAAGAATGGTTCAAAGTGAAAATGGTTAGACACTAAAAACCCCTAACAAGGCCAACCAATCTTTCCCCATTCTTATGGTTAGACACTAGAAACCACAATAATGCTTAAAACAATGTCGGTTGCTAGGATCATGTTTCCACTGATATATATATACATATATCCCGAGTTCTTGACCACAATTCAACTAATTTCTTTTCTGATTTCCCAGGACAGAAAATAGAAAAAAGGAGGGTTTCGTTTCAAAAGAAAAAATGAAAGCCACTTAACAAATAATGTATCAAATTAGAAATTAGTCAGAATTAAATGTAAATACTGAAACAACTCATGCCAACTACCAGCAACAACTAACAGTCCACATGTTATACAAAGAACCAAAACACCAGTTAGATACAAGCCTGACCTTTTTCTTGTATGATGCTGGCTTATAGTAAACACTTCAAATGCATATAACTTAATGATCTAAACATCAAAGAAGATGACTAACCAATTCACAACATCTTCAGATTCGTTTTCCGGCGAACGATTCGGTCGTCTTCCCTAGTTCTGCTCCGCACGCCCAAATTAGAAATTAAACTTCTCACGCCCAAATCGCTGAACCAAATCACACATACCCGAAATCGTTCAATGTGTTCTGAAATGAATGTTCTCACGCCCAATTTCGGATTAAAATCGCTAAAATCAGTCGGCTGTTTGGTCGGGTGTTGTGATAAGAGTTTCACAAATTCAAACAAAAAGAATTACAGAGAAAAAACAGAAAAGAATCAATGGTAGGTTTGGAATTGATTAGAAATGTATTCAGAAGCATTGTCATTACACAGATAAAATCCTCACCAGCTCTCTTTCCTCTATTTATATCTAGCTGTCATTCTTCTAACTACTACAACTGTCAGCCTAACTCAGTTTCCCTCTTTATTTTGAATTTCTCACGCTCATGCCAGCTGTCTGCTTGGTTATTGACTCCTTAGCCCTTCCTTGATCGTCTGATATGTGTTGAGCTGCTGCAGCTCACAACTTGACTCCTTAGCCCTTCCTTGATCGTCTGATATGTGTTGAGCTGCTGCAGCTCACAACTTCGGGAAGAGGGAAACCGAAAAAGGGGCTGAAATTTGGAAAGACACTGTAATGGGTTATTAAAGTGAGGGAGTCGTCGAGCCTAGACACTGTAATGGGCGAATTGAGAGGGAAAATAGGCGATTTGAGAGGGAAAGGAGAAAAAAGATAGAATTAGGTTATATTTTGGAGGGAAATTGGAATTGGGAAAAAATTACCTTGCTCGAAAGAGACAAAGATGGACGGCGCCGGCGACGGCGAGATTAAACTCCAAGGGCGACGGCAACAGGAAGAGGTGAATGCAGTTTCACGCGAGAGGAAGAAAGGGTGAAAGAGCAGAAGTGAAAAATTAAACTGGTTGTAATTAAAGGATAAAATGCACGGGTTGCCCGTCATTTGGGTATTGAGGGTATTGAGCCCTAAGGCGTTGACTTTCTATTTGGCACTCAAGACGCCTATATGGATTAGCATTTTTCAAATTAAACTTTCACCTGTGTTTTTGCTGACGTTGTCGTTTTACAATTAAATCAGGTCATGATTCGAACTCAAAACCTCCCACTTGGAATCTATGGTCAGCCCATGATTCGAACTCAAAACCACCCATCTAGGACATCAAACCATCTGAGCTTCATAAGACTTGCAATTTCTTTAACAAAAGAAGTAACATTTATACCAAATCAATTCATTTCCCCCAACATAATAATAATAATAATTATAATAACAACAACAATAATAATAATAATAACGATAATAATAATAATAATAATAACGATAATAATAATAATAACAATAATAGAACCACAACAAGTGGCGCAGAGGTGCAAGCCGCCCTGGGAACGAACCGTAAACCCGGACGACTCAGGATCGACTCCCACTAGCAACATTTGGAGGGGCACTAATAATGCTCCGCTGTGGTCACGGATCGCACCTTTATGGGCGGAGCCATGTCTTAGGCCGAGCCTGTGCGCAAAGCCTGGTCCGGGGTGGGGAGACTTAGTCCGACTGCGGTTGAGAAACTCCACATTATCAAAAAAAATAATAAATAATAATAATAATAATAATAATAATAATAATAATAACGATAATAATAATAATAATAAAAAGGGGGCGTCGCGAGTGTCACCACGTAGGAAGTCAACGCCCATGTGGCGCATGGGGGCTCAATATCCAAATTTTCGAATAAAAAGGGGCTCGATTTGCATTGACCAAAAGAAAGAGGCTCAATACCCAAATAGACCTAAAGTTCAGAGGTAACCTATGCATTTTACCCTGTAATTAAATACAAACTCATTCTCGACGGCAATGTCGTCCCTAATACTCCCGTCGAGAATGACCTCATTCCCGACGGCACATGTCGTCGCCAATGACATGAGACCGTCGACCTATATTTTTAGCGCGCGAAGAGAATATACATGCGCAAAAAAGGCTGAAGGATCCATTGGCGACGGCATACATTCACGACGGTAATGCCGTCGATATTGAGGTCTGTTGGGCCGCGTTTATTTGGGCTGGCCGGGTCAAATCCATTTTGATCCTTGGAGTATTGAGTTATTATTTAATTGAAGTTTTCGATGGACTTGAGCTGGAAATGATCAAGGAAGATAGGTGGCAAATTATGGGGTTAATATCTTAACTGAGAAGGCTCCGTAATCGGGGGGAGTTGGTGAGCCGAGAATGGGCACGGTTTTGGAATGAATGGGAGGAGATAAATATGGAGCAGAGCACTGTTTTCCTCTTCTCTCACTTGGAATGAAACAAAGGGATAACCAAGAAAAATGGTCTGCCCAAAACATGGTAGGAGTAATGGGCAGCATTTGTTCTTCCGATATATTCTTGAGAGTGGAAGGTTGATATATTATTCTCATTATCCCATCCATGTGCCCGCTATGTATAGAACTAAACAAGTAATGGCAGCTTCGGATTTAGCAAAAGTATATGGTCAACATACTTTATGTTTTTTAACAATTTGTTCCCATGATCAATTGTTGGACGTATGGGAGAGGATGGGCAATTTCGGAATAAGTGAAGTTTGTAGGTAATAAAGCAAGTAGGCAGCAACATATTCATGATAAGAAGAGTCTATTCTTCAAACCAAGTTTTTAGCATAATACTAAACCAGTACATTTTGATAGTTCAGGACAACTTTTAGCTTTCTTTTTTTTACCTTCAGCAGAATAGAGATAAAAAAAGTTCAAGGATTCAATCCAGGTAGCTTTTGGACAGCCAGTTCAAGCAACAATTGTGTTAATCTTAACCTCTTTAACCAACATGAAAAAAGAAACAAAATTACTTGGAAGAATATATATTATGATCCTCACTTGGAATACATAAGCCCGGCTGGAACGCAGAGATCCAAACATAGTACCGATTTCCTCAAACCAAATAATGATGTATATACAACAGAAGCAAAAATCGGGTTTTTGTTTTACAAGGAGGAGCTGCACTTATGTTCTTGTTTCGGTTGGAGAATGAGATTCATCTAGGGATACTCAATCTTGTGTTTTGATTTCCCTTTGTGGTTTCTCATGTATTTAGAACTTGAAGGTTAGGATGGGATCAACTTGAATCACCGACCACTTCAAACTAAAACTATCAGTAACACATTATTTTATTTTTTGGGAATATTCAGGAATTCGAAAGAGAGGTAAGAGTATAAACAATAACTTTGCACCCATCATAAAGAATTCACAACACTCTGCTGCTACAAAAAAATTGCATGCTCCTGCTTCCCAAAATGAACTTCCAGCCTCAAAAGTAAGAAAAATTATAAAAGGAATACCTCATAGACATAACTTAAAAGCTCAGGACTTTTATCTATGGTCAAACCCAGATTTCAGTTTGGCAATCCTATCTTATACACCACAATTTCAAACATTAAAGGCTTAACAATTAGCTTTTCTATTTACTGTAACATAGCAGAGGTATTACCTCTTGAGCCGACTTGAATTCAATCTTGCTTCAATTAAGTTCTTCAAATCAAAGCTTAGCTTTTCTTGACCAACTCTCCCTTTTTATACTTGACAGCCTCTTAGAGGCATTTTATCGAACATAACATGTGCATTTCTTTATAGGACAGAACTCATAAGTATTTGGTTATGCTTTAGCCCAGATTTTACTATCCTTATCACTCCACACAACAATCACATTTAACTTTAAATTCTAATAAAATAACTTAAACATTTCTTCTTTGCCGAAATTGTTGAGCTTTTACCGAAATTGATGAAGTTTAGTAACCCTTTCGGGTGTGTTAGAGCTTAACAGTTAAAGAAGAAAGGAAAATGGAACAGGCGGAGAAGAGATACACTTTTTTGAAAGTCCCCTTTCCCAGAATTCATGTAATGCAACAGCTAATAAAGCTAACACAATCACTCCCATGCAACACATAATAACTTAACAGGAAATTTTCTACCAATCAAACAACATCAATAACAGCTGAAAAAATAAATTGTAAGACGGATCATGAAAAAAAACATAAATCCACTTATTGGTCACATCAAATCATCAATTTAGAGCAGAATTTGAAAAAAAAAATAAAGCTTTTTACCAATGATTGCAGATTATTGTGGCCTGATCAGAAACTTCAGCCATTATTACCTCAATAGAAATTCCACAAATACACTATTTCTTAATCAAAATTCCCTGCAACAATAACAAAAGATCAATTATTAGTTCCTAATTCAACATACCCATAAGGGACACAAATTGTGAACTCCCTATTAGATCATTTAAACAATTGTAATTAATATATCATCTGGTTTGAATTTCAGCTCTAAGATTAACCACCAAACAGAAAATTCAAAGGAAGAGAGAATCGGAAACCTATGCTTTGATAGTGGAGTAGAATGGATGCGATTTATAGGCTGATCTGTTTTTCTGTTTTGGGTCGATTTGGGTCTATGGAACGGGTGGAGAGATACACTTTTTTGAAAGCCCCCTTTCCTAGAACCTCTTTATACTGAAAATTACACAACATAAACCAGATTGAGGAAAAAGTTATAATGCAGTAGTCTCAACTCAAAAGCAATGAAAGTTAATATCAGAAAAAATAACAATGGCAAAGTATTGTTGAAATAATTTCAATGTAGAATACATATGTGAGAGAGATAGAAAGGGAAGTGTGTGTACTGAGTACTGACCCGACCATATCAACCAGACCATATCAACCAGAAGCATTGACCTCAACGAGCTCAGCTTCAAAATCGTCCGGATCTGGTTCGGACGTTGATTCATGGGCAATTTAATACAAAGCAATTGACCAACAACAAGCAAATTAGGGCAATTTATACATCTACACACACATTTATGGAGATAAATAAAGCATACCGGAACTGAACCAAGCAAGTGGCTGGTGGGAAGACCAGTGTAGGATTCTTCCGATGACATGGTGATAGAACGGGGAAAGATCGATATGTAGAGAGAGAAAGTGATTTGCTCAATTTCCAAAATTCTGTGTAAAACAGAGAGAGAGACAGAGGTTTGAAATTTGAACAGGGGAATGAGAGAGCTGCTGACGTGTAATTGGATGCGACACTTGTATATTTTCTCTCTGCTGTGTTTTATATTGTAGATTTGTGAAAAAATGGACGCACTAGTTAGTAGTATTTTCTGAAAATAGCCTCAAATACGTTCAACTTTCTAATTTACATACATTTTATTTGACTTTTTTTGAAAATAGGCTAAAAGACAATTTAATTGACGTTGGAAAATAAGAATTCAAACTCAACGCCACTTGAAGTGGCGTTGGGTGTTAATCCTTTCTTTGTCCATAATTATCTTAATTAGATTTTTTTAAAACAAAAAAGTTATTCGATTTTTTAAAAAAAAAAAGTAAATTCATTTTTTAAAAAACAAAATTTGATAACTATTTTTTATAAAGCAAATTTTAAAATAAAAAAGATGTACTTGAACACCAGTTCAAGTGGCGTTGAACCTTTTTTTTTAATAAACCAAATATGAAAGCAAATTTTAAAATAAAAAAGATGTCAGACTACTTGAACGCCAGTTCAAGTGGCGTTTGAACTTTTTTTTTTTTTTTATAAACCAAATATGAAAGCAAATTTTCAAATAAAAAGTAGTCAGACTACACTTGAATGCCAATTCAAGTGGCGTTCGAAAATTTTTTTTTTTTTTTAATAAACCAAATATGAAAGCAAATTTGAAAAAAAAAAAATGTCACTACTTGAACGCCACTTGAAGTGGTGTTAGAATTTTTATTTTTATTTTTTAATAAAACAAATTCGAAAATAGATGTACTTGAATGCCACTGGAAGTGGCATTCGAACCCTTTTTTTTGTTCTTTGTTTTTTTTTAAGTTTTCAAACTCGTATGACAGACTACTTGAACGCCACTTGAAGTGGCGTTAGAACCTTCCTTTTTTTTATCAAATTATGTGACGTTGGAACCTTTTTTTTTATTTGAAAAAGACCCCTTGAACGTCACTTGAAGTGGCATTGGAAACTTTTTATTTTTTAAACCAGCCTTTCAACGCCAAATTAACCAGTGTTGTAACTTTTTTTAAAAATTTTTATATAAAGCAAATTTGAAAATAAAAAAGCAATGTCAGAGATTTGAACGCCACTTGAAGTGGCATTGGAATTTGTCTTTTATATTATTATTAATTTTTTTGTAAATCGTCTCTCCTTCAACGCCAAACTAACTCGCGTTGTAATTTTTAAAAATTTGTTTTTATAAATCAAATTTGAAAAAAAAATACTAAAGTCATTTAACGTCAATCTGACTGGTGTTAAATTTTATTTTTTAGTATTCATAATTAATGAAACTTTTTAAATATATACTTATTTTTGGAAACACTGCTTTCCTAATATCTTTATTCGCTTATGGAACTTTTTTTTATGTCCATAAAGGTCAAAGTATGTTTATGTGTCGTACCTTTTTTTAAGAGTACAAAGATTTAGTCGAGGAAAATGAATAGTTATTAGTCTAGTCTAATATTATTAATTATTACTATAAAATATTAAAAAAAATTAAAATAAACATTTTAACATTATATTCTTTGAGGTTTGAAGTGGTTGGAGTATTATTATTAATAATGTTGTCATATTTGTTGAGTGGAAATTATTATGGTTGAAGTCTTATATACTCCTTCATTTCCAACGCCAATGACAGATAATGAACATAAAAAAATATTGATGTCTGTAAAAAAGTTCAGGAGATCAAATAAAGATATTATAGCAATATAAAAAACATTAAAATATAAAAGACATTCAAATTAGTAAAGCAGTGATATAAAGAACAAGTATTCGCCGAAAATGAAGGAAACGTTGAAGATAAGTACAACACATAAACGATGGATAAAAATAGTACACAACTACATTCGTTCGCATATAAAATTCTATTACATATAACATTTAATGACGTTGAGGTTGTGGTACTTTACTACAATTTTTACTACGATTTGTGTGTTCTTCCTGTCCACACACACCACAATGAACAACTCTATTAGATATGTTCATCTCCGTGTGAATTCTTGTTGTGCCTATACAAGACGAGTCGACATTGCCAACACCTCCACCTAACATACATTCGGGAACCACGTAAAGGACCTCTGAGAGAGGCTAGAGATAGAGGGAGGCCATGCGGCACACATGACCGGATGCATAGATAGATAAGTTTAGATTTTCTTGTGCCTATCTTATTGAGTGAGTTGTATTTAGTATTGAAATCGTAAGTATATATGTTAATGTTTTATTTCTTAAACAAATTATTATTTATTTGGTTTATAAATGAGTAGCACATTATCTGAGTCTTTACTTTTTTTATTTATAATAATGATTAATAATATTAGAACTATTCTGTTAGAGTCGCAACATATTCTTGATCTAACTGCTATGGTGAGACAGATGGCTACATGTAATATACTAGGTGCAACAGCTTGTGGGATCTGTTTACAATCAAACCACACCATAGATGCATGCCCAACATTGCAAGAGGATGAGACTGTGCAACAAGCTAGTGCAATCGGAAACTATCAGGCACAACCTCAGAGGAAGTATGACCCCTATTCAAACACCTATAATCAAGGATGGAGGGATCATCCCTGTTGGGCCACAATACTTTTCATACTGGACCAGGCCGAATGGGCTTGTCCTTTGGACTATGTCACCTTTGTCGTATTGGGTTAAACGACTTGGGCCCCGTTACTTGATTATAATATTGGGCTTAGTCATTGGATTGACTCATTATGTAAGCTGTCACTTTTCCTATCTTTGACCGGTAATCATCACAAAAGGTAGCCGTTGACTATTATGTCTGCCACCTTTCTGCATGGCATTAATGAGGATGGGACTCCGATTACCGGCGGGAGGTAACAGTGGTAGCAGGTAGGAAAATAAGCTACACACTTTCGGCTGAGATGACTGGGGGTGAGAGGAGGTGTCAGGAGATAGTGGGTGGCACAGTAAACCGGGTCTAGGGAACGTATAGGCAAGGATCACAAAAAGGAAGAGGTAACAAAACACAACACATTAACATTATTTTCCACACACTCAGACACTGGTCAATATTTTCCTCTATTGTTAACCTTGTGATCGCCTGTACTGACTCTCACGCCGGAGCTATCCCCCGACGGTCAGGCCGTCAAGCTTTTGGTGTTGACTTGTTGAACTGTGCAGGATCAGGGCGTCTTACGTGATTGGGACGTGGGAGAAGATCTTGGCGTTAACATTGGCGCTAGAAGGAGGGCTGAGTTCTAGTGTCCTGAGTATTTTTCAATCACAACCTGTATTCGTTCTACGTCGGTGTTCATGGGGAAGAGTAGGACACCTACGCCGGAGGGGCAGCCTATAGCTGCCAGTGAATCAGTACAACGAGTATCTGTCAAGGACCGTTTGGGACCTGTACTAAGTGTTCATGCCAGCACGGCGTCCAAACGATCGCATGGAGATTCTCGTCCGAGAGCTGTGAGCAAAGCCAAGAGACAGCTAGTTTTTACAGCAGAGAAAGGGTCCGGTCATGGCCGGAAACGAGTAGAAGGCACCTCGCCTAGAACTCGATACCGGGACGACTAAGACGAAAAGGTTGCCCGTTTGGCTAAGATGGCAGATGAAGCTGATAGGGCCATGGAGCGCTTGTGAAGCAACGGCGGGATGTAGCTGAGCAGATGTCTCGAATGGCAGAGTTGAGGGACGAAGCTTCCAGCTATGTCCAATCTGAAGAACGAGGGCATCAGAGTGGGAAAGAGCCTGTTCATTCCGGGCGTGAGTCTCAAGATCGACCTCGGGAAAGAAGAAGGTCTAGAAGCCCTACTCCTCAAAGATCGAAGAGGGCACATCACCCTATCGGTTCTAAGGAGCAGGGTCGAAGCGAACGAAGAGGTCGATCCAGAGATCGTACTCCGGAGAATACTAAGAAGGTGCTCGTTGTTGCGCATTCCCACCACGGCAGCCGGGTACTGAGACGAAGCAGATCTAGGGGTCGTACACCCGAAAGTCCACCGAGGGCACTCCGCTCTGTGGACCATCATCGTCATAAAAGCCCCTCGAAAGTTGGGGGTTCTATTGTAAGGAACCGGTTCACTCAAAAGAGGGAAGGGTCACTAGAAAAAGAAGCATCGTCCCAACCCGATGGCGTGGAGTATCTAGTAAAAGAGGTGAAGGAGCTTCGGAGGCAGCTTGCCAAGGTACAGAAAGTAAAAGATACTTTGGGAAAGAAGGCATCCCCTTTTTCCGTGGAGATTCTGAAAGAGAAAGCTGACCCCACCAAGAGGTTGCCTCACATTGAAAGTTATGACGGATCGGGGGATCCCTATGACCATAGTCAGGCGTTCGACCGACTGATGGATTATTATGACTTTAGCGATGCTGCTAAGTGTCATACTTTTGTCACGACACTCCGAAAGGATGCTAGGCAATGGATGGGGACTTTGCCTTTGGATTCGATTTCATCCTGGGCGGACATGTGCAATAAGTTCCACGCCCGCTTCGGGAGCAACAGAAGAAGAGGAAAACCAACTAGCTCACTGGCTCAGGTTCGGCAGTACTCGAATGAGTCTTTGGGCCAATATGTGAAGTGATTCCGTGAAGCAGTCGGATAAGTGGCAGACCTGAACGATCTATAAGCCGTGGGACTATTTTAGAATGGGTTAGATCTGGTCAAATCAGAAAAGTTGGTGAAGAAGTTGATGTTTCATCACCCGAAGAGTCTCGCAGAAGCCTTCGACAAAGCGGAAGGTTATATTCTGGTAGAAGAAGCCATGAATAGCCTCAAGCGCCCTTCTTCAGATCGGCTTAAGGAGGCAGATCGGGACAGAGCAGAAGGGGACCAGAGTAGGAATGAAGGAGATAAAGGTCGTCGCGACGGCAGGTCAAAGAAATACAACAATAATTGGAGACAGGGTGGAGAACGCTCGTCCGCTCCCGCTCAGAGGGTAAACAGGACCTATACTGCACTCAATGCTGACAGGGCTGTTATCTTGGAGCAGATTAAGAATCAACCTATTTTCGAACCACCTCGAGATAACATTAAGCCCGGGAAAGGGAATTCTTGTAAGTATTGTGACTATCATCAAGCCTCGGGTCACGATATGAACGACTGTGCTAGTTTGAAAGATTTTATTGAGAGAAAGGTGCAAGACGTGGCTTTAGTTCACTATGTGGCCACCCAAACGAACCAGCAGCAGAATAGAGGACCTGTTCAGGCCGCCCAACCAGTTCAGCAAGTATTCCCCGCTCCTGAACCGCCCGCAAGGCAAGTGATAGATGTCATCACTGGGGGCACTTCGGGCAAACTTGTTGGAAAGAAGCGCCGAAGTTATCTGGATTCGGTCATGTCAGTGGCGGGTACCCTCCCGAAGACTGACAGACCCTTCCCGGGTACGGTAATTTCCTTTACAGATGAGGATTACCCTTCGAAAACGATCGAGCCGCATGATGGATCATTGGTTGTGACGGCACAAGTGGGTTCGGTGGATATGAAGCGTATGATGATCGACAATGGGTCTTCTGTGGATATCTTATATGCTCATGCTTATCAGAGGATGCATCTTGATGGGCAGAAGATGGAGATCGGACAGGAGGCCCCTTTATATAGCTTCAGCAACGACCCGGTCAAAGTGGCTGGAACCATTGAACTGCCGGTTATCTTTGGAACGGCCCCCCAACAGGTAGAAATTATTTGTAAATTTTATGTTGTGCATGTAGATTCCGCTTATAATGCTATTTTGGGGAGGCCCACTTTAACTGCTTTACAAGCTGTAACCTCAATCTCTCATTTCAAAATCAAATTTCCTACGGCTCATGGGGTTGGGGAGATAAAAGGAGATCTGGATCTGGCCAGAAGACGTTATAGAAATGTCGTGATCACTTCGGGAGTAGGGGTGTCGAAGCAAAAACAGACCATGGCAATAGAGATCGAACCCTTCACGGAAAGCAGCTCAGAACCGTTGGTCATGACAGCCGAAGAAACAGAAGAGATAGAGCTCATCCCGGGCAAGGCTAACAAGACGGTGAAAATAGGTTCGGGTCTACCAGAACCTCTCAGGACGAACCTCATTGAACTTCTGCAGTGTTATGTTGACATCTTCGCCTAGGAACCTCAGGATATGCCGGGAGTGAGCAGGGATATCGTAGAGCATCGGTTAGAAGTGGACCCGTCGAAGAAGCCAGTTCGGCAAAAGAGGAGGATCTTTGCGCCCGAGCGCCAAAGAATCATCGATGAAGAAATTGTGAAGCTGCTAGCTGCTGACTTCATCTTTGAGATCGACTATCCGTAGTGGATGGCAAACGTGGTGCTAGTCTAGAAGCAGAATGGGAAATGGCGAGTTTACATCGACTACACGGATCTGAATAAAGCTTGTCCAAAGAATTTCTACCCGTTACCCCACATTGACCAGCTCATCGATGCAACTTCGGGGTATGCCTTGTTGAGCTTCATGGATGCATTCTCTGGCTATCATCAAATCTCCATGTGTAAAGAGGATATACCGAAGACGGCGTTCATTACGCATCGTTCGGTATATGCCTACAAGAAAATGACCTTCGGCCTCATCAACGCCGGGGCCACTTACCAGAGGATGATGAACTATGTCTTCAGGCGTCAGTTGGGCAAGACTATAGAAGTATATGTGGATGACATGATTGTTAAGAGCATGTTGGTGCACAAACATCTGGATGACCTGGAGGAATGCTTTCAGACAGTCCGTCATCACAAATTGAGACTGAATCCTGCCAAGTGCACCTTCGGATTAGGGGCTGGCAAATTTTTGGGTTATCTGGTCAGCCAGAGGGGAATTGAAGCCAATCCAGAGAAGATTCAAGCGATCCTGAACATGAAGACTCCTCAATCATTTAAAGACGTTCAGCGTCTGACTGGAAGAATTACAGCTTTGAAGAGGTTTATGTCCAAATCGACAGAAAGGTGTTTGTCGTTTTTTGACACGTTGAAAGGGCCGAAGAATGCCAAGACGTTCCAATGGACTTCGGAATGCGAAGACGCCTTTCAGAGCATCAAGTCCTACTTATCTTCAGCGCCTTTGTTGGTGAAGCCCGCTCCTGCTGAGCCTTTGTATTTGTACTTAGCAGCTAGTTCATTGGTAGTAGGAGCAGTTTTGGTGCGAGAAGTTGGGAGTAAGCAGCACCCGGTTTATTATGTAAGCCATGTCCTTTGGGATGCCGAAACAAGGTACCCAAATACTGAAAAGTTTGCTTTTGCTTTAATAACTGCTAGTCGAAAGCTTAGGCAGTACTTCCAGAGTAGATTGGTAATAGTCTACACAGATCAGCCTTTGAAGAAAATTATGGGCAAACCAGAGGTATCGGGGAGATTAGCTGCATGGACGATGGAGTTATCTCAGTTCTTCGTTGAATATCATCCCCGAACTGCCATCAAGGGGCAGGCCTTGGCAGATTTTGTGGTCGAGTGTTCGTTTTCTGAAGCTGATGAAGCTGTAGCAGAAGCTGGAGGATCTGACAGCATAGTTGCGGTTCTTCAGCAGAAGCAGAGTTCGTGGACACTGTATGCAGATGGATCTTCTACCGCAAATGTCAGCGGGGTAGGGATTATTCTGACCAGCCCGGAGGGATTCAAGGTGCAACAGGCCATCAGATTTTAGTTTATAGCGACGAACAATGAAGCAGAGTACGAGGCAGTGTTGGCGGGATTGTGACTAGCTAAGAGTCTCGAAGTGCAAAGAATAGTTATCTTCAGTGACTCTCAGTTAGTCGTTAAACAAGTCTCCGGGGAATACGAAGCCCGAGGTCATAGAATGATCAAGTATTTGGCGGAATTGAAAGAACGGCTTCAGTATTTCCAGTTCTACGAATTTCAGGGGGTCGAACGTGACGATAATTCCATTGCCGATGCACTCTCTAAATTAGCCACTACGGATGTTAACGTTTTTGATGGGTCGGTTTACTTGGAAATTTTGCAACATCCTAGTGTTCATCATGAATCGGTAATGTGCGTTGACCGAACCAACTGCTGGTTGACTCCATATCTGGAGTATCTGGCAGATGGCGTTCTACCTTCGGATCAGATGCTGGCCAAGAAAATCAAGTACAAGAGTGCTAATTTCGTTCTGATAGATGGGGATCTGTTTCAAAGGGCCTTCTCGTCTCCACTGTTAAAATGTTTGACTCCGTCTGAAGCTGAATATGCTCTTCGAGAAGTTCACGAGGGCATCTGCGGCGACCATATGGCTGCTAAGTCATTAGCCTACAAAGTACTTCGTCAGGGATACTACTGGCCTACCATCTTCAAGGAAGCGACTGAATACGTCAAGAAGTGCGAGAAGTGTCAGCTCAACAGTCCGATCCCACATCAGCCACCAGAAGAGTTATACTCGATCTTATCTCCCATACCCTTTGCTGTCTGGGGGGTTGATATACTAGGTCCGCCACCGAAAGCAAAAGGTCAGGTCAGTTTTGTTATAGTTGCCATCGACTACATAACCAAGTGGGTAGAAGCAAAACCGCTCAGGTTAATAACAGAATAGGAATGCTTAAAGTTCATCAAGGAGTTGGTAGTATTTCGGTTCGGAATTCCTAAGGTGGTGATTTCAGACAATGGATGTCAGTTTGTGGGATCAAAATTCGAAGCATTTTTGAAAGAACTGGGGGTCCAGCATAGAAAGACTTCAGTAGCTCATCCTCAGTCTAATGGACAAGTCGAAGTGACCAACAGAACGCTGCTAAATGGAATCAAGCGCAGATTGGACGAAGCCAAAGGAAGATGGCCAGAAGAGCTGCTCAGCGTGTTATGGGCCTATCGGACCACTCCGAGGACCACAACAGGGGATTCACCTTTCAGACTAGCCTATGGTACTGATGCCTTAGTCCCAGTTAAAATTGGATCTCCAAGTCTTCGAGTTGGCCAGTTCAGAGAAATATACAATGATGAAGGGCTGAAAGCCAATCTTGATTTACTTGAAGAAGTCAGAGAAACAGCCTTGGTCAAACTAGCGGCCTATCAGCGAAGAGTAGTTAAGCATTATAACAAGGGGGTAAAGCTTCGCAGGTTCGAAGTAGGGGATTTCGTTCTCAGAGAAGTCGAAGCATCTACGCCCCAGAATTTGGGAAAGCTGATGCCGAATTGGGAAGGGCCATATGAAGTCATAGAAGTACCGAAGCCGGGAACTTATCGGTTGAGGGCTTTGGACGGATCAGAGATCAAGAATACTTGGCATGCAGGCGTAGCTACAATGTCAGTACACCGGAAGTTTGTAAATGGTTTTAAGTCATCATCAATAAAAATTCCTTTCTTTTCAAGCAAGTCTTGTCTTCGTTGCTGTTAATGTCATCGGGGTAAGGAGGTTCGGGTGGACTCGCTGACCATTCGATGGTAGCCTCATCGGCATGAGGTCCTTATGAGTTTGTCAGGCCCTTCGTGATAGGCAAACGTCATCGGGGTAAGGAGGTTCGGATGGACTCGCTGACCATTCGATGGTAGCCTCATCGGCAGGAGGTCCTTATGTGTTTGTCAGGCCCTTCGTGGTAGGCAAACGTCATTGGTGTAAGGAGGTTCGGGTGGACTCGCTGACCATTCGATGGTAGCCTCATCGGCAGGAGGTCCTTATGAGTTTGTCAGGCCCTTCGTGGTAGGCAAACGTCATTGGTGTAAGGAGGTTCAGATGGACTCGCTGACCATTCGATGGTAGCCTCATCGGCAGGAGGTCCTTATGAGTTTGTCAGGCCCTTCGTGGTAGGCAAACGTCATTGGTGTAAGGAGGTTCGGGTGGACTCGCTGACCATTCGATGGTAGCCTCATCGGCAGGAGGTCCTTATGAGCTTGTCAAACCCTTCGTGGTAGGCAAGTGTCATCCTTAAGACGTTGTCAGGCCCTGCGTGGTAGGCAATTGTCGACCTTTAGACCTTGTCAGGCCCTTCATAGTTTGCAAGTGTCATCATTCAGACTTCGTCAGGCCCTTCACGGCATCTACCTCACACTTTGGTAACGAATAAGTATTCCCTAATTTTTTCTAAGTGTTGAGTTCGGAAGGCCACATTCTTTAACTTCATCTTATCTGTTATACGACTTGCCTAGTTGTTGATTAACAGTTTAAGTTAAGTCCACGAAGGAGCTTGTACATTTTTCAAGATTGTATCGATATCGAAGTGTTGATAAACAGTAAATACACCGAAGTCATAAGGAATAATGTTGATATTTCATTTACAAAATACTGTTTACAAAACGATAGAAACTTTTACAGAAATCCTACAGCTAAGGGAAAAGAGAATCATCTTCAGGAATCAGCTTCGTCTTTCGAAGAGTCGAGAATGGTCGGATCAACCTTGGCAGTGACAAGTCTTGCCTTGTCTTTGCTTCGGCATTCGTCATATCCATCCGAGAACATTTGGATGATCTCCTCATTCAACTCAGCTGATTTTCGGTATTCTTGTTGAACTTCTCTCCGAAGATCTCCGGTCAGAGGGGGACCCAAATCTCTCAAAGCACGAAGTTCTCGAAGCTCCTCTTCGAGTTTTGCCCGTTCCTTCAGATGTCTCAAATCCCTAGCTTCGAGTTCATGTACTTGCACCGCCAGGCTCTTATTGGTCTTCGCCATCGTTTCGTTCTTACCCACAAGGACCTCGTTTCGACGAACCAGGTCTATGTTCGTATTAACCATTATTTGGTGGGTGGCCTCGGCTGTCTCCAGTTTCTCTTTTAAGTTATTCACATCCTTCTGGAGGCCTTCGTTATTGAAGAGAGTGGTACCATGGGCCCTTCTCTCTCTATTCAGAGCCGACGCCAGAATAGTGTTCTCTCGCCTGGCTGCATCTTCTTCGGCTTCGGACTCTTTGTATCAGGGAAGAAGCCTCCCGAAGACAGCATTGGCCTACAAACATTCAAAGGTAGCCGGTAAATCACTAGAAAAAATAGATAATTTCCAAATATTTCAATTGAACAAACTAACCTTAGCCTGATAACTCATGCCTTCCTCGATCAAATCCCTAATCGAGCTGTTCCCGAACCGATGATCATCGGTCTCCCGAACAAAGAAGTCGAACAGTTGGAAGGGAAAGTTGGCATTAAACTCCGGCCATATGGTGGGAGAAGATGCAGCTTCTCGCCTGAAGGCGGAGGGGGAAGATATTGTCTAAGAAGGCATGGATGGTTCGGGGGGCGGTGGTGGTTGATCATCGGAGGGTTGTTTCCTTTTGCGAGATAGAAGTGGAGACTCGGTTGGGTTTTCGAGCTCGTCTTCGAAAATATAGATCTCCACAGGAACGACGATCGGAGGATCAACTGCAGCAGGAGGAACCCGAAGCTCATCGGCGGATAAAGGAGTCACTTTGGTCTTCCTCTTTTTAGTACAAAGAGCTTGCATTCGCTCTTTAGCCGGCATGTCAATCAGGCTGGTGGTAGAAGTTTGCTAAGATTCTGGAAGGACCGATCTTGGTTTCCGAACAGCCCTCTTCTTTTGTCGAGGTCGGCTAGGTTCCTTCGCAGTTTCTGATCCATGGAAGACTTCAGCGTCATGGGCTTCCGAAGCCGGAAGTTCTTCCTGTGGGATGTCGGTGGGGGATGATGATGATTTACCCGAAAGGAATTTATCCAAATCCCTTCGGTCGATTGATGTTGGTTTTATCAAAGACACTGCAAATTAACAAATCATGTAACCCTTTAGACCAGTTCACTAAAAGAAATCTCAGCAAATTACATACCAGTAAGAGTTTAGAACTTACATTTATGGTCATATAACCATGCTTGCTTGCTCAGGAGTCTGAAGCTCCACTCCTTCAGGGGAATCTTCTCGAGAATGCTCGCCATTTCTTTCACACGCTCCTCTGGAATGTCCCCGAAGTCTGTAGAAATCCGCTCGAAAGTGGTCCATTCCGGGATAGACGGGATTTCAGGTCCCTTCACGAAGAACCATTCTCTGTGCCACCCCTTGTTGCTCGAAGGAGTATCCATCAAAGGTCGCTTCTCGAACTTGGCGTTGGGCTTGGGGGACTGTTTGCTCAGCACTTTGAAGCCTCGTTCCCGAGACTTCCCAGCATAGAAGAGAGTGAAAAAAGAATCAACTGTTGGGGGTATCCCCAACTCATAACAGAATGCTATGAAGGCCAGGATGTGGATGTACGAATTCGGCACCAGTTGGGCGAATCCTACTCCGATAAATCCCAGGAGAGTAACAAGGAAAGAGTGAAGAGGGAATCTAACTCCCTTCTCTAGAACAGTTACCGGTACGGCAGTCCACCCTTCCGGTCGTTGGTACATCCGTTCGTGCGGTTCCGGAGCTCTCACCAGATGGGTGTCCGGAATCTGATACCGACTTCTGATGGCACGCAGCTCGATCTCGGTGATGATAGAGGGGATATTGGCATGAGGGTATTATTCTTCACTCTCAAAAAACTCTGAGGGGTTGGGTAGGGGGTTTGAAGGGTTCCCGACAGGACTAGCCGTGATTTGGGGGTTGGGGTTTGGAACCGACTCGGTGAGGTTGTGACTGGGAGGAGTGATGGAAATCGGAACAGCATGAATAGGGGTGAAATTGTCAGAACCTTGGGTCGCCATTGTTACTAAGATCTTGCAGGAAAGAAAGAAATCAGAGAGACGGAGAAGACACTGTATATCAAATTCAAATTAAGCCGGTAAAGTCGTTAGAATTGGGGAAAATCGGCTTTTATAGCGGTCTTTTCAAATTTTGCACGAAAACCGAGGGCGGCGCATTAATTGGAGATAATGATGCGGGAGTGGAAGGGGTAACGTCTGATTTTGGTTTTATTGGGTTATCCAAGGTGGGCTGGCGCTCGTTGGATCTCTATTTTTCGTCCTTAAGGCTGTTGGACACGTGCCATTTGGGCTTATGGATCCATTGGAATTAGCGATTGACTACTTATCAGTTGGGCCTCGGTGATATTCCTTTCTCCCCCTTTGGTTTATTACAAATCCCTTTCACTAGGGACTTACACTATTTACAGTCTTCCACTAAACATCATGTTTAATAAAAGACTGGGGGGCAATGTTGGGCCATAATACTTTTCATACTGGACCAGGCCGAATGGGCTTGTCCTTTGGACTATGTCACCTTTGTCGTATTGGGTCAAACGACTTGGGCCCCGTTACTTGATTATAATATTGGGCTTAGTCATTGGATCGACCCATTATGTAAGCTGTCACTTTTCCTATCTTTGACCGGTAATCATCACAAAAGGTAGCCATTGACTGTTATGTCTGCCACCTTTCTGCATGACATTAATGAGGATGGGACTCCGATTATCGGCGGGAGGTAACAGTGGTAGCAGGTAGGAAAATAAGCTACACACTTTCGATTGAGATGACCAGGGGTGAGAGGAGGTGTCAGGAGATAGTGGGTGGCACAGTAAACCGGGTCTAGGGAACGTATGGGGCAAGGATCACAAAAAGGAAGAGGTAACAAAACACAACACATTAACATTATTTTCCACACACTCAGACACTGGTCAATATTTTCCTCCATTGTTAACCTTGTGATCGCCTGTACTGACTCTCACGCCGGAGCTATCCCCCGACGGTCAGGCCGTCAAGCTTTTGGTGTTGACTTGTTGAATTGTGCAGGATCAAGGCGTCTTACGTGATTGGGACGTGGGAGAAGATCTTGGCGTTAACAATCCCAATCTGAGTTATGGACGAATAAGGCCACTAATGCAACCTACTTTCCCAGTCAGGCAGCAAGGCTTTCAGCCAACACAACAACAGTACCAACCTAGACAAGCAACACCTAACAACCCTGGAACATCTATGGAAGATATGTTCAAAGCATTCATGAGCCAGACACAACAGTTCATGAAGCCGAACTCTACTAACGGTAGGTGATCATCCCAATTTCCTTTAAAGTCTATCACACAGGCTCTTAGCATATCTTCTAATGTCTGAATCGTTCGTTCGCTCTGTCCGTCTGTTTGAGGGTGATAAGCTGTACTCATTCGCAATTGCGTACCCATGCATTCCTGAAGACGTTTTCAGAAATTTGATGTGAAGCGCAGATCCCTATCTGAAACAATTGATACCAGAACTCCGTGCCTCGAAATAATCTCTTTTACGTATAGCCTTGCTAACTGATCTAAGTTAAATCTTATTTTGATTGGAAGGAAGTGTGCAGATTTCGTCAGTCGGTCAACGATAACCCATACTGCGTCGTAGCCTTTCTGAGTCGTCGGAAGGCCAACCACGAAGTCCATTGTAATATGTTCTCATTTCCATTTTGGGATTTCTAACGGTTGAAATAAACCACTTGGTCTCTGATGTTCTGCTTTTACTTTCTGACAAGTTAGACACTTTGCAACACATTCTGCAACATCGCGTTTCAAATTCGGCCACCAGAAATGTTGTCTAAGATCTTGGTACATCTTGGTATTACCAGGGTGAATCGAATATCTTGAACTATGAGCCTCGCCCAGAATTTCTTCCTTAATCTCTTGTACTGGCGGTACCCAAATTCTATTCTCAAATCTCAGTATTCCTTCCTTATCCATCTTAAATCTTGGTTCGGTTTATTCAGATATCTTCTTTGTCACCTTTTTGCAGTCCTCATCCTGAAGCTGAGCCTCCTTCACTTTATCTAGTAGAGTTGTACCAGATTGCATCTGAAATAGCTTCTCATCAATCTCCATTGGATACTTCACTTCCAATTCTAGTTTCTCCATTTCCACAATTAGCTCCTCCTGACATCATCAATTTCTCACGACCCTTTCTACTTAAGGTGTCGGCAACCACATTTGCCTTGCCCGGATGGTATAAAATCACACAGTCTTAATCATGATTAATTCCAGCCATCTTCTTTGATGCATATTCAAATCTTTCGGTGTGAAAATATATTTCAGACTCTTGTGGTCCGTATATATTTCACACTTCTCCCCGTATAGATAGTGTCTCCAAATTTTCAGAGCAAACACAATTGCAGCTAATTCCAAATCATGGGTCGGGTATTCCTATTCGTAATCTTTCAACTGTCGTGATGCATACGCAATGACCTTGCCATTTTGCATCAGCACACAGCCAAGTCCTTTATGCAACGCATCACTATAAACAACAAAAGTTCCTGTATCATTCGGAAGGGATAACACAGGCGCCGTACTCAACCTCTTCTTTAATTCTTGAAAGCTTTCCTCACACTTATCTGTCCAAACAAATTTCACAGCTTTTCGAGTTAAGTTCGTTAGCGGAGTTGCGATCTTGGAAAAGTCTTGTATGAACCTTCTATAATATCCTGCCAATCCAAGAAAACTTCTTACTTCTGACGGCGTTCTCGGCTGATCCCAGTTAATCATGGCTTCTACTTTAGATGGATCTACCAAAATTTCGTTTTTATCGATCACGTGACCAAGAAATTGCACTCGTTCAATCCAAAATTCGCACTTCGAAAACTTGCCATACAACTTTTCCCTTCTCAATACTTCCAACGTAAATCTCAAATGCCCTTCGTGTTCTTCTTTGGTTTTCGAATAGACCAAAATGTCATCTATAAATACCACTACGAACTTGTCCAAAAATGGCTTGAACACACCATTCATTAGTCCCATAAATGCTACAGGAGCATTCGTTAGACCAAACAACATTACTAAGAATTCATGTCTTTGGTACATCCTCTGGCCTCACCTTCAGTTGGTGATAATCACTCCTCAAGTCAATCTTAGAAAAGTATCTTGCTCCCTTTAACTGGTCAAACAGATCATCGATCCTTGGTAATGGATATCTATTCTTAATCGTGACCTTATTCAGTTCTCTATAGTCAATGCAGAGCCGCATCGATCCGTCCTTCTTTTTCACAAACAACACCGGTGTGAAACCCCAGATTTTATGAATAAATATTTAATTTTTCTCGAAATAATTTTTTTTATATTATTGTGTGGATTTGATATAATAGTTATGGGTAGTATTTATAAATTTTGCAAAGTATGCAAGTTGTCATATTATATTCGATTGGTCGGAGAATATTCTTTTTGTCGGGGAATATCCGTACAACGGTACAATTATTGGTGGACCCCACAACGGAATTATTGTCGGAATGAGAAAACGACAAAAATATTTTATGAAAATAACGGCGGAAGTTTTACCGTTGATACTGTTGAACTACTCGGTAGTAAAAGTACAGTAATACGTGTGGTTGCATAGTAGCACACGATATTGATTATTAATGCTTATGTGAGAAGTCACTTAGTTTGATTCCATTATTGTCAGTTAATAATATGAATTATTTAGCGATAATGACGTTTTGTTTTATTCGTATTATTAACGTAATAAAACAGAAACATCTTTTTATATAAAACAGAATACTTTATTAAAGTTATTCTATAAATAGAATATATTATATTTTATTTAAAAGATTTTTCTTTAAATATGGACCGTCAGATTAAAGTAATCAATCTGGACCGTTCATGGATTAGTTACTATGCATTCTATTTTTCTATAAATAGCAGCTCATTCCTACATTATTTCTCACGAATTCACTGAACTCTAGAGAGAGAAACTATAGAGAGAAACTATAGAGAGAGAGAAGAAGAGTATTCTGCTACTTAACTACTTCCTTATTTCAGCTCGTCTTTAAAACGATAAGGGGTGTTATTCTTTCTTATTCATGAAGAGAACTGTTGTTATTCCATTTCTTATTATTCTGTTGGAATAACCTGTATACGCGGTCTACCCTATACTTGGTGACATTCTTCTATTATTCTGTTGGAACATCTTGTCTTTGTGTTTTACACCGAACCTGGTTCCGTCTTTATTATTATTCTGTTGGAACATCCTGTCTGTGTGTTTTACACCGGACCTGGTTCCGTCTTTGTTATTATTCTGTTGAAATATCCTGTCTGTACGTTTTACGCCAGACCTGGTTCTATTATTTATTATTCTGTTGGAATAACCTGTCTGTGCGGTCTATCGCATGCATGGTGATTTCTTTTGTTATTCTATTCTTTATTATACTCAGTTGGTTAAGTTTTGACTTCTATACTCCATGAAATTTGTGGAATATCTTTGATAATTGCGTTTCATCCAGTATCTTTTCATGAAAATATTCTTCTAAGTATTCTTGAATTTTACTCCACAATGCAGTATCATGTTGACAATTTGGACGTTGTTAATTCTTGGATAAATTAATTCTTGAACTTGTTTTATTGAATTCTTATATCATTGTCATCATCCTCATGTTTATAAAATGTTGAAAGTCATCTGTGGCAAGTAGTGCATAGATGGACTTGGTATGATTATGACCAGTGATTATTCGGTATAATCATGACCGTAATGTTATAAATGATGTGGTAAAAGTCATCATTGACCCGTAGTGCATTGATGGACAGTTGTTGGCATGATCATGACCATTGATGAATACACAAATATCCTTGGCCCGTAGTGCATGGAATTTGTGGTCGTGACCCTAACGAATATCCTTGGCCGTAGTGCAGGGATGATGTGAATTATTTATTAAGCTGAGTCTCAGCGATAAAAGTGATGAAAAACTTTTTAAATCATAAAAGATAGTAGAGTTTATTTTCTACTTGACTCTTTTAATGGATTGCTTGTTCCGCTGCAGTTAAACTTGATGTCTATTATATTTTATTAGTTTAACATTGTTGAAGGCTAATGATAATTTATTCTGCATTATCTTAGTCATAATATTTCTTACTGGGCTAGTTGAGCTCACCCTTTCTTTCACTGTTCTCTTCAGGAAATGAGAACGTAGCTGGGGCAAGTCGGGGAACGGAGTGATGGTTCGAATGATAGTATTAGTTAGTAGTCCTCACTATTCTATGTAATAGCGTGTTAATAAATGTAATGAGGACTCCTTTTGAGTATGAATACTCTCTAGAAGATAATATTTGTATTCAAACTCACAGTTTATGTTTTGTCGTATTGTACACGACAGTTGTATTAGTAAGTTGTATTTGTATTCTGTACGTTGTATCTGACGACCCAAGATGGGTGATGTATACCTAATTTTGGGGACGTCACAGTTGGTATCAGAGCCTAGGGATATGATCCCTGGCTAGGATGTGAGAATAGAACTAGGAGGGGAGAGACGGGGAATTCCTTCGCTAGTATGACCTACCTAAGTTTATTTGGTATTTAATTGGTCGGTCAAAGTATATGGATAATATGTTATATGTTAATTAACCCTTGTTTTGTTGCAGTATTTGCAAATGACATCCGAAAATGTTGAGATAAACAATGAAGCACGTGAGACCATTGAATCACCAACGATCAATGCTCAGGGTAATGTGCAACCAGAGGACAATAATCCTCATGAAAATAATAACACCGATGAAATGGTGAATGATGGGATGGTCAGAGACTTTATGCAATTCATGCAACAACAAAATAACTCTCGGACGGTCACCGCTAAGCAGTTCAAGGAGCAATTCATGCAACAACGGGCGAGAGCGGCTCCTATCCAAAATGAAGGAGGAAACAATGACAACCCACGGTTGGTCACCGCTAAGCAATTCAAGGAGCTAGGACCACCGGAGTTTTTGGGAAAGCCAGAACCACTTAAGACGGAGACGTGGTTAAAGTAGATCACCAAGATATTTGATGTCTTGGGATGCTCCGAGGAGCAAAAGGTTCCCTTTGCCACTTTTATGTTGCGTGAAGAGGCAGATTACTGGTGGGAATCTGTAAAACGTACCCAGCCTTATGCACTCAAGATGTCTTGGAAGAAGTTCCAAGAACTGTTCAATGACAAGTACTTTCCCGAAAGTATTCGTCACATGAAGGAGGTGGAATTTATCAAGTTGGAACAAAATAACATGACCGTGTCGCAGTACGAAGCCAAGTTTGCCGAGTTGTCCCGATTTGTATCCCACTTGGTGGATAATGAAGAGAGAATGACACGGATGTTTTTAGGAGGTTTGAAACCTGAGATACGTCAACATCTTATTTCTCATAAACTGTGTTTGTATTCAGATGTTGTGAATAGGGCTCAGTTAGTGGAGCGCGATAACGAGTCAACGCAACCAAAAGAGGGCAGTCGGCAAAATGATAATACCAGTGAGAGCAGTCATCGAAGCGGTGACAACAAGCGTGGAGGGAATCAACATGCCAGAAATGGTAACCACTTCGGTGGTAATCAAGGCCAAAATAATAAGAATGGTCATTTCAAGAAGAGGAGATTCAACAATGATGGAAAGACGTCAGCACCAGCACCCGTTGTTAAGGAAGGAGAACGACCACCTATCATATGTTTCAAATGCGGAGGAGAGGGGCACATCAGTCCAAACTGCGCGATGCCATCCAAAGCATGCTATAATTGTGGAAGAGAAGGTCACTTAGCCCGATTTTGTCGTTCACCGAAGACAAGTTCAGATAGGATGGAGGCACCAAAGACCGTCCCAGAAAAGCCAAAGCCAGTAGTTTAAGAGAGAGAATTTTTTTTTCGTGACGAGGAACCTGAATAAAATTATCACGGGTATGTTAGTCATAAACTCTTGCGAAGTCTATACCGTGTTAGATACCGGTTCTACTCACTCTTTTCACCTAGTTGTGTTAAATGTTTGAAGTTAAGTCCGGAGAACTTAGACTTTGATATGTCTGTTTAAACTCAGTTGGGAGAAACCTTCGTTACCTCTACTATTTATAAATCTTGTTCAAATCAACACTTTCACGTTACCTGTCGATCTTATCTCTTTGAAAATACTTGTCTTTGATGTGATTTTTTTGAAACGATTGGTTCACTACTCATCATGCTTCTCGTAAGGTTGTTAGCTTTCATACTTCTAACCAACCTGTTATGCGGATTCAAAGTAACCAAACCACTAAAGTCAATCATTGTCATATCAAGCCATAAGTAAAAATCCCCGTTCCTTTCGCTGTTGACTTCCTGGTGTGGAATGCACCGAAGCTAGACTTTCCGTAGGAGACGTTGTAAATGACGATGGCAAGTTGATAGGTATCAATGTGACGTGTTATCCAAGTCTTGGATGAGGGTCACAGTTTTGAACGATATTTCTATTGTTAATAAATTTCTTGACGTATTCTTGAAGACTTCTTAGCCTACCCCAGAGCGTAAAATTGAATTTTGTATTGACCCTAGTACAAAATCCATTTCTTAAACCCTCAAATATTTCTTCAACTAAAACGAACGTATTATGCGCCAAAGACGTTGGCTCGAGCTGTTGAAGATTACGATCGTACCATTCAATAACATCATGGAAAAGTGAACGTGGTAGCTGACGCGTTGTGTAGAAGATCGTATACGGTTACAAGTGCGAATATTCGAACCCACGTGAAGATAACGAATATACGATTAAAATCGACTTTAATCGATAAAGTTAAAGCCGCTAAAGCTACATACTATGAGCTGATAAATGTGAAGAAGAAGGTTCAAGAGGGCGTTATTCTAGAAGCAAGAATCGACGAAGAGAGGAAATCTCAACTCTCGATTTAATTGGCCCATTTGAAATCCTCGATGAAGTAGGAACTGTGGCCTATAGACTCGTTTTACCGCCAAGTATGTTGTGTGTTCAGAACATTTTTTTTTTCGTATCGATGTTACGTAAATATGTGGACGACCCGAACCGCATTATTAATTTAGAACCGGACGAAATAGCGAAAGATTTAACGTATGAGGAGATACGTGTTAACATCTTGGATAAGAAGGATCATATTCGATGCTTAAAGGTTATACCTCAAGAGTTAGAATTTGAAGTGAAGTCAAGGTATCCTCACATGTTCGGCATACCAAGTACGTACGTAAATTTTGATGTTCGGCATACCAAGTACGTACGTAAATTTCGAGGGCGAAATTCCATAAGGAGGGGAGATTGTGAAACCCCAGATTTTATGAATAAATATTTAATTTTTCTCGAAATAATTTTTTTTATATTATTGTGTGGATTTGATATAATAGTTATGGGTAGTATTTATAAATTTTGCAAAGTATGCAAGTTGTCATATTATATTCGACTGGTCGGAGAATATTCTTTTTGTCGGGGAATATCCGTACGACGGTACAATTATTGGTGGACCCCACAACGGAATTATTGTCGGAATGAGAAAACGACAAAAATATTTTATGAAAATAACGGCGGAAGTTTTACCGTTGATACTGTTGAACTACTCGGTAGTAAAAGTACAATAATACGTGTGGTTGCATAGTAGCACACGGTATTGATTATTAATGCTTATGTGAGAAGTCACTTAGTTTGATTCCATTATTGTCAGTTAATAATATGAATTATTTAGCGATAATGACGTTTTGTTTTATTCGTATTATTAACGTAATAAAACAGAAACATCTTTTTATATAAAACAGAATACTTTATTAAAGTTATTCTATAAATAGAATATATTATATTTTATTTAAAAGATTTTTCTTTAAATATGGACCGTCAGATTAAAGTAATCAATCTGGACCGTTCATGGATTAGTTACTATGCATTCTATTTTTCTATAAATAGCAGCTCATTCCTTCATTATTTCTCACGAATTCACTGAACTCTAGAGAGAGAAACTATAGAGAGAAACTATAGAGAGAGAGAAGAAGAGTATTCTGCTACTTAACTACTTCCTTATTTCAGCTCGTCTTTAAAACGGTAAGGGGTGTTATTCTTTCTTATTCATGAAGAGAACTGTTGTTATTCCATTTCTTATTATTCTGTTGGAATAACCTGTATACGCGGTCTACCCTATACTTGGTGACATTCTTCTATTATTCTGTTGGAACATCTTGTCTTTGTATTTTACACCGGACCTGGTTCCGTCTTTATTATTATTCTGTTGGAACATCCTGTCTGTGTGTTTTACACCGGACCTGGTTCCGTCTTTGTTATTATTCTGTTGAAATATCCTGTCTGTACGTTTTACGCCGGACCTGGTTCTATTATTTATTATTCTGTTGGAATAACCTGTCTGTGCGGTCTATCGCATGCATGGTGATTTCTTTTGTTATTCTATTCTTTATTATACTCAGTTGGTTAAGTTTTGACTTCTATACTCCATGAAATTTGTGGAATATCTTTGATAATTGCGTTTCATCCAGTATCTTTTCATGAAAATATTCTTCTAAGTATTCTTGAATTTTACTCCACAATGCAGTATCATGTTGACAATTTGGACGTTGTTAATTCTTGGATAAATTAATTCTTGAACTTGTTTTATTGAATTCTTATATCATTGTCATCATCCTCATGTTTATAAAATGTTGAAAGTCATCTGTGGCAAGTAGTGCATAGATGGACTTGGTATGATTATGACCAGTGATTATTCGGTATAATCATGACCGTAATGTTATAAATGATGTGGTAAAAGTCATCATTGGCCCGTAGTGCATTGATGGACAGTTGTTGGCATGATCATGACCATTGATGAATACACAAATATCCTTGGCCCGTAGTGCATGGAATTTGTGGTCGTGACCCTAACGAATATCCTTGGCCGTAGTGCAGGGATGATGTGAATTATTTATTAAGCTGAGTCTCAGCGATAAAAGTGATGAAAAACTTTTTAAATCATAAAAGATAGTAGAGTTTATTTTCTACTTGACTCTTTTAATGGATTGCTTGTTCCGCTGCAGTTAAACTTGATGTCTATTATATTTTATTAGTTTAACATTGTTGAAGGCTAATGATAATTTATTCTGCATTATCTTAGTCATAATATTTCTTACTGGGCTAGTTGAGTTCACCCTTTCTTTCACTGTTCTCTTCAGGAAATGAGAACGTAGCTGGGGCAAGTCGGGGAACGGAGTGATGGTTCGAATGATAGTATTAGTTAGTAGTCCTCACTATTCTATGTAATAGCGTGTTAATAAATGTAATGAGGACTCCTTTTGAGTATGAATACTCTCTAGAAGATAATATTTGTATTCAAACTCACAGTTTATGTTTTGTCGTATTATACACGACAGTTGTATTAGTAAGTTGTATTTGTATTCTGTACGTTGTATCTGACGACCCAAGATGGGTGATGTATACCTAATTTTTGGGGCGTCACAACCGGTGCTCCCCACGACGATACGCTCGGTTGAATATTCTTCTTGTCCAGCAATTCTTGTAATTGTACCATTAATTCTTTCATCTCTACTGGTGCCATACGGTATGGTGCCTTCGATATTGGAGCGGTTCCGGGCGCCAAATCGATCACGAAATCTACTTCTCTATCCGGTGGAAGTCCTGATAAATCGTCTGGAAATACGTCGACGAAATCCCTCACAATCGGTATCTCTTCTACCTTAGGATTCTCCTTTCGACTATCGACTATGTAAGCTAAGTATCCTACGCAGCCTTGTCTTAATAATTTCCTGGCCTGCATCATCGTCAGACAACTCGCTTGTCTAGGCGACTTGCTACCATAAAACACAACCTTTGACGGAGTCATAAAGTTAATACTCTTCTTTTGGCAATCAATTACAGCACCATAATTGAATAACCAATCCATTCCCAATATAACGTCGAATTCCCCAATTCGAATAGGGATAAGATCTACATTCATGATATTTTCCTTAATATCCACTCTACAATTTTTATACATGTACTTAACAGGGATTATCTCTCTATTCGCAATTTCTATGTTCATGGGGTATTTCAATTCATCCTTAGACAAATCTAAACTATTAGCAAAGTCTTCGGATATAAAGGAACAAGTAGCACCAGAATCAAATAAAACATAAGCATTAATTTTATTGATCGGAATGATACTTGACACCACTTCTCGAGACTGGATTGCATCTTGCACCGTCATATTGAAAGTCCTGGCGGTTGGTCGGTTTGTTGTAGGTGGTCCGGTGATGTTTAAGGTATTTCCACTATTATTTCCCCGGTTTCCTCCTTGTCCTGATCCTCCCGATCCCTTCTTGGGACAGTCTCTTGCTAAATGGTCCTTCGAACCACAAGTAAAACAAGCACCCTTCTTTGGGTTTGGATAGTTTGGTGCTATGTGGCCTTCCTGACCACAATTATAGCATACTCTCTTTCCTTTCATACAAACTCCCAGATGGGCTTTCCCGCAAGTCGGGCATGCTTCGATTCTTCTTGTTGATTCCCTGATGATGAGTTATCGTTCCACCTCTTCTTCTAATTAAAATTTCCACCTCCTGTGCCACTTCCACTGGCCTTGTTATTATTTTCACCTTCACTCTTCTTCTTCTTTTGATCTTGGTTGTACTTAGTCACCGCATCACTTCCTCCTTCAGCGAGGATGGCCTTTTCCAATACTCTGGCAAATGTGTTTATCTGAAACATTGATACCTTACTATAAATCCAAGGCTTTAGTCCTTGTTCGAATCTTCTGGCCTTTCTCTGGTCAGTGTGTACTTGGTACGGGACAAACCTTGCCAACTCATCGAATTTAGCCGCGTAGTCAGGTACGCTCATGTTTCCCTGCTTCAGTTCCAGAAATTGAACCTCCATCTGATCCTGCGAACTAATCGGGAAATACATTTCGAAGAACATTTCTTTAAATCTTTCCCACGTAATTACCCCTTCACCTCCTCGCATTTTATTTGCCTGCCACCAGTAGCTAGCCTCAGACTTCAGCATAAACGTTATAAAAGCGGTCTTCTGATCTCTCGAACCCTAGCAACGTCAAAAACCTTTTCCATTTCCATGACCCACGTTTGAGCCTCGATTGGGTTCCTGGAACCTTTGAACTCTGGTGGTCCCACCGCCTTGAAGTCTTTAAACGTTGTGTTTGGTATAGCTTGCGGTTGATTATTCATGACTCCAGTCAGTAAGTTAACCAACTGTTACACGGGATTAGCGTTGGCATTATTGTTATTATTGGTTGACTTTTCCTGAGCCGGTTGTCGTTGTTGTCTTCTCCTTGGCGGCATTTTTTTTTCTGTTAAATAAACGCTTATTAGAACTTTATTTATTTCTCTACATAGTTATGACATTACTCAACAATTTAACATATCACTTAACACATCATCTCAAACAACTTGATATCTTTTCATTCAAATAAAAAGTTTTAACATTAAACGATAGCATAACTGCTATTTACATCAGCTATCCTGGAATAATGAATCCACAGAATTTAAAATATTAACATATTCCTTCGTTCATAAATACATTAGAATTTACATATAAAAACTAACTAAGTCTTTCACATAATTAAACGGATTTTATTCCTGTCTATCAAGGTACTAAATAGCCTTGCCACGCTCCTCGTTCATGATACGAGACATGGTCCTGCGATCCAGCATATACGATGGAAGTCCTTCGAATTGGATAGGGTACCTCAGAACTCGATCTTGGGCCTCATCCATTGCATGATTAAGTGTAGAGTATGTCTCTTCAAGCTTTGCCTTCTTTGCACGACTATCATTTTCTGCACGATCAGCTCGACGTGATTCTCTTACCCATCCCTCCTCTGCTAAGTTCAGCCTTTCGGAGGTTTCCTTCAGTTCCTTCTTCAGCTTTGTTATCTCCTCTGTCTTATCTTCGGTTTGACCCTTTTCATGGACCAAATCTCATTCTACATTTTCCAATCGTGAGTGAAGAGTCGAAATCTCCCTCTCATTCTACTCGAGAGTAGTCTGCTGAACAGTCGCTCGCTCAGTTAAATCCCGAACCTCATCTTGTAACTCTACGTTATGGTCGTATAACATGTCATACATCTCAGCATCGACGGTGTACCTTGGTAACTTCTTTTCTTCCTCTTCCTCATCAAACTCCTCCTCAGGATCAGTCTCAGGTTCATGCTCTTGACCAACAACGGTGATCAATGGAGATGATACCCTCTGCACCAGCTGCTCCCTAACGACATGAATGTCTCGGGGTTCCTCCTCAGTAGGTACTACAGGTACTCGGGGTTCTTCCTCCCCAACTTGTCTAGCTTCTCCAACATTCGACATCCTGACAACAAAATTTTAAATTTTAGTTACTAAGTCGTACTATCTAACGCATACTTTAACACATAAGCACATAATGTATTTTATTATCTTCAATGAATTACAAAAATTTATTTCTTAGAACTCGATAAGAGTTTGCAATTACTATCTTCTTCTATAAGGCTACTACCTAAGGTTGTTCCCCCACCTAAGGTTCATAACCTACAGCTCTGATACCAACTTGTGACCCCCCCAAATCCGGGTACTTCGATTCCACGGGATTTGGTGTTCACTGTACAAATATCATCTATCTATCTACCCATAATAAATGCAAACCATGCAATAGATAGAATAAAAGTCTTCCCCATAAGGATTACAACATCTGAATAATCATAATAAAATCCCAGGTTAAACTAACCTTAAAATATCTGTGCAGAATCATAAACAAATAAGTCTTATAACATCATTAAATCAAGTCTAAACATAATTACATCATTAAATAAATAACAAGTCTTCATCACTTGCTAACTTTGCCCTTGCCTTTACTAGTGAAAGGTTCATCACTTCTTTCATTCTTAACTGCAATGTTATTATTAAGCAAGAGTGAGCACTATTTCCCATAAGTATAATAATGAAACAACAGTATAATAACATGCGAATAATCAAAGACATCTGAATAAAAGCTCAACTTTTGAATCAAGAATATATAACAAGAGTCAAAAGAATTCTGAGGGTCATAAGACCTTGAACTATGTCCTAGGTTATCAAGGGTTATACTTGAACCTTTAACAGTCATAAGACTATGGACCTTCTTCTCGTACTTAGGGGGATCAGCCCTTAGTACCATACTGTGCACAATATCTTAACGCTAACGCATAAGTAAATCCCTTTGCAGGGTTGTTCATCTCAGTTTGACATTCGAGTCCCCACCAAAGGAAGTTTGGTTTGGATAATTCAATAAGGGTTCTGAAATTTAGAACGTTCATCAACTAAGGACTAGTTGAATCAATAAGGTTCACTAGTCTAATAAGGTTCAACAATAATGATATTCAATTCGAATAATAATCTCAAGAAGTATACAATAGAACAATTATTGTATAACTGAATCATGCTTTGAAAAGATAATAATTCTTTAATATAACATTTGAACTTGAATAATAGTATTGATAATTTACTTGAGGTAAATAATAAACTTGAACAATAATAACAAGTAGGGTTAGGAAAACTTGCCTCGTGCGTAGATTACACTTTAACTAAACTCGTTCTTTGAATTTAATCCTACATACCATTCACATTCACAATACCAGTTAATTATAACTTAACTAATCATCATAAACTCTTTCTCTTTGTCTACTTTAATTATTGACTATACTTAGTCAATTTATCACATTTATTGTCACATAATATCACTTCATGAATAATAATCTAATTATGTATTCAATAATTCAATCCACATGAAATTATGTTATTTACATGTTAAACAATTATTTTATCATTACATTATTCTTCTAACATGTTTACATGTTCATTACATTAATCCACTAACACATTGTTAGACTTAAACATTTTTAAAATAACTCATTCTGGATTTTCTGGAGAGTGGCGCTGCGGCGCCACTGTTATACATGATCTTCGCGCTGCGGCCGGACACTTGGCGTTGCGGCTCGAGACTTGGTGCTGCGGGGCCGTGGCACTGCGGCGCGGAACTTCAGGCGCTGGACTGGCGCCGCAGCGCGGCGAGCCAGAAATTGTTCTGTAATTCGCGAAAATTGCAGAACACAGCCCAAAAATTCCTATTAAATTACTACTACACGAAATTAATCATACCTACATGATATAATTCATGTATAATCATAACCCAATATTTACAAAGTGATTTTAACCATTTAAAACATATAACCACAGAATTAATTTATGAAAATTGTACTGTTCTTGATGTTCTTGAAGATTTTGAACAAAGACATATAATTTAACACTACAGATTCGTTATAACACCGAATCCGTTCGTTTAAGGCTTGGTCTCTTCGTATTAACATGCATAACAACATACAAGTGTAAAATTTAGGGATAATATATAATCAATACATAAAATATCACGTATAAGGCCATAAGGCCAAAACTCATACTCTGTAATTTTGTAGAAATCATATACGACATGTTTTCATGAATTTGATGTTATGGTTTACAACATATATATAATTAAATACGATGTGATACATCTTAACCCATATATTCACATAAGCCTTACAAATTCCCATCATAAAACTTTACAGTACTTGAAAATCATTTGTATAAAAACTTAAATACGTAAAAGTAGAAATTGGGTTTGGGAGAAATTATCCAGAGTATAAACTAATAGAAGAGATGATCAGTGGTGATTCTTTCACAAGTAATTGATAATTATACACTCAAGCTTTTCTCTCAAATTTCTCAATCTTTCTCTCTGTGAACTCTAAGGACTTAGGAAATAATAAGGAAGAAATAAAAGACGTAAGATAATAAGGGAGAAACTGATGCGCATCATGGTCAGTTGCCCATCATGGGTTAATTGGCCATAACTCCCTCTAAGGCCACGTTTGGCTAGTTTAATAATTACAAAACCCATTAATTTAATAAAATTTTTACAATATAGTTTTAATTAATGTCATATCCACTTGCACAATAATCCATATATCTTATTTAATTAATATAAATAAAATATAATAACTTCTTATAAATTCACATAGTCATATAATTAATATCTCATTAATAAATAATGTCAATTTCTTAAATCTCTAATTAATAATTAAATTAATTAAAATACCAATATGCTTATTAAATATTTCTTTTAATACAATAAGCTCACATAATCACATACTTTGATAATAAAAATTCTCTACATTAATTTAATAAATGTAACACATATAATTAAATTAATCTAACATAATTGCATCAATTAATTATTTAATCTGATAATTAAATCATCGAAAAATATTTATTTAATTCAATAAATATTAAAATAAATTACAAAATTCTCGTTCGTCACAGGAACGATCTGGTTGTCAATATTGTGAGTCTATTATTTGGGATTAATTATTGAAATAATTATTGATTAAGGATATTATTTATAAGTGATGTGAGGTATATATTTGCCAATATTTTCAAACCGTCGATAGAATATTTCACCAGTTTTTGTTTTATTATTATTATATTAGTAATAAAACAGAATTTTTTTTTATATAAAACAGAAAACTTTTATATTATATATAAAGTTATTTGTTTTATTAGATTATAATTATATTATATTATATATAAAGTTGTTTGTTTTATTAGAATATTTTATTACATAGTAACTGTATAGTGAATCCCGTGATTTCGTCTGATTTTTGTCTGAAAATCACTGTTCACCCGTGATTTTATTTGTTATTATTTTATTTAAATAGTACCCTTCTATTTTCCTATAAATAGATTGCTTAGTTGAAGTATGAAACTCACACCAGAATTACAAAATTCGTCTTCTATAATATTGAGAGCATTTCTTTTGAGCATTAGAATATTTTGAGTGTTGCAAATAGTGCAAACTTTCCTCCAGCTTATCTCATTCATACCAGTCAGATCTAGTCACCTACTTAAGGTAAATGATGTGATTTTCTTTCATACTTCATGTTATGATAAGAAATATTATTTTCTTTCATACTTCATATTATGTTAGCGATATTGTTTCCTCTTATATTCCTAAATCTCTACTTATTTGGGTAGGTTTTGCTTCTATAACTCCCAAAATGAGTAGAATTTCTGTTAGTTTTGCGCTTCATCTAGTCTCATTTTGCTGGAATATTTTTACATGAACTTTTTGTTAAATTTTTCGCTGGAGTACTATTCACGCCGAAAACACTATTCACGTCGGCGTACTATTCACGCCAAAAACACTATTCACACCGGAGTACTATTCACGCCAAAAACACTATTCATGTCAGAGTACTATTCACGCCAAAAATACTATTCACACCAGAACACTATTCAAAAAAAATTTGTTTTCTTGTCCAAATTATCTTTGAAATATGAAACTTAAATTCTTGAATTTGACTCCACAAATGTTTATCATGTTGACAATTTGGACATTCTTGAATTCTGAATAAATTAGATTACAAATCTCTAATATTTATTCTTAATCTCACTTATATTCATCATTGTCATCATTCTCATACTTAAATTGTGGTGAAAGGTTCTCTTTGGCCTGTAATGCAAAGATGAATAAAAGGTGAAAGGTTCTCGTTGGCCTGTAATGGAAAGATGAATATGTGTTAGGCATGATTATGATCAGGAACTGTATTGGTATAATCATGACCTTTGGTGTTGAAGATAAGGGCTTTTTTGTTCTCTTTGGCCCGTAATGCAAAGAGGAATGGTTAATTGGTATAATCATAACCAAAAGCTGTTATGAGGTTTGATCATGACCGGTGGTGATAAAATTGGATATTTTTGGCCTGTAATGCAAAGATGAATATGTGTTAGGCATGATTATGATCAGGAACTCTATTGGTATAATCATGACCTTTGGTGTTAAAGACAAGGGTTTTTTTGTTCTCTTTGGCCCGTAATGCAAAGAGGAACGGTTAATTGGTATGATCATAACCAAAAGCTGTTATGAGGTTTGATCATGACTAGTGGTGATAAAATTGCATATCTTTGGCCTGTAGTGTAAAGATGATCATGTTGATTTATATGTTGTGAATGTGAACTGCTTATCTGTGTTACAAGAATAAAACATTGTTGGTGAACTTTTAATATGAAGAAGATAGTAGACATGGTAGTATACTTGACTCTTCTAATGGATTGCTTGTTCCGCTGCAGTTATCACTAGAAACTTATATTTAAATCTCTGATTTGTATTGTTGAAGATTAAAGATATATTATTCTTCATTATCTTAGTCATAATATACTTTACTGGGCTATTTGTGCTCACCCTTTTCCTTTTTATTCCATTGTTCTTCTCAGGAAAAGAGAGTGTAGCGGGGCTAGCCGGGGAATGGAGTGATGTTCCAGATTAGTAGCAGTAATAGTCTCAGTATATTATAACAAAGTGTGACAACAATTGTACTGAGAACTTAAAACTATTGGTGTTGTTTTTTCTCACACGACACTAGTATAATTGTAAATAGGAAAGTTTGTATTTGAATTCTGTATTCGAGTTTATTGTATATATATTTGGCGACTCAAGATGGGTCGTATGGACTTATTTTGGGGGCGTCACAACTACTAGGACCAGAACTGGTGCAGCGGACTGCCGAGATTGTTAAGGTGATAAGGGCTAGGTTGTTAGCTACTCAAGACAGACATAAGAAATACACGGATCAACACCGACAAAATCGGGAATTTGATGTCGGAAGTTTCATTTTCTTAAAAGTGTCTCCCTGGAAGGGGAAGATAAGATTTGGCAAAAAGAGGAAACTGAGTCTGAGGTTCATTGGACCGTTTGAAGTGCTGAGAAGGATAGGAGAATTGGTTTATGAGGTAGCTCTACCTCCAAAGTTAAAACATATTCACAATGTCTTCCATATTTCGGTGCTACGACCGTATAAGCCCTATTATAAACATGTTATAAAGTATGAACCATTACAAGTTAAGAAAGATTTGTCTTATGAAGAAGTTCTTATTCAAATAGTTGACAGGAAAGAGCAAGTTCTAAGAAATAAAGTAATACCTTCTGTTAAGGTAATATGAAGGAACCACAACGCTGAAGAAGCTACGTGAGAACTCAAAGACAAAATGATGCAAAATTATCCTAAATTATTTGTTTAATCCATGTATAGCGATTCCGGGGACATAATCATTTTTAAGGAGGGAAGAATGTAACGAGTGAATTAATTGTGTTGTGATTCTGGGGACATAATCATTTTAAGGAGGGAAGGATGTTACAATCGAGAATTTTATAATTAGTTATAAATATTTATTAGATTAAATAAATATTTTGGTTGGTCTATTTGTTAAACCAAATAGATAATTGATGGGAATTATTGTGTAATAATTTATTTAAGTGTAATTGTGTTAATTTATATTTGTGGGATGATTTGATATGTGTTCTAATTTAATTTAATAATTAAATTAAATGATTAATGATTTATTTGAATAAAGTGATTTATTGAATAATATATTAATTGACCCAATGGAAGTTATAATTTAATTAGCAAAGTTTAATTGAAATTATTAATAATTTAGTAATAGATTAAGTGTGACAATTGAATCATATTATAAAATGATTATTAAAATAAATTAGAAAGTGAAGCTTAATTGGGCTAGCCAAACATGGCCTAGACCCTTCCTTTCCATAACTAATGAATCTTTGGTTTTGTAACTGGATAACTAATTGGGGTTTTACGTTAAAGTAAAATAATAAACCTATCAGGTTATTTGCTAAAGCTCAGAGAAAAGAAGAAAAACTCTGAGCTTGAGAAAAAGAGAAAAATTGGGAAATAAAATAAATTCTCTGTGAGTTGAGAGCCAAGATCTGAAAATCGAAGTAGGAAGAAGGAGGATAATTAGGCTATCCTGAGCATCTAAATCTAAAGAAGAACTAATGGTAAGCAATTTATTTCTTAAAGTTCTTGGTTTTATATTTCCCTGAAATTGGTTTTGTTGATAAGCTAGTTGAGAAATTTGTTGTAAATGTTCTTGAGTATGTATAATTCGTTCTATGTTGTTGTAATTGAGTTTTTAGTAGTCGAATCCATGTAAATATGTTCTATAATGAAGAATTTAGACTTTTGGTTTATTGTTCTCATATGGTCTGTTTAGAGGCTAGAATTGGGTATGAATCCATGCTTTAATTCTTAAATTGGTGGTTGATTGCTATCCTTCTTTGAAAAATGAAAAGTATGCAATTTGAACGGATTGATTTGGTTGTAAAATGAGTTCATAGTGATTGATTTCGCTAAGCATGTAAAAATATTTAAAAAGAGCATGAACTTAAGTTTTAATTCTTTTAATTGAATATTTAGGTGCGCTTTGATGTTAGAATCATGTTATACATGCTTGGTTTTGATTTTAAAAAGTTTAAAACATCTGGGTTTGGTTAATTTGTCGTGTGGGTGATAAAGTTGGCTATTTTTAGTCTTGGAACTGTGCTGCTCACGAACTGTAGAATCTGGTTCTGAGTCTCAGCGTAGCAGCGCAGGTTCCAAGGGTATGAACAGCGCAACTGTGCCCTCAAGAGCAGTTGCGTCGGTTCCCAGTGTTAATGCAGCGCAGCTGCGCTTTTGTGTAGTCTGCCCAGTAAAAAGTGTTTTAAACAACATACATTCCTCTACAGAGATACCAGATGGAATGAGATAAGAGTTGACCCTAGGCAGTTCTAAAGTGTGATAATAGTGTGCATACAAGCCAATCATGTATGATGATAAAGCACATACTGTGTAAACAATCTTATTTATTTATTAATAAAATATTCATTCAAGGCATTTAATTATCTACATGGAGTTGTTTTTATAATATGCAAATAACCCAAAGTTTTAAGCATTGTTTTAGAATCATGATGAGATCATGCTGATGAGATCTAAATTCATAGAAAGCTCAAAAACTAAAATAGTTCCCAATCGAGGGATTACTAAAAAAGGGGATTAGTAAATCCGGATAGATTGGTACATATGTTGCTTGCTCATTGGATGAGGATGACTGATCTCATGGTTATTTGTGTGGAGACACTAAAGCAAGTATGTAGGTGCTTATTGGAGAATAAGTTCACTGAACTTGACTCGCTTTGGAATACCTAATGGAGTTTTACTCGCCTGTCAAATAAGAATTTCAAATGTGATAGTAGTACAAGTGATCCTTGAACTTGAGATCATCATAGTATCTTGTATGTAAATAATTATACTTTAACTTATTCCTTAAGGCCTTTTAAGGCATATATAGGGTATATTTGGGTATAATGAATTACATATGGAGATAATGTATGATCAATAAAGAATCTACCACCTCTAGTGAAAGAGGAGATATGTCCTATGTGATTCGTTAAATGACAACCCGGGAATCCATGGCCAAGGTGGAATGAAATTAGAAAGGGGTTTCTAATTATCATTATTTGGAGTTGTGCATTTTCTAATCGAAATACATATGATTAAATAAAATAAGACTTGACAGTAAATCCATGTCTTATATTTAATTGGGACATTGTGTGGTAGAAGGATTGAATTTTACGGTAACTATCAACTCACAGGTTCTTTTATGATTTATGTTGAAATCTATATTATCTGAAAAGTCGTTGAGCGCTAGGGAGGCTTATCCCTATTGTAGAATAAATGTTATTTAATTAAATAGATTATTAGATTAATTTATTTATTTAAATAAGATTAGAATTGTTGTAATTGATTTATTCACAACCGGTTTAATATGGAGAACCTAATGGGTCACACTATAAAAGGAAGAAGAAAAATTTAAGAAGAAAAATGGCATAATGGTAATAATGCATTAAGTGTAATTAATTTAATATATGGTGATAGAATAAATTAAATAGCTTAATGTTTATTATTTAATATTTTAGAAATATTAAATATAAATTAATAAGAGGAGTCTTATTAATATTATTATTATTATTATTATTATTATTATTATTATTATTATTATTATTTTAATCCTAAAGGAGTTTAGGGATTAATTTAATATTAGTACTTTCACACAATCCTAATGAGATTAGGAGAAATTAATTAAAAGTGTTTAATTAATTAATTAATAAAACCCTATCCTAATTGGATTAGGAGGGTTAACCTAATATCTATATAAGAAGGTCTTATATCAGATTTACGTACGTGAGTTTTTCCAATAGTTGGGAGTACACAAATTCTATAGAGATAGAAACAAGGGTTAAACCAAAAACCCATCTTCTTGAGTTCTTCATCTTCCTTGGTAGATCACCATTAGAGGCCAAACAATTGGGTGGTTGACATTGATCAAAGGGAGGAGCCACTGCAGAATATTTAAGGAGGATCAAGGAAAGCAAGGAGTAGAACTTGTACCTGTGGAAGCTAGAATCTACAAGGGTATGATTATCATCTCTTACTTTTCTGTTATTGATATCTAGCATAAAGCATGATCATGGTGATGAGATTGTATAAAAATTTTAAAACCTTGTTCTTCGCGCTTCTGCCTATGTTTATGTGATTTGATTGCATGATCGCGCTACGTATAATCCCAACCGTGGTAATAAATGGGGTTGTTAGGCTCTGATACCATTGTTGATGTGTGTGATAATAAATGGGGTTGATTATGGACTATGACCAATGTGATTGGATTTTATTTTGGATGAATGCATGAATGAATGGGTTTTATTAAATGGGATCTGCGTACCTCGCCTTCTCTGATTTTATTTTATTCTTCAAGATAATTCTAACTATCTCTATTACATAAAATTATTTAAATAAATAGAAACCTTGATCAGCAGTCAAGGGGAAGTACATAGGAGGGAGATAGAATTTACATCGAAAATAAAATAAAACCAGAGAAGGCGAAGTACGCAGACCCCATTTAATAAAACTCATTCATTCATGCATTCATCCAAAATAAAATCCAATCACATTGGTCATAGTCCATAATCAACCCAATTTATTATCATACACATCAACATATGCATCAATAAATATCCATTCATCTCATGAATAATAAAGTTATTCCATGTACAGATCGATGTTATTTAATGGACAAAAGTTTTGCGAAATTTTATTTTTGAAACAAAATAAACTCCTTTATTTTAATCAAAAATAAATCTAAATTAAACTCCTTTAATTTTAGCAATCTGAAATCATATTTAAGATAAAAATAAACATCTTTATTTTAAAACTTTATTGATTAAATAAACAGTTTACTTAATTAATTAAAAACAAAAAAAAATAAAATTTCAGCACTGTCCAAGTACAGGCGCAGCTGCGCCGCTAATGTGCTGGGAAGCTGCGCAGCTGCGCAGGCAGTCCTGGTCAACTGAAAATCCAGACCGACGCAGCTGCGCCAATAATGAACTGGGCAGCTGCGCAGCTACGCCGCTCGTCGGCAGACTGCAGATTTTTTTCGTTTTTGTCCAGAAAATTTGATCCAATCTCTCATCAAACATATGCATCAATAAATATCCCTTCATCTCATGAATAATAAAGCTATTCCATGTACAGATCGATGTTATTTAATGGACAAAAGTTTTGCTAAATTTTATTTTTGAAACAAAATAAACTCCTTTATTTTAATCAAAAATAAATCCAAATTAAACTCCTTTAATTTTAGCAATCTGAAATCATATTTCAGATAAAAATAAACATCTTTATTTTAAAACTTTATTAATTAAATAAACAGTTTACTTAATTAATTAAAAACAAAAAAAATAAAATTGCAGCACTGTCCATGTACCGACGCAGCTGCGCCGCTAATGTGCTGGGAAGCTGCGCAGCTGCGCAGGCAGTCCTGGTCAACTGAAAATCCAGACCGACGCAGCTGCGCCAGTAATGAACTAGGAAGCTGCGCAGTTACGCCGCTCGTCACCAGACTGCAGATTTTTTTCGTTTTTGTCCAGAAAATTCGATCCAATCTTTCTTCAATTCATATATGGAATCATATACTTGATATATAGCACAAAGTTAGGCTCTGATACTACTGTTGATGTGTATGATAATAAATGGGGTTGATTATGGACTATGACCAATGTGATTGGATTTTATTTTGGATGAATGCATGAATGAATGGGTTTTATTAAATGAGGTATGCGTACCTCGCCTTCTCTGATTTTATTTTATTCTCGATGTAAATTCTATCTCCCTCCTATGTACTTCCCCTTAACTGCTGATCAAGGTTTCTATTTATTTAAATAATTTTATGTAATAGAGATAGTTAGAATTATCTTGAAGAAAATAGAAGGTCAATGAGCAAGGAGCAAGGAACGCATGAAGACCCATTTGTATGGAGCCCGGGTTTAAATGTAACAGTTACATTTAAATTTAATTCTTACACTCTAGGTTTGACCTTTTGGTTCACTTGGTGGCTCTAGTGAACCAAACTAGAATAAAAGTCCATAATCAATCCGGGTAGAATATAGTATTCTATATGTGCATGCTAAATATAATATATATTATATTTTATACATACATACTATGTATGTTTAATAAAATGACGCTTATTTTATATATATATGTGTGCATACGCGCTAAACAAGATGAGACAAATAATAACAAACCCCTCAAAGAAATAATATTAAGTCCGAAACGTTCAAAGATATTTGGAATATCGAACGTCGCCTTCTAGCATGGTTAATTAATAGAGTATTAAATATTTAATATGTGTTTGTTGTGCTATCCACAAGGCGAGTATTGAATATTTAAGATGTTAATTAATCACATTTGATGCTTATCAAGAAATTGACCGATCTAGTCTTGTTGTGTTTTCCACAAGGACGAAAATTTTTCTTTTTGAATTTATGGAGTGCTAGGCTGGACTTAACTTAAATCATTTTAGTTCGGATGTGACACCACTTGACCATTATGATTTAAGAGGCAAAATAAAAGGAGTTACATGGTGATGTAATTGACAAGAGTTTTCTACCTATTTATTTGTATATCGCTTGTTGTGCTATCCACAAGGTTATATACATTTGAAATGAGATCCTTAATCTCACTAGCAAATCTTTAATTAGATGTTGCCGAACTGTATTCATGAGGGTAATACATTTTGATGAAAATAGTGGGAGATACCAATTTCAAATAAAGACCTAAATTTATTTTGGTATGCAAAATTAATAAAATGAATGTTTGCTAAAATGTTATCTTTTCACATGTAGAATTTTAAAAATGTCAAAATCACTAATCTCACTACGAAGCATACTTGATGCAAATAAACTTATCGGACCTAATTATGAGGACTGGCTAAGAAATCTGAGAATTGTTCTCACTGCTGAAAAGATTTCTTATGTCCTAAATTCACCTATCCCTGAATCTGTTTCGGAAACAGCCTCTGAGGAAGAGATTGCTACTTTTAGAAAGTGGCAAGATGATGCATCTGTGGCTCAATGCATTATGCTCGCATCCATGAATAATGAGCTTCAGCGTCAGCACGAAAAAATGGATGCTCCTACTATGTTGCTTCACCTCAAGGAGTTGTATGGTGAACAAAGTAGGACTGCTAGATATGAGATATCTAAGGATCTCTTCCGATCTCGGATGACCGAGGGTACTGCCGTCGAGACTCATGTCCTGAAGGTAATCAATTTGATTGAACGCCTTGGACAGCTTGGGTTCGTCATGGATGGGGAGCTGAGTCAAGACTTGGTCTTGCAGTCACTCTCGCAGTTCGTGGTAAATTTTCACGTGAATAAGCTAGATGTCATCTTGCCTGAGCTGCTTAACATGCTGAAAACTACATAAGGTCACTTCCCATCCAAGAAGAACCAAGTCTTGATGGTGGATTCTTCCAAGAAAAGGAAGGGACCCAAGGTATCTTCTGAAAAGAAGAAATTCAAGAAGGCTAAGGGAAAAGGGAAAGAAAAGGAACAAAAGAAAACTGAACCAGCTGAAGGAATGTGCTTTCATTGCAATAAGCCGGGACATTGGAAGAGGAACTGCAAGAAGTATCTAGCAGAGAAGAAGCTTGGAGAAGCTTCGACTTCCAATCAAGGTTTGTTAATGATTGAAATTAATTTTTCTGAAAGTCATAATTCTACTTGGGTATTGGATACCGGCTGTGGTTCTCACATATGTAACATTGTGTAGGGACTGGTCAGAAGTAGAAGGCTGAACAATAATGAAGTGATCCTACGAGTGGGAAATGGAGCAAAGGTTGCTGCATTAGCTGTAGGAACTTATTGTTTAGCAATGCCTTCGGGCAAATCCATTTATCTTAATAATTATTATTATGTTCCGAATATTATTAAAAACATTATTTCTATTTCTGTATTGGATATGGAAGGATTTGACGTTATTATAAAGAACAATGGTTGTTCTATTTATAAAGACGGTGTTTTATATGGTATTGGAAATTTGTGAAATGGACTTTATGTACTTGACTTACAAGAAAATATATTTCAAATTGAACAAACTAAGAAAAGGAAAAGAGATGATATTAATTATACCTATATGTGGCACTGTAGGCTCGGTCATATCAATGAAACAAGGTTATCCAAGTTGCATAAAGATGGGCTCTTGGAGCTATCTGATTATGAATCATATCCAACTTGTGAATCTTGTCTCATGGGTAAAATGACTAAAGCTCCTTTTAGTGGAAAAGGAGAAAGAGTTACAGAGTTGTTGGCATTAATTCACACAGACATTTGTGGACCTATGACAACAAGTGCACGGGGTGGGTATTCTTATTTTATTACTTTCACTGATGATCACTCAAGATTCGGATGTGTATTTAATGAAATACAAATCAGAATCATTTGAAAAGTTCAAAGAGTTCAGAAGTGAAGTAGAGAAACAAACGGGCAAGAGTATTAAGATACTTCGATCAGATCGAGGTGGAGAATATTTAAGCGGTGAGTTTCTCAATTGTCTTAAAGAAAATGGTATAATCTCATAATGGACTCCTCCAGGTACCCCACAGTTAAATGGAGTATCTGAAAGGAGAAATCGAACACTGTTGGACATGGTTCAATCCATTATGAGTTTTACCAACCTTCCAATTTCATTCTGGGTGTAACGCCCCCAAAATAGGTATACAACACCCATTCTGAGTCGCCAAATACATGGTACAGAAACAACTACAACTTCATTAATACAATTGTCGTGCAAAATACGACAACGCATAAACTGTGAGTTTAAGTACAAATATATACCAACTGTGACTCATGTCCCAACCTTGGGTAGTACGTCACAATGACACGTTACTTAAAGGTACTCAGCAAGTGGATGAGCACAACCCTGTCTTATGATGACACGAGGTTGTATGTCATTAGACATCTTGTATGATAGTGACAAAACACCCTTCCAACGTTGGGTTCGCCTCACCCTATATGATTCACCAAATATAACTCCTAAAAGATGTATACAACACACTTGTCTATACTGTTTAGGGAGAACTCCACAGCTAGAGACCACCGTTCTATTCTCTTGTTATCCCTCGCTCGACCCAGTTACACTTTTATTACCTGAAAGGAATTGTGAAGCAAAAGGGTGAGCACAACTAGCTCAGTAAAGAATATCATGACTAAAGATAAATAAATTATCAAAAGCCTTCAACAGTAATAAATCAGAGATTTAGAACATATGGTAGATGATAAAACTTTTCAACCATAGTTGCAGCGGAACGAGCAATCCATTAGAAGAGTCACATAGACCATAAAGTCTATTATCTTCTCCATGTTAAAAGTCCACCAACAATGTTTTATCCCTGTAACATCAATCAACAGTTCCTTTCCACAATCATATAAATAACTCATAATCATAATTGTAGTTCTAAATTTCTCTTCGCATTCAGGACGAAGATAATTTTCATCACCTGTCTTTACCTGAAACATCAAAGATCATGATTATACCAAATCACAGTTCCTGTTCATAATCATACTAATAAATTCATCTTTGCACTACGGGCCAAAGATATTCATCAACAGTTCATCTTTGCACTACATGCCAAAGATATTCATCAATAATTCTTCTTTGCACTACGGGGCAAAGATATTCATATCTCAAAGAAATATATAATCATTTCAGAATTTATATAAACAATAATTATAACCATGTTGATCAATTCACCTTTGCACTTAGCTAAAGATATTCAATTATAAATTCAATGGTCATGATCATACCAGTCACAATTCAGCTTTTCACTACTGGACAAAGAGAACCCTAGTCATGATCATACCAATAATCTACCCATCTTTACACTCCAGTGAAAGAGAATTTCAACATCAGGGTTATAAAAATGTTATATATGATAATAAAATCAATATAATCAATACATAGTTTTAATCTCCAGAGTAATATTCATAAATCAACTATAATTTGGTTAGAAAAAGAAACCAATTTTGTAGTGAATAATATCCGTGAATAGTAACTCATGAATAGTAATCCGTCGTGAATAGTAACTCGTGAATAGTAACTCATGAATAGTAGCTCGTGAATAGTAACTCTGACATAAAAAGTTCCAAATTTGATAAAAATTTTCAACCAATACTTTGGCATAATGATATTGAAAAAAATAATATCATTTAAGAAGAAATAACATCCCTTACTATCTCTTACAATCCCTTACGACAATATCCCTTACTATCCCTTACCTCAAAAGAGCAGTACTCCTGATTGGAATAACGCTGAACGAACTTGCACCGTATAGCAACACTCAAGATATCAAAATACTCACAAGAATACACTCGATAATATAGAGAGAGAAATAGAGAGAAAACTTCAGTTTCTGGTGTGATTTTCAATTCTAACCTAAGCATCCTATTTATAGAAAATTGCTTAGAACACCAAAGCAGAAAATTTAATAAAATAATAATATAATTATAAATTTTCCTTAGCCCACCTTTGAAAATCTGGATTCAGCCATCAACATGTGCAAGTGGGGCCCACCAAAGTGTAAAAAACGTTTTTGTTAATAAAAATAAATAAAACTTTCAAAAATCAATTATTTCGGAACTTCGGAACTTCAATAATTCATAATAAATAGCCCTTTTATCAGAAAATTCGAATCTCGCGATTTTTTATAGGAAATTCAATTCTCTACAACTTTGCAAAATAAAGTTTTTCCAAATTCCAAACAGAAATTGACCGAAATTCATAAACGGGCGATTTTACAGTCTATAATAAATTTTCGATCAAGAATTGTGTCCACCAACACACAAAACATGTGTTAAACATTTAATCCAACAAAAACACTCTTCCTCCTCATTTATTCATATATCCCATATTTATTGTAAAAATATCACCATTAATATATTAATAAAATAATATATTTAAATGAATTATTTTATCAGAAAAAATAAAATATTAATTTTCAACAATTGTCACATTAAAATTTTTCTCCATCTATATCCACATGAAATTAATATTTTTCTCATCATATAAATTAATAATTAATTATTCACAAATAATATTACAGAATCACATTACTGACAACCAGACAGTTCCTAGGAAAGAGGGGGCTTTCCAATAAGGATCTCTTCCTTACTGGCGCGCAATTAGATGACCAAACCTCTCCTTAGATAGAACTTTCTAGACATTGCCAATAATGTTATCTAATAATATTATTCAGATAATATGAATTATTGCTCAGATAATAGAAAATACTGTGTAGTGACAATTATTAAAATAACAGAAATATAAAATATCAACGCAACAATTATTGAATCAATAAAATAAAATACTGAACAGTAATTACTGTAACAATGATTGAGTAATGCCTTCTTACGTAAAAATCAATAATTGGTGCAATACCGTGTGCTACTGTGCAATAACGCGTATTTCTGCGTTTTAACCACCGGGTATTCCAACAGTGTTAACGGTAACAACTACGCCGTTATTTATAAACAACTTACTCTTGTCGTTTTCTTCATCCAATCACTTTCCGTTATGGGGCTCACAAAAGACTGCACCGTCGTACGAATATTCTCCGACAGTAAGAATATTCCACGACCAAGCGAATATTCCCCGACAACAATGAATATTTTATAACCACTTGTGTATTTCGAAAAAAAAATTCATATATCACCCTTAACTTTAACATTTATCAATTTAACCATTTACTAAATAGTAATTATAAGAAAAATTGAATACTTTTATTTCATAAAATTCGGGGTCTTACACTGGGGATATGCCCTAGAAATGGTAGCATACCTACTTAACAAGGTACCTACCAAATCCACCCCAAAGACTCCATATGAGATGTGGAAGGGGAGGAAACCAAATCTTAAGCATGTTAAGACTTGGGGTTGTCCAGCTTATGTCAAAAAGTTTGAAAATGATAAGCTACAGACTAAATTCGAAAATTGTAGATTTGTGGGATACCCTAAAGAAACCGCATGGTATTATTTCTATCATCCAACTGATCAAAAGGTGTTTGTTGCGAAACATGCTGCCTTCTTGGAAAAGGAGTTTATCCATGAAGGGGTCAGTGGGAGAAAGATATATCTTGAAGAAGTTCAAGAACCACAAGTTGCCACGGATCAAAGTCAGGTACCTGATCAAGTAGAAGAACCTACTATACAACACCCTATTCGTAAATCTGGAAGAGTACCGAAGATGCCTGAGAGGTATGGATTTGTTATAGAGGATAACGATGAGGTACACATCATGAATGATGATGATCCATTGAATTACGAACAGGCTATGAGTGATAAAGACTCAGGGAAATGGCTTGAGGCCATGAAATTCGAGATAGACTCCATGTATGAAAACAAAGTATGGACTTTGGTTTCAACACCTGAAGGCATTAAGCCTATTGGGTGTAAGTGAGTCTTTAAAAGAAAGACTGGAGCAGATGGTAAGGTAGAGACCTATAAGGCCAGACTGGTTGCAAAAGGTTTCAAACAAAGACAAGGTGTTGACTATGATGAAACCTTCTCACTAGTAGCTATGCTCAAGTCCATTCGGATTTTGCTCGTGATTGCAGCTTATAACGACTATAAGATTTGGCAGATGGACGTGAAAATGGCCTTCCTCAATAGGAAACTTGAGGAGGATGTGTATATGACACAACCAGAGGGATTTGTTTCAAAGGTTAGAACAAATCAAGTTTGTAAGCTACAACGATCCATTTATGGGTTGAAGTAAGCTTCTCGTAGATGGAACATTCGTTTTGATGAGACAATCAAAGAGTTTGATTTTATTAAAAACGAGGATGAACCATGTGTATATAGGAAGGTTAGTGGGAGCGCAGTATCATTCCTTGTACTATATGTTGATGATATATTACTGATAGGGAATGACATTCCTATGTTACAATCAATTAAAATCTGGTTATCTAAACACTTCTCCATGAAGAACTTGGGTGAAGCATCCTATATTTTGGGGATAAAGATCTATAGAGATAGATCTAAAAGAATACTCGGGTTATCCCAAGGAACGTACATTGATACCATGCTAAAGAGGTTTAGCATGGAAGATTCCAAAAGAGGTCTCATGCCGATGAGCCATGGAATACATCTCTCCAAGAAATAGGTCCCAAAGACACCTGAGGAGAGAGACCGGATGAGTAAGATCCCGTATGCTTCTGTAATAGGATCTATCATGTACGGAATGATATGTACTAGACCGGATGTTGCTCATCACTTAGTGTAACGAGCAGATACCATTCGAATCTAGGAGAGGAGCACTGGAAATCAGTGAAGAATATCCTAAAGTACTTGAGAAGGACTAAAGATATTTTTCTTGTATACGGTGGGTCTGAATTAAAACTCGAGGGATTCACGGACTCAAGTTTTCAAACAGACCAAGATAACAGTAAATCTATTTCAGTGTATGTGTTTACCTTGAACGGAGGCGCAGTGAGTTGGAAGAGTTCCAAGCAGCAAACAGTTGCTGATTCAGTGACAGAGGCAGAGTACATAGCTGCAAGTGAAGCTGCAAAGGAAGCTGTTTGGATGAAGAAGTTCATAACTGAACTTGGTGTGGTTCCTAGCGTTCGAGAAGTTGTTCCCGTATACTGTGACATCACCGGAGCAGTTGCACAGGCTAAGGAACCCAGGTCTCATCAGAAATCCAAACACGTGTTGCGGCGATTTCACTTGATCAGGGAGATCATTAAAAGAGGAGATGTCACCTTGGACCGTGTAGACTCTCAAGACAACATTGCAGATCCATTTACTAAAGCTATAACACAACAGCAGTTTGATCGTCACTTAGAGAAGATGGGTATGAGATACCATGGCGATTGACTTTAGTGCAAGTGGGAGATTGATAGTAGTGTGCATACAAGCCAATCATGTATGATGATAAAGCACATACTGTGTAAACAATCTTATTTATTTATTAATAAAATATTCATTTGAGGCATTTAATTATCTACATGGAGCTGTTTTTATAATATGTAAATAACCCATAGTTTTAAGCATTGTTTTAGAATCATGATGAGATCATGCTGATGAGATCTAAATTAATAGAAAGCTTAAAAACTAAAATAGTTCCCAATCGAGGGATTACTAAAAAAGGGGATTAGTAAATCTGGATAGATTGGTACATATGTTGCTTGCTCATTGGATGAAGATGACTGATCTCATGGTCATTTGTGTAGAGACACTAAAGCAAGTATGTAGGTGCTTATTGGAGAATAAGTTCACTGAACGTGGCTCGCTATGGAATACCTAATGGAGTTTTACTCGCCTGTCAAATAGGAATTCCAAATGTGATAGTAGTACAAGTGATCCTTGGACTTGAGATCATCATAGTATCTTGTATGTAAATAATTATACTTTGACTTATTCCTTGAGGTTTTTTAAGGAATATATAGGGTATGCTTGGGTATAATAAGTTACATATGGAGATAATGTATGATCAATAAAGAATCTACCACCTCTAGTGAAAGAGGAGATATGTCCTATGTGATTTGTTAAATGACAACCCGGGAATCCTTGGCCAAGGTGGAATGAAATTAGAAAGGGGTTTCTAATTGTCATTATTTGGAGTTGTGCATTTTCTAATCGAAATACATATGATTAAATAAAATAAAACTTGACAGTAAATCCATGTCTTATATTTAATTGGGACATTGTGTGGTGGAAGGATTGAATTGTACGGTAACTATCAACTCACAGGTTCTTTTATGATTTATGTTGAAATCTATATTATCTGAAAAGTCGTTGAGCGCTAGGGAGGCTTATCCCTATTGTAGAATAAATGTTATTTAATTAAATAGATTATTAGATTAATTTATTTATTTAAATAAGATTAGAATTGTTCAAATTGATTTATTCACAACCGGTTTAACATGGAGAACCTAATTGTGACGCCCCCAGAATAGGTATACAACACCCATTCTGAGTCGCCAAATACATGGTACAGAAAGCAAACTACAACTTCAATAATGCAATTGTCGTGCAAAATACGACAACACATACTGAGTTTAAATACAAATATTGTCTTCTAGACAATATCCACACTCAAATAAATCCTCATTACAATTATTCAAACACTATTTTACAGAAATAGTGAGGACTGCTAATACATCTTTCTAGAACCATCACTCCATACCCCGACTAGATCCTGCTATGTTCTCACCTCCTGAGAAGAAAAATGGAACAAAAAGGAAAAGGGTGAGCTCAACTAGCCCAGTAAAGAATATTATGACTAAGATAATATACAACAAATTATCGTTAGTCTTCAACAGGGAAAAATCTGATAAAATATAATCGACAACAAGTTTTAGATCAACAACTGCAGCGGAAACAGCAAACCATTAGAAGAGTCAAGTAGAGAAAGAATTCTACTATCTTCTAAGATTTAAAAGTCCATCATCAATATTTTATCCCTGTAACATCAATTAATAATCATCTTTAACCAAATATTCATCTTTGCACTACAGGCCAAAGATATTCATTTGTATCATCAGTCGGTCATGTTCATCTCAACACCTGTTCATCTTTGCACTACAGGCCAAAGATATTCATCAAGTAATTATACATCTTTGCACTACAGGCCAAAGATATTCAGTAATATCATCATTTAGGACTGAGGATGATGAAAAATATCTTAAAGAGAACGAATCCAATGAGACAGAAGGACAAATAGTAGGGATTCGTATAACAGTTTATCCAAGATCAATAATACTTCATAATAATCAATTGTGAAGCAGAATTCAAAAATAAAGATCAAAACATGGATACAATCAAAGATAGTAACCATAATAGACATCTTGGACAAAAAGAGAAAATTTTATTTTTCGGTGAATAGTGCCGTATTCGTGAATAGTGCCGTATACGTGAATAGTGCCGTATACGTGAATAGTAACCCCGACACAAAAAGTTCCAAATTTGATAAAAACTCATATCAATATTTCAGCATAATGATATTGAAGAAAATAATATCATTAAGAAGAAAATAATATCCCTTACCTCAAAATATCAGTACTTCTGGTCGGAATACCGGTATAAGGCTGAAAGAAACTTGCTCTGATGAATAGAAACTCTCAAAGTATCTAAATACTCACAAAATACACTCAATAATCTAGAGAGAGAAAGAGAGAAAACTTGTTTCTGGTGTGATTTTCAATTCTAACTTAGCCCTCTATTTATAGGAAAATTTTGGTAGGTTTGACCTGCAACCTGATGGCTTTACCTGCTACTATTCCCACCCACCACATTTGAAATATAATTCAGCACATTTCTTCACCAACCACAAGTGGGGCCCACCAATTCTAGAATTTTCCACCAAAATGATAAACTCCGAAAATTCAACAATTTCTGAACCAGTCATCTTGTAAAATTCATAATAAATCATACGTTCATTTTTAACGGTTCAAAATTTGTGGACATATACTCAACTTATATATGTATAACATATCCAAAAATTACCACGATCCAACGGTCGGATTAAAAATTATAACCCCCGCAAACTATCTCAAAAACCCTGATTTTTAATACCTCCATTCCGACAAAAATACTGATAAAAACCTCAACATTAACTCCTTCATTTTTAACCACAAAAATATATCCCTCATTTATATCCACATAAAATAAATATTTCCTTATCATATGAATCAATAATTAATTATTCACAAATAATATTACAGAATCACATTTATGACAACCAGGCCGTTCCCAGGAAAGAGGGGGCTTTCCAATAAGGATTTCTCCTTACTGGCGCGCAATTAGATGACCAAACCTCTCCTTAGACAGAACTTTCTAGACATTGCCAATAATGTTATCTAATAATATTATTCAAATAATATGAATTATTGATCTGATAAATGAAAATACTGTGCAGCAACAATTATTGAAACAACAATAATATAAAATATCAACGCAGCAATTATTGAATCAATAAAATAAAATATTGAATAATAACTACTGTAACAATTATTGAGTAGTGCCTTCTTACGTAAGAATCAATAATTGGTGCAATACCGTGTGCTACTGTATTTTAACCACCGGGTATTCCAACAGTATTAACGGTAACAACTACGCCGTTATTTATAAACAACTTATACTTGTCGTTTTCTTCATCCAATCGCTTTCCGTTATGGGGCCCACACAAGGCTGCGTCGTCGTACGAATATTCCCCGACAGCAAGAATATTCCACGACCAACCGAATATTCACCGACCAAAAATAAATATTTTATAACCACTTGCTTATTTTGCAAAATTTGCACATTTCACCCATAACCAAAGTATTATATCAAATTAACCCCTTATTATTCACAATAATATTTAGAGAAAATTTGATTTTATTCATTAATAAGTTGGGGTCTTACAACCTCCCCTCCTTATGAAATTTCGTCCTCGAAATTGACGTACGTACCTGATGTTTCAAAAAGGTGAGGATACCTCGCTTTCATTTCTGATTCCAACTCCCAGGTCATTTCTTCAATAGCATGGTTTCTCCACAAAACCTTAACTTGTGGTATAACCTTCGTGCGTAGGACATGCTCTTTCCTATCCAAGATCTTAACAGGTACCTCCTCGTACGTTAAATCTTCAGCTATCTCGTCTGGTTCTAACTCAATAATGTGGTTCGGGTCTTTAACATATTTACGAAGCATAGATATGTGAAAAACATTATGAACACGAGACATGCTTGGAGGTAATGCGAGTCTATATGCCACATTTCCTATTCGCTCAAGAATCTCAAATGGACCAACAAATCTTGGATTGAGCTTTCCTCTCTTCCCAAATCTTGTAACTCCCTTCCATGGTGCAACACGTAACAATACATGATCCCCAATATTAAATTCCACGTCCTTCCGATGAAGATCCGCATAACTCTTTTGTCGATCCTGTGCCGTTTGTATACGTTGTCGAATCGTTTGGATCTTCTCTGTAGTAATGCGTACCAATTCTGGTCCCAACAATGTTGCTTCACCCACCTCGTCCCAGCATACTGGAGAACGACATTTTCTTCCATACAACGCCTCAAATGGAGCCATACCTATGCTCGCCTGATAACTGTTGTTGTAGGAGAATTCCACCAATGGTAGGTACTTATCCCAACTCCCTTTGAGATCTAAGACACAAAGTCTTAATAGATCTTCAAGAGTTTGAATAGTCCTCTCTGATTGTCCGTCCGTTTGAGGATGGTATGCTGAACTGAATCGTAAATCCGTGCCCATAGCTTTCTGCAAGCTAACCCAAAATCGTGAAGTGAATCTTGGGTCACGATCCGAAACTATGGATACTGGCATGCCATGCAATCTCACAATCTCGTTCACGTACATACTAGCAAGACGTTCAAGGGAATAAGTCTCACGTATCGGCAAGAAATGAGCGGACTTGGTTAATCTATCAACAATAACCCAAATCGCATCTATGCCTTGAGAAACCTTGGGAAGACCTGTAACAAAATCCATAGTAATGTGTTCCCACTTCCATTTCGGAATCTCAAGTGGTTGCAATGGACCCTTTGGTACTTGATGCTCCGCTTTTACACGTTGACAAGTTAAACATCTCGAGATAAACTCCGCGATCTCTCTTTTCATATTGCTCCACCAAAATGTATGTCGAAGATCGTGATACATTTTGGTACTCCCAGGATGGATTGCAAACGGTGTGTTGTGTGCCTCCATCATTATTCTATGCTTCAAGTCAAAATCGTTAGGAACACAAAGTCTGGAGTTGACTCGAAGTATTCCTTCTTCATCGATTCTTGCTTCTGGAATAGCACCTTCTTGCACTTTCTTCTTCATACGCATCAGCTCTATATCCGTAGCTTGAGCAGCTTTAACTTTATCGATTAAAGTCGGTTCTACTCGTATATTTGATATCATCATGTGGGTACTTGGAGCCTTCATCTCTATCTCCATCCTTTGCAAGTCATACAAAATGGGCCTTTGTGTTAAAAACATTGCACTCGTACCCGCATATGATCTTCTACTCAATGCGTCAGCTACTACGTTTGCTTTTCCAGGATGGTATTGGATGGTATGATCGTAATCTTTCAACAGCTCAAGCCAACGTCGTTGCCGCATGTTGAGTTCCTTTTGGGTGAAGAAATATTTGAGGCTTTTATGATCTGTATAGATCTCCACTTTCTCCCCATACAGGTAGTGTCTCCAGATCTTCAACGCAAAAACGACTGCTGCCAACTCCAAATCATGAGTAGGATAATTCCTCTCATATTCTTTGAGTTGTCGTGAGGCATAGGCTATGACTTTCCCATGTTGCATGAGAACACATCCTAACCCTTTGCCTGAAGCATCGCTGTAGATAACAAATCCATCCGAACCAGATGGTATTGTCAAAACAGGTGCCGAAATGAGTCTCCTCTTGAGTTCTTGGAAACTCTTCTCGCATTCCTCACTCCATACGAATTTTGTATCTTTCCGAGTCAGCTGAGTTAACGGAGTAGCGATTCGAGAAAATCCTTCCACAAATCTCCGATAATAACCAGCTAAGCCCAGAAAGCTACGTACTTCGGTTACCGACTTCGGTTGCTCCCAACTTTGTATGGCTTCAATCTTCGCCGGGTCGACAGATACTCCATGTTTTGACACCACGTGCCCAAGGAATGCTACTTCCTCAAGCCAGAACTCGCATTTCTTCAGTTTGGCATATAGCTTGTTTTCACGAAGCCTTTGCAGTACCAGCTTCAAATGGCGCTCATGATCTTCACGGCTTTTGGAATAGATGAGGATGTCATCAATAAAGACAACAACGAACTGATCCAAATATTCTTTGAATACACGGTTCATCATATCCATGAAGGCAGCAGGAGCATTAGTCAATCCAAAAGACATTACTAAGAATTCATAATGCCCGTACCGAGTTCTGAAGGCAGTCTTTGGAATATCCTCAGTTTTAATCTTCAGCTGATGATATCCAGAACGAAGATCGATCTTTGAAAAGAATTGTGCTCCTTGCAACTGGTCAAACAGGTCATCAATGCGAGGTAGCGGATACCTATTCTTGATGGTGACATGGTTCAATTCTCGATAGTCAATACAAAGTCGCATACTCCCGTCTTTCTTCTTTACGAATAAAACAGGAGCACCCCAAGGAGACGTACTAGGACGAATAAAACCGATGTCCAACAACTCCTGTAGTTGGACTTTTAACTCCTGAAGTTCAATAGGAGCCATTCGATATGGGGTTTTAGAAATGGGCTTTGTACCGGGTTCAAGGTCAATAAAGAATTCAATTTCTCGTTCCGGGGGTAGACCGGGAAGTTCTTCAGGAAATACATCGAAAAATTCTCTAACAATAGAAATATTATTCAAATCTGACTTGTCTTTGTTCAAATCCATAACATGGGCTAAGAAAGCTTGACATCCGTTTTTCAATAAACGAATAGCTTTGTGGCTTGATATGACAGTGACTGATTTTAGTGGTTTAGTAGTTTGAATTCGTATGACAGGTTGGTTAGGAATATGAAAACTAACAACCTTACGAAAACAATCAATTTTAGCATGATGAGTGGTTAACCAATCAATTCCTAAAATCACATCAAAAGCAAGTATCTTTAAAGAGATAAGATCAACAGGTAATGTGATAGTGCCAACTTGGATCATGCAAGATTTATAAACTGTAGATGTAACGAAGGTTTCACCCAACGGAGTTTCAACAGATAAGTTAAAGTCCAATTTCTCCGGAGTCAAGTTTAAACGTTGAGCACAAGCAGGAGAGATAAAAGAATGGGTAGAACCGGTATCTAGTAAAGTATAAACTTCGCAAGAATTCAAGATTAGCTTACCCGTGATCACCTCGTTCGGGTTTCTCGCGTTTTGGCCAGTAACGACAAACGCCCTTCCAGGAACCGCTGATTTCGACTTATCCGGGATAACTTTTGGAGTCACCATCCCCGCTGAACTTGGTTTTGCTACAGAACACTCTCGAGCTATATGACCTTCCTTTCCACAGTTATAACATACCTTGGATTGTTGTGGGCAGTTTGGGCTGATATGTCCCTCTTTCCCACATTTGTAACATACGACCGGTGGTCGTTCTCCTCCCCTAGAAACAGTTGATGTTTGTGCTGACGTCTTCACGTTATCATTGTTGTACCTTCTCTTCTTGAAATCTCCTCCCGACTCGCTCCTTCTATTATCACGACCACGATTACCACCAGAGTGGTTACCGCTTTTGTCCGAATGTTTTCCTCCCTGCTGGTTTTCATTGCTTCGATGACTGCCGCCACCGGTATGACCCTGGTTGTGGTCCCTCGGTTGCACATACTCATTATCTCGCTCTAATAATTGAGCCCTGTTTACAACATCTGAATATAAAGAAAATTTATGAGAGATAAGATATTGCCGAATCTCGGGTTTTAGACCTCTCAGAAACATCCTTGTCATTCGTTCCTCATTTTCGACCAAATGAGGTGCAAACCTGGATAACTCTGCAAACTTCGCCTCGTACTGGGACACCGTCATGTTGTTTTGTTCCAGTCTAATAAACTCAACCTCCTTCATATGACGAATACTTTCAGGAAAGTACTTGTCATTGAACAGTTTTTGAAATGTTTCCCAGGACATGTTGAGTGCGTCAGGCTGGGTACGCTTCACAGACTCCCACCAGTAGTCTGCCTCACCGCGGAACATAAATGTGGCGAATGGAACCTTCTGTTCCTCCGTGCATCCCAAGACATCAAATATCTTGGTAATTTGCTTGACCCACGTTTCCGCCATGATCGGATCCGGCTTTCCCTTAAATTCTGGTGGTCCCAATTCTTTGAACTGCTTAGCTGTGACAAACCGCGCGTTGTTATCATTTCCACCCGTATTCTGCACACGAGTCTCCCTCGTCTGATTTTGCATGAACTGCAAAAAGCTCCTAAACATTCCATCATTCATCGTTTGCTCGGTAACGTTGTTTACAGGAGGAATATTGCCTTCCTGTTGCACGTTCCCCTGGGTAGTGATCAAAGGTGTCTCCACGGTCTGATTTACTCCATTATTAACGTTCTCAGCTGCCATTCTTAAATACTGCCATAAAACAAGGGTTAATAGTCATGTCATATATTATCCCTATACTCTGACCGACCAAATAAACACCAAATAAACTTAGTCAGGTCATACTAGCGAAGGAATTCCCCGTCTCTCCCCTCCTAGTTCTTGTCTCACATCTCAGCCAGGGATCATATCCCTAAGCTCTGATACCAACTGTGACGCCCCCAGAATAGGTATACAACACCCATTCTGAGTCGCCAAATACATGGTACAGAAAGCAAACTACAACTTCAATAATACAATTGTCGTGCAAAATACGACAACACATACTGAGTTTAAATACAAATATTGTCTTCTAGACAATATCCACACTCAAATAAATCCTCATTACAATTATTCAAACACTATTTTACAGAAATAGTGAGGACTGCTAATACATCTTTCTAGAACCATCACTCCATACCCCGACTAGATCCTGCTATGTTCTCACCTCCTGAGAAGAAAAATGGAACAAAAAGGAAAAGGGTGAGCTCAACTAGCCCAGTAAAGAATATTATGACTAAGATAATATACAACAAATTATCGTTAGTCTTCAACAGGGAAAAATCTGATAAAATATAATCGACAACAAGTTTTAGATCAACAACTGCAGCGGAAACAGCAAACCATTAGAAGAGTCAAGTAGAGAAAGAATTCTACTATCTTCTAAGATTTAAAAGTCCATCATCAATATTTTATCCCTGTAACATCAATTAATAATCATCTTTAACCAAATATTCATCTTTGCACTACAGGCCAAAGATATTCATTTGTATCATCAGTCGGTCATGTTCATCTCAACACCTGTTCATCTTTGCACTACAGGCCAAAGATATTCATCAAGTAATTATACATCTTTGCACTACAGGCCAAAGATATTCAGTAATATCATCATTTAGGACTGAGGATGATGAAAAATATCTTAAAGAGAACGAATCCAATGAGACAGAAGGACAAATAGTAGGGATTCGTATAACAGTTTATCCAAGATCAATAATACTTCATAATAATCAATTGTGAAGCAGAATTCAAAAATAAAGATCAAAACATGGATACAATCAAAGATAGTAACCATAATAGACATCTTGGACAAAAAGGGAAAATTTTATTTTTCGGTGAATAGTGCCGTATACGTGAATAGTGCCGTATACGTGAATAGTAACCCCCGACACAAAAAGTTCCAAATTTGATAAAAACTCATATCAATATTTCAGCATAATGATATTGAAGAAAATAATATCATTAAGAAGAAAATAATATCCCTTACCTCAAAATATCAGTACTTCTGGTCGGAATACCGGTATAAGGCTGAAAAAAACTTGCTCTGATGAATAGAAACTCTCAAAGTATCTAAATACTCACAAAATACACTCAATAATCTAGAGAGAGAAAGAGAGAAAACTTGTTTCTGGTGTGATTTTCAATTCTAACTTAGCCCTCTATTTATAGGAAAATTTTGGTAGGTTTGACCTGCAACCTGATGGCTTTACCTGCTACTATTCCCACCCACCACATTTGAAATATAATTCAGCACATTTCTTCACCAACCACAAGTGGGGCCCACCAATTCTAGAATTTTCCACCAAAATGATAAACTCCGAAAATTCAACAATTTCTGAACCAGTCATCTTGTAAAATTCGTAATAAATCATACGTTCATTTTTAACGGTTCAAAATTTGTGGACATATACTCAACTTATATATGTATAACATATCCAAAAATTACCACGATCCAACGGTCGGATTAAAAATTATAACCCCCGCAAACTATCTCAAAAACCCTGATTTTTAATACCTCCATTCCGACAAAAATACTGACAAAAACCTCAACATTAACTCCTTCATTTTTAACCACAAAAATATATCCCTCATTTATATCCACATAAAATAAATATTTCCTTATCATATGAATCAATAATTAATTATTTACAAATAATATTACAGAATCACATTTATGACAACCAGGCCGTTCCCAGGAAAGAGGGGGCTTTCCAATAAGGATTTCTCCTTACTGGCGCGTAATTAGATGACCAAACCTCTCCTTAGACAGAACTTTCTAGACATTGCCAATAATGTTATCTAATAATATTATTCAAATAATATGAATTATTGATCTGATAAATGAAAATACTGTGCAGCAACAATTATTGAAACAACAATAATATAAAATATCAACGCAACAATTATTGAATCAATAAAATAAAATATTGAATAATAACTACTGTAACAATTATTGAGTAGTGCCTTCTTACGTAAGAATCAATAATTGGTGCAATACCGTGTGCTACTGTATTTTAACCACCGGGTATTCCAACAGTATTAACGGTAACAACTACGCCGTTATTTATAAACAACTTATACTTGTCGTTTTCTTCATCCAATCGCTTTCCGTTATGGGGCCCACACAAGGCTGCGTCGTCGTACGAATATTCCCCGACAGCAAGAATATTTCACGACCAACCGAATATTCACCGACCAAAAATAAATATTTTATAACCACTTGCTTATTTTGTAAAATTTGCACATTTCACCCATAACCAAAGTATTATATCAAATTAACCCCTTATTATTCACAATAATATTTAGAGAAAATTTGATTTTATTCATTAATAAGTTGGGGTCTTACACTAATGGGTCACACCATAAAAGGAAGAAGAACAATTTAAGAAGAAAAATGGCATAATGGTAATAATGCATTAAGTGTAATTAATTTAATATATGGTGATAGAATAAATTAAATAGCTTAATGTTTATTATTTAATATTTTAGAAATATTAAATATAAATTAATAAGAGGAGTCTTATTAATATTATTATTATTATTATTATTATTATTATTATTATTATTATTATTATTATTATTTTAATCCTAAAGGAGTTTAGGGATTAATTTAATATTAGTACTTTCACACAATCCTAATGAGATTAGGAGAAATTAATTAAAAGTGTTTAATTAATTAATTAATAAAACCCTATCCTAATTGGATTAGAAGGGTTAACCTAATATCTATATAAGAAGGTCTTATATCAGATTTACGTACGTGAGTTTTTCCAATAGTTGGGAGTACACAAATTCTATAGAGATAGAAACAAGGGTTAAACCAAAAACCCATCTTCTTGAGTTCTTCATCTTCCTTGGTAGATCACCATTAGAGGCCAAACAATTGGGTGGTTGACATTGATCAAAGGGAGGAGCCACTGCAGAATATTTAAGGAGGATCAAGGAAAGCAAGGAGTAGAACTTGTACCTGTGGAAGCTAGAATCTACAAGGGTATGATTATCATCTCTTACTTTTCTGTTATTGATATCTAGCATAAAGCATGATCATGGTGATGAGATTGTATAAAAATTTTAAAACCTTGTTCTTCGCGCTTCTGCCTATGTTTATGTGATTTGATTGCATGATCGCGCTACGTACAATCCCAACAAAGCGGAGGGATGCAATTGCAATGCATGGACAAGAAATAGTTCATCAATTATGTAGGGTTGACCTTGAATGCAGGCGGTGATGCTCTTTAATAAACCAGAAGAATCAGTAGAAAATTCCATTTGAGCATAAAACTCAGCTACAAGACTAGGATAGATTGATTTATCATAGAAAGAGACTAAGCATTCCCACCCAATATTTTTAAATTTTTCAAACAAGTATGGAAAGCTATGAAATGTAATGACATTCCCTGAACATATATTGTGTCTCATAGTCCTATACTTAGATTGTGCAGAGGCAGTAGTAAGATGAGGGACAACATTTGAAAATTATAACTCAAAATTTAGAGGAAGAGTTTTTCTTTTAGATGAAAATAAGTTAGACATTATGAGGAGGGATGCAGGAAATATAGGGGAAAATATTAAGCTTAAGCGAGAACTTATATAGAAATGCACCATTTTTGAAAGAGCTTATATATATTGATAAAGAAAAGAAGGATGGTATGCGGCAGGTAATATACACTCCAAGTAATCAAGTAAAGGTAGCAGTTAATGAACTGTGGTGGGAGTAAGTAATACTGAAAAATAGTAACAAGAAACAGAAAATATTTAAGTTAAACAGTAGGATAAACACTGTTTAAAATCTGTCATTTAAGAGGGGAGAGTGAGCATTAAAAAAATATCTACATGTCATTTGAAGAACACAGAGAATAAAAGATTTCAGTCAAACTTAAGAATGATTACCAAAGCCCGAAGGATGTATCATTTAAAACCTTTTTGAAAAACACGACAAGAAATTATCATTTCAGAAAACAATTTTCAAAGATGCAGGTAAAGTGCAAGAATTTAACATTAATAGCAAATCTTAGATAGATAGACCACATAGCAGTTAATGCAATGAACAATCCCAGTGGACATCAGTATCCACACACTATATAAGACATAAAAATTAATCCAGTGGACATCAGTATCCACGCAAGTAGTAGTATACAGAGAGATATTAGGGTTAAACCTGAGTTGGTAGTTATAATATATCAATTGCAATATGACAAGCTCTTTGTTGTACAGATTTCTCCATGAAAACATCAGTGAGTCCAGCAAAAGTGCATAGTCACACACATATATATAGAATATGTATATATATATATATATATGCATAAATTTAAAGTAAGATTTTTTCTTTTTATTTTTTTTTAAATACAATTAAACTTTTGTGGAAACCTTAAATATTTAGAGGTAAAAAAAAATTGGAGTGATTTTTGAAATAAAGATAAAAAAATATATACGATAGGTTTTAACAGATAATCAGAAAGAACTGGGTTTGAGAGAATAGGAAAAAAAATGTAGACAGAACTTACAAAAAAATTCAGGGAAGCCCCAACCGGATATCCTTTTAGGCGTACCAAAAATAATTATGGAGAGTTTGAACATCAGAAGATTTTAAAGAGAATTCGAACAACGAATTTGTGGTTAAGGCAAAAAAATTGATTTGAAAACTAATTCAGACATGATTTTAAGTAGAAATCCTAATAAAAAAATCAGTAGGTTAAACAGAAAGATTTAAAAAGAAATTGTTCCTTGTCCGAAACCCTAGAAATTTGATGGATTTGGTTCAACTGATGAACCTTAACCCTAAAAAATTGCAGATAGTTGATCATCAGAGGTTTCACAGATCGAACAAAAATTTTGTGTGAAAAATCAAGTCAGAAACGACTTACAGTGAAAACCCTAAAAGTTTGAATTTAAAAAATTTAGTATCTGAAAACCCTAATCATATAGTTATCATTTTTAGGGTTAGACGAGAGGAGACAGATCTTTTGTAAGATAAAAACTGGTTTTTAAGAACAAAATAGAGTGTAACTGTGATGCCCCCAAAATTAGGTATACATCACCCATCTTGGGTCGCCAGATACATGGTACAAAAATTCAAATACAACTTACTAATACAACTATCGTGTACAATACGACAAAACATAACTGTGAGTTTGAATACAATTTATTGTCTGCTAGAGATTATACAAACTCAAAAGGAGTCCTCATTATAATTATTATCACACTATTTAACAGAATAGTGAGGACTATTAATACTATCATCTGGTCCATCACTCCGTTCCCCGACTCGCCCCAGCTATATTCTCATTTCCTGAAGAGAACAGTGAAAGAAAGGGTGAGCTCAACTAGCCCAGTAAGAAATATTATGACTAAGATAATGCAGAATAAATTATCATTAGCCTTCAACAGTGTTAAACTGATAAAATATAATAAATATCAAGTTTAACTGCAGCGGAACAAGTAATCCATTAAAAGAGTCAAGTAGAAAATAAAATCTACTATCTTTTATGATTTAAAAGGTTTTTCAACACTGTTATCGCTGGAACTCAGCTTAATAAATAATCCACATCATCGAATCACCCCTGCACTACGGCCAAGGATATTCTTTAGTATCACGACCACATATTATCCCGACACTACGGCCCAAGGATAATCGTGTATTCATTAATGGTCATGATCATGCCAACAACTGTCCATCAATGAACTACGTGCCAATGAGACTTTTACCACATCATTTGTAACATTACGGTCATGATTACACCGAATAATCCCTGGTCATAATCACACCAAGTCCATCTATGCACTACAGGCCACATATGACTTTCAATAAAATATAAACATGAGGATGATGACAATGATATAATAATTCAATAAAACAAGTTCAAGAATTAATTTATCCAGGAACTAATAACGTCCAAATTGTCAACATGATACTGTTTTGTGGTGTAAAATTCAAGAATGCTCAGAAAAATATTTCCATGAAAAGATACTAGATGAAGCGTAGATATCAAGGATATTCCACTAATTTTATGGAGTATAGAAGTCAAAGTTTTAACCAACTGAGTATAATAAAGAATGAAATAATAAAAGAAATCACCATGCATGCGATAGACCGCACAGGCAGGTTATTCCAACAGAATAATAAATAACGGAACCAGGTCCGGCGTAAAACGCACAGACAGGATATTCCAACAGAATAATAAAGAATGGAACCAGGTCATGCGTAAAGCACAGACATAATGTTCCAACAGAATAATAATAAAGACGAAACCAGGTCCGATGTAAAACACACAGACAGGATGTTCTAACATAATAATAATAAAGACGGAACCAGGTCCGGTGTAAAACCCACATACAGGATGTTCCAACAGAAAAATAGAAGAATGTCACCAAGTATAGGGTAGACCGCGTATACAGGTTATTCCAACAGAATAATAAGCAATGGAATAACAACAGTTCTCTTCATGAATAAGAAAGAATAACACCCCTTACATTAGTAGGAGATTGAATACTGCAGTAGTGTAGTAACAGAATACTCTTCTTCTTTCTCTATTATTCTCTCTATACTTTCTCTCTCTATAGCTTGAATGAATTCGTGAAAAATAATGAAGCACTAGGCCTCTATTTATAGAAGATTTCTAGCTTAGCACTTGAAATGTGAAAAGGTAAGTGGTTCGACGCCTGTAATGTGAAACGACAAGTGGTTTGACGCCTGTAATGTGAAACGACAAGTGGTTTGACGTCTGGTAAAGGTAATTACTATTGACGAAGGTAATTACTATTGACGAAGGTAATTACTATTGTCGAAGATAATTACTATTGACGAAGGTAATTACTATTGACGAAGAGACTCTTAGATGATGACATATGGGCCCCCCATAAAGTAACCAAACTTACCACAACCGTCTCATAATAGACTCTTTATATACATCAAGGATTGAATAAATATTACCACAAATCATTTTATTTTTAATCAACACATATTTAACCTTTCAACCATTATTAATCATTTATAAATTGTCGTCTCAATTATTGATTTAATAATATAACATATTATACAGATGATACTGTGACAATAATTGAATCAATAATATAAGAGATATGATACAACAATTACTGTAGCAATAATTGAGTATAACTGAGTGACTTCTCACGTAAGCATCAATAATCAATATCGTGTGCTACTATGCAACCACGCGTATTACTGTACTTTTACTACCGGGTAGTTCAACAGTTTTAACGGTAACACCTCCGCCGTTATTTTTATAGAAAGATAATTTTGTCGTTTTCTAACTACGACAATACTTCCGCTGTGGGGTCCACCAATGATTATGTCGTCGTACGAATATTCCCCGACAAAAAGAATATTCCCCGACCAAACGAATATTTTATAACAACTTGCTTACTTTACAAAATTTATAAATATTACCCACAACTTATAACATTATATCAAAATTACTCCATAATATTCAAAAATAATATTTATAGAAAATTCATCTTTATTTATAAAAGTTGGGGTCTTACAGTAAATTTCATCGATCAAAAAAATTTGAATGGTAGAAAAACTTAGAACAAAAATATTCAGATCTAACAAATGGATCTTTATAAAGGGGGTGTAAGTATGCAGAAACAAGATCAAATATACAATCAAATTGTAAAACGCAACGGAAAATGGAATTTTAAATTTTTCTGTAACTTCTTATGAATCACCTTATGCATAACTATTAATTGAAGAATAAGAACAAGAAATTATATCTTTGTAGATTCAACTCTTGAACAGCTACTAGATCTACTCCTTGTTGATTTCTTCAAGCTCCTCCAATCTACAATTCTTAGATCAAACTCAAGCTACAAAGTGTATGTAGCACTCTAAAGGTGATCCACTAAGAAAATGATTATTAAAGAAACAAATTATGATTACTTAGAAATCTTGGGTGGCTAATCTTTGTGTTCTTCTTTTCCCAACTCTTAAGAATTTCAAGAACAATTTTTGCTTAATTGATTTAGATGATACTCCCAAGTATTCTTATTCTCCTAACTCTTAAGATTCATAAGAATGCTTCATTTCTCACTAAACACATGTTACTTGCATAATCACAATTATGCAAGTTAATCACATTAGTCTTTAATTTGCATTTCATTTGCATTTGCATTTCACTTGCACTTTAATTTGCATTTCATTTGCATTTGCATTAATAAGACTTCTCTTATTAAAAGACTAATATTTACTCCTATACTGTTTAGGAATTAATGTATTAATTTAATTCCCAATCTAATTAGGAATCAATTTATATAATAATAATAATAATAATAATAATAATAATAATAATAATAATAATAATAATAATAATAAGATTTCTCTTATTAATTTATAATTCAATATTTCTCCAAATATTTAATTATAAATATTAAGCTATTCAATTTATTCTACCAATAAATTAAATACTTAATTTATTATCATTAAGCCAATCATTTCTAAAATAATATATTTCCTTTTTGTGGTATAACCCTTTAGGTTCAATATTATGCCGGTAGTAGAATAAATAAATTAGAACCATTCTAATATTATTTATAATAAACTAAACTCATTTAATTCATATATAAATAAATAATATTTATTCTACATCATGAGTAACACCTTACGATAATGTATCATGACTATCCGTATAATATGAAATAAACGTTTAATCACAAAGAACCTATTCAACACCGTACAATTCAATCCTATCATGCAATGTCCCGATTAAATATAAGACATAGAATTACTGACAAGTCTTATTTATTTAATCATATGCATTTCGATTCAAGAATGCACAACTATGATTAATGTAAATTAGAAACTTCTTTCTAATTTCATTCAACCCTGGCCAGGAATTTCTGAGTTGTCATTTATCAAATCGCATAGGACATTCTCTCCCTTTATCGGAAGTAGTAGATCATTTGTTGATCATTCACCTACCTCCATGTATACTTTATTATACCCGTACATACCCGATAACATACTCTGAAAGTATTAAGGAATATGACAAAGTATAACTCAACATACACAAGGAACTGTGATGATCTCAAGTCTAAGAATCACTTGTACTACTATCAATTTACGAACTCCTATTGTCAGGTGAATAAAACTCCATTAGGGTTCTTTAAGTGAGTCATGTTCCGTGAACTTATTCTCCAATAAGCACCTACATACTTGCTTTAGTGTCTCCACACAAATGATTATGAGAACAGTCATCATCTTTAAAAGATCAAGCATAACATGTACTAATCTCTCCGGAATTAGTAATCCCATATTAGTGATCCATCGATTAGGAACATTTTTAGTTTTGAGCTATCTTGAATTTAGATCTCATTAGCATGATCATCATCACGATTCTAAAAGCATTTCTCTAAAAGTATGAGTTTATCACATTTATTAATTCAACCAATTAACATAGATAAAATATGCCTTTAATTCCTTTATTAATAATTGAATAAGATTACAAAGTAATGCTTATCACATCAAATGTGATTCGTTTGAGGGCATATTACTTTCAGGGGACCGATCTAAAGCTTCTGCCGAACTGGGCCAGTCCCGAAGATTCTATTGTGAAGGTATCCCGATTCCCTAAGACTCGAATAGAGACCTTCAAAAAATTCTACAAGAAGATGAAAAACACTGAATGGAATGTCGAAGTGCTCTCTGATCCCGCCTGGCTCTACAAACACGAATGTAAGCTTCTATCCGAACTCGTACTGCATATTTTATATTGTTCTCCTTTTAACACAATTCATTCTATATACATAGTGTCAATATTCAAACCAGAATCCATCCAAGAAACCATCGACCGAACATCCCTCAAAAAAGTTGTCGTACCTAAACTAGTCACCGAAGAAATGCCTGAAACCGAAACCATCCCTTTATCCGAACTATCCATCGATACCACCTCCTCACCGATCATAATCACAGACACCACACCTCCCGAGATCACCTCCGGTACGAACCCCAAAACTGATCCATCATTGTACATTCAAACCCTAACCATCATCCCGATGTCTCCAAAAATCAAGAAGAAAGCCATAGAAATGGATCGGGGAGAAAATTTACTTTAATGAGGAGGAAGAAAAGACGATACATACCTCCCAAGACAACCACAACTGTTGAATCAACTCCACCTCCCCAATCGGAAGCCAATCTCATCGAACCTGAAGAGGCTAAAGAGGAGCCCATCGAGCCCCTCACCAAAAAACCGTGAAAAAACACACCTCCCGATCCACAACCTGAAGCCCCAGCCACCAACCAAACCTCTGAGCCTCCTTCCAACCTCGAACAAATTAACTAAGAGGAGGTCGTGAGAACAATATGGCCAGAAAGCCCCTCGAAAGGCTACCCTTACGAGCAGTTGTACCATTTCGCCCTCCCTAACGACGACGACCGATTTAAGGATCATTCAACCCAACAGCTCATTGAAGAATACGCCAGACACTAGTGTCAGGTAAATTTGTTATTCCCAACCCTGTTAAATCATTCATTCCCAAATTTCCTTACTACTGATCTGAACATCCTTCATTGCAGGCCAATGCAGTCTTCGCCCGGGCTTTCCCCCATTTGTCACAAATGGCTATAAAAGAGAGGCAGTTGGAGTTTGACGTTGAATCCTTTCGGACCGATATCCGATCCTTAAACGCAGACCTCAAAAAAGAGAAGGATCAACATATTGGCGCCCGAAACCAAGTCACCAAAGCAAAATGCCAAATCTCCAATTTTTAACAATAGATCAAACTACTGCAGGAAGAACACGCCGCCCTCAAAGAGCACAACAAATCTCTTTTGGAGGAACGAACCCTTTTAAAGGAAAATGATAAAGACTAGAAGAATGACATCCTCATCCTCCAAGAAATAGTGGGTGACATGCACTCAAAAATGACCGAACTGATAAGAGCTGACAACACCCTCGAACGAGAGTATGCGTGTCTCAAAGACCAAGGCATGCCGATGACCGAAGCCCTTAAACAACAAATCATCACAGGAGTACAAGGAATCACCAGAGATGAACAAGAAAATCATCTCGTAGTTTGCCTGTGTCGCCCCAATTTCTCTATACTCCCTGTAGCAGATTTGGTGTTCACGTCTAACTAATTAACTATAAATATTCCATAATATATAACTTCTATCTATCCAAGGTTCACAGTATCCCATAACAGATAGTAGTTCTCGTCATTACATTTACTGTGTTTAGATACCTTCACTTGGATGTATAGATTTATATCTTATGGATATCTCTTTCATATCAATAGTTCCTATCTACTTGATATTCACAGTATTAATGATAAGATTGTTCTTGGAATCGAGGGGCACATTCCGGTAAAGGTGGCACCTTACTGGCGCTCATTAAGTGTAACCTCAGTGCTTACAGAACTCCCAAGATCATTCAATACCCTCATTCAGATGTATAGTTCATATGGATATTGTACTAAATCAGTACAACATTCTAAATCATCGAAAAAATGTAAGTTCAACGCAATTGATATAACCAAAGATGATAATATATTTTATACCTTTGAATTTGGTTACATAGATTCCAAGATCGTGTTGTTATTACATCAGAGTCTGTAAAGACTTAAGCAAAAACAAGCCAAAAGCATTAAAGCTAATCTAGTAAAGTTTCTATCCACAGTGGTGTGTGTTGGAACATCCGGGATTATCATTCAACGCTGCAAAGGAAAATGATATTTACAAGGATGAGCTACAAAAGGCTCAGGAAGTTTTAAACATTTACAATTTATACTCACATTGTGTTTGAATTAAATGAACATATAGTTCAAAGATTTTCCACATATATATACTGAGGTTTGTCTGTCAAACCCCACATTTTCTAGATTATGTTAGACATAAAGACTTAGAATTCATAAGTTGTTCTGTTCAACTAGACATGGTAATCATTCCCAGAGGTCATATAGACTTAGGAATCATTAGTTCGGATATTTAAAAGGGGATCAACCTATTTATATCCTAGGAGAATGCATATCATCCTAACAACAGTGTCCCAGACACACAAAGGTCAGTTTAGTACTGCCTATAAACCCCGGTCAGTATATACATGTCTGGTCATCACTCTTATATAAAGAGGAAAATAGTGTCAGTATATATATCGTACCAAACATTATTGATTTCCACTCAGTTTATGCTTTGATATACTATCAAATTAAAACACACAAATAATAGTTCATTTCGTTAAGTTATGCTTGAACAAAAAGCAATAACTTCCCAATAATAGATGACACGAACAAAATATTTAAAAGAGGTCGTACAATAGATGTACAAGGATTAGAAGACTTGCTCACATAATTAAATAAGAGTTAGAAAACTTGCACATAGTTCAAAGGAATAGAAGACTTGCACAATATAAAGTTGTACATGTTAGAAAACTTGCTCGCATAATTAAATAAGAGTTAGAAGACTTGCACAATATAAAATTGTACAGGTTAGAAAACTTGCAACGAATTAGAATACTTGCAAATTATAGATACAATACATAGTACAAAGCTAAAACACTGAGATTCAATGAAATAAATCGTATAAGATTAGAAAACTTGCCTCGTATATCTTCTACAGTTAATATAACGTCTAAACGTTCGTCGTAACTCCTACACAATTATTGGTGTACATAACTAGTTAAATGTTTAACGAATAACTCTTTTAAGTTTTTATTTCGGGTATTATAACCGCTTATAATAAAACTCCTTGTACTATACATGAAATAATTTCAGCATTATAATTGCTTATAAAATGAATATTCATCAACTATATTTAAAATAAATTGAGCATTATAGCTGCTTGTAAAATGAATATTCGGCTATTATATTTGAGATAATTTCAGCATTATAACTGCTTATAAAAGTATATTTTCTACTTTATAAGAGAAATAAATCGGACATTATAATTGCTTTATAAATAGGACTTTTTGTATTATATACTTAAAATAATTTGGGCATTATAACGGCTTGCATATGCGATTATAACATTTTATAAATGAAATAACATAAACTTTAAATAATATTATATTTGCTCAAGAACACATGAAAAAACACTTAGTTGGTAAACCGAACATGGTAACGACTTGTGTTCTTGAGATTTCTACTATACTATTACATAAAATTGAACATAATAACTAGTTGCTCAAGAACTTATGAAGGACACAGAGAACGAAATCGTACATAGCCACAACTTATGTTCTTGAGCTTATAGACTATAATATGAACGAAAAACGAACCTAATAACGACCAGAGATGTTACCACTTGTAGTTGCAAGCTTTAACTATTTCTTTGTAACTTGAGATTTTAACTTTGTGAATTGGTAAGAAAAATGAAGAGCTAAGCTTGTTATTTATAGGAAAACCAAAGTTTCATTAATTGCACATTAAGGGCTTGGCTTATTACACTTTGGTACCTAGGTTATTACACTTTAGTACCTAATTAATTGTATAATAGTCCCTCAACTTAGCCCTTAAGTAAACTTAGCCTTGAAGTAAACTTAGCACCAAAGTAAACTTAACTCCGAATTTACTTGGTCTCGAAATTTACTTAACCTCGAATTTTACTTAGCCTCGAAGTTTACTTAACCCCGAAGTTTACTTAGCTTCTAAGTAATTTCATTAGTTTAACTTTTATTGTCCGTACTTGACTTTTCGGTACTTTTGTTCCGTATAAACACTATTTCGTTAAACCGAAAGTCAAAAAGACTTGGCAAATTTTTTGGTAAATAGTGTTTTTGATGACCATTTCTCAGAAAATGGTTAAACGATCAAAAAGTCAACAAAAATATTTCTTTTCGCCTTTTTCCTATTTTGTCTTATTCTCGTTAATAGTAATTTGCACGTTTTTTGAGAAAAAACTTGTATTGGATAATATGTGAGAATGCTATATCGTGAAACGGAATGTCAAAAAGACGCATACGTTTCTCTAGAGAGCCTAGGTTATAACCTTTAGGGTTTAACCCTTAGGGTTACTAGGGTTAGGGTTTAGGTTTTAACCTTTTCCCATTTTTAGGTTTTCTCCTAATATAACTTCTGATTTTTATTATTAAGTGTTAAGGTTGAATACCTTAAACCAAAACACAAAATCCTACACATAGCAAAAATAATATAATACATTTGAAGCTCAATTCAAGCTTATTTATTTACATAACACATAGCTTAGGTTATAGTTCTAACTTCTAATTGTATACGATCGTATCTAAAAATTATTTTTAGTCTTGTAGATAGCTCAACGTATACTTGAGCAATCGTTCTTAGGTTTTAAATTGGTAACCTTTGTTAGATCTTGTTAGATCACATTTAAAATATTTGAGATATTACATTCAACCCAACTTACAAGAATTTTGTCCTCGAAATTATTTTACAATCAACTTTAGTCATTTAATATCATATTTATAAGTTCTATAAATATTCAGGATATTATATTGCCGAAGGGTATCAAGGCCACAAAGAAAAAATCAAGGCAACGATGATTGCAGCCAGCCTGGATACCAAAATCCTAGACTCCTCTGATGATGATAACATTCCTCCACCCAAACTTAAACATTCCATGCATACTTTTTGTTTTTTATTTTTCCAGGAAAGAACTCTTGTAACAACAATTTGCTATGTACAAAATTTTGAAAGGGATATAAATAAACTAAATAGAGTTAAACTTTCATTGTATTAAGCAAATTGTTTACATTTATTGATAATGGAATAAAAGTACATCAATGTAAAGGAAAGAACAACATAGCTTATTGGTAATATCTCCTAAGTCTGTCAGCATGTCATGTGTTCTTCACTTCTGATCCATCCATTGCCGAAGCCGGTAAGTACCTGGCTTCGGCACTTCACTGACTTCATATGGACCCTCCTAGTTAGGCATAAGTTTGTATGTATTCTGAGGGGTTGATGTTTCTGCCTCCCGAAGCACTAGATTGCCAACCTCGAATCTCTTAAGTTTCACCATTCGGTTATAGTGTCTGGTTGTCCTCTTCTGATAGAGTGCTAGCCTTATCAAAGCTGAATCCTTAACTTCCTCCAACAGGTCTAAATTAAGGCGTAAGCGTTCATCATTGTACAACTCCTTAAACTGGCTGACTAGAAGAGTGGGGGACCCGATCTCTACCGAAATAAGAGCATCAGTCCCGTAAGCCAACCTTAATGGCGAGTCGCCTGTTGTTATTCTCGGAGTAGTTCGATATGCCCATAATACACTGAGCAATTCTTCTGGCCACCGACCCTTAGTCTCGTCTAATCTTCTTTTGATCCCATTCAGAAGAGTCTGATTTATGACTTCTACCTGACCGTTGGACTGAGGATGGGCCACCGAAGTTTCTGATGCTGAATACCTAAATCTTTATTGAATTCATCAAATTTGGTCCCCACAAACTGTCTCCAATTATCTGATACCAGAACCATCGGGATACCAAATCGAAATACCACAAACTCCTTGAAGAATTTCAGACATTCTTGTTCCGTAATCACCCGAATAGATTTAGCTTCCACACACTTAGTCATGTAGTCGATTGCTACTATGACAAAACTCACATGCCCTTTCGCCTTCGGTAGAGGTCCCAGGATATCGATTCCCTAGGAAACAAATAGGATCGGGGAAAGGACCGAAGACAACTCCTCTGGTGGTTGATGTGGAATGTGTAACGATTGTAAATTTTGAATAGCTTTGTAATACGAGCTGATGAATATTATTGAATAAAATGAATTTTTATTATATTATTCTATGTGATGTGTTTAAAGGTTGTGTGACAACCTAGATTATATGTGCAATGATTATAAGTGTTGATCATTTAGTAGAAGTAAATTAAATAATTTTAAGAAATATCGCTGAAACACTATTCACGCAGTTACTATTCACGTGGACACTATTCATGTCATAAACGTCTTTTATGTTTTTGCGACTTTCTTAATTTTGTCAAAGCGTTAATGCAATGGATTAATAATCCAATTGTAGGATTTTACGAGAGCCCTATTGGAATTTAATTAGAAGCCCAAATGATTTATAAGAGTGGCCCAAATGAAAGACCCATGATCCATGACCCAACACTTTACCCTATCCATAACCCAACACTTTACCCTATCCATGACCCAAACCCATGAACCATGTGGGAAATGGGTAGGAGAATTAGCAGAGTTCGGGTGAAGGAGAGAGAGGAGGAGTTAAGAAATAGCTTGGACCAATATAAGAGCAAGGAGGGAGGGAATATCCGGCAAATGCATAAAGTGACCAACTTCTCTAAACATAATGCCTAGAAAATCCAATTTCGCCAACATTCTCCTCTATTTCCTTTCAAAGAAGCATTCCTCTGTTGAATAACCCTCCTTGACTATTCATTTCATTCTCCAAATTTGCTAAGTAAGAAGGAATCTGAAAACTAGAGGAAGAAGAGGGAGTGGGTGTTTGGAAGAAACCAAAGAAATGAGAAGATAGAGTAGGGAAGAGAGAATCAACCAAGTATCCGTCTTCTTCATTCTTTATCTTCCACCATTAAAGCTCCAAGTATTCTAGAGAGAGAAAGAAGTGTGTGTTGTAGCTTAAGAAAATCTTTGAGAGAACTCAAGGAAGAAGAGAAGAGGTCTAGCAAGCTTTAGCAAGTCACCTAACATCTTAGAAGAAGCTACGAGAGGTAAACATGAAAACCCCAGCTCTTTTCCATTTTAACTTCAAGCTTTCTAGTTTTGATTTACTTATTGGATTAGATGTTGTTGTTGTTGTTGTTGTTAGAGTTAATGAATGTGTATAGATGTTGTTAAAACCTTGTTAATAACCTGTAAGAGTGGAACAGAAGATGAAAGATCCGAACCTATGCGTAAAGGAGGAAGAAAATGGATTATGGACTATTAATGGACTGATTTAGAGGACTTTTGTAACTATCTTTCACGTCTGAAATTGTTGTTAGTTGTTTTGATGTTGTACTCCTCTGGGTTATAAAGATATCGCAGTTGGAATGGGCTAAAACGGAGTTAAAACAAATTCGTAGTGAAAGATTTAGTAAAACATGTCAAGAACATGAAAACAGTGTATGAAATTTGACTTTGAGTCAAGATTTTGATTTGTTAATGTTTCTAGAAATTATTGATTTTCTGGGATAATGTAGTTCTATGAGTTAGGAATCTGTAGAGTTGAAAACGGACTCAATCGAACGTGTGGTGATGGAGTTATAATGATTTTAGCAAAGTAGGTTCGGGTTGGTTAGAAGGAGATGATATGCAGAAATTCTGCAGAATCATTTCTGCTAGTCGAGCGCAGCAGCGCTGTTCTTAAGCGCAGCAGCGCAGTCAAGAAACCAGATTGAGCGTCGCAACGCCTTGTACAAGGCCTTTCTAAGCGCCGCAGCACTCGGGCATCGGAGTGCCTTATCCTAGCACAATCAAGCGCCACAGCACTTCCCATTATTGGCCTGGCAATGCGAAGGCGCCGCAGCGCCATTCCTTAGGCAAAATCGGGCGTCGCAGTGTAGGTAGCCTTTTAGAACCAGTTCTGAGCTTTCAAAGGCAGAGTCGGGGGAGATTAATTCAATCGATCAATCCTACTGCTAAATACACATCTTATATGAGGTCAAAACAAGCTGTAACCACTTAATTAAGCAGTGTGTTCATTTAATTGTAAGAGTTATATCATGCTAATGAGGGTTAACCTAAATGAACATTAAGATGTCTTAGTAAGCCTTACGCACCTATTTGAACATTGGGTGTGAGATTCACAAGAAGAATTGTGCTACGTGAATTAGAACTAGCATGAGCAAGTAATACATGTTGTTATGTGGCTAATTGTTGTATCTTTGTACACTGAATTATTTAGGATAATTGAAGTAACGTGTTACGGTAAAATTGTAGCAGTGCATAAGGCAAGTCTTCTACCCCTTGCTTATTATTGATATATATTGAATGCAAGTTTCCTAACCCATACAACTTTCATATATTGTACGAGTTTCCTATGATTATGCAATGTCTTTTGATTAATTATTTTCAGAGTACTGTTGTTGAATACTTGTTTCTTAGCAAACAATCCTTATTGATTATGATGTTCATGCATCTATTGTTGGGGATTCATCCCTAGATTGAAACTAATCAGTTTTCTTAAACCTTGATTGGATATCCTTATTAATCCTTTCAATTATCAGTTGTCGATAAAAGTGTATATGAGATTGTTGAGGAAATATGTCTAAGCCATTTTAACTCGGCTATACTAAGATAGAGTAAGTAAAATGGATACCAAATCCTGAATTCTTGTGAAAAGCTATCCAAACCAATTGTGGTGCGAACTTCTATATTGTGCTAAGATGAACAACCCTCATAGTAGAGGTATTGTGATAAATTAGTCCAGGGACCGACTCGCGCGCTATGGTTGAATGTTATGCATAATGTAGGTGCTATGGGGCTGATCACCTCATGTGCCTGTTTCGGAGGTTTGCAGTGAATAACTGTTATTCCTTTTAGGATTTCATGGTCCTTTATGACCACTCAGTAATTCAAGTATTTTGAGATGAACTGTGGTATTCTCCCGTTCATTTATCCTTCAGTTATTTAACAGTCTAATTATCAATTGATTAAACTTCGGTTATTATTGAACCTCGAGTATATCTATCTATTATTTACCTTATACTTGCAGGCAAATTTATTGCTCACCCTTGCTTTACCATAAACATTTCAGTTAAGGCCTAGCAGGGAAGTGGTTTCGAGTAGGACAAAGGAAAGGGCAAGGCTACAGATTTTCTTGACCTGTGGTTTATTTAGAAGGACTGCGTACTATGTGTACTAAGATTTATATCAATTGATGTGTCAAGGCTTATTAATATTATGTACTTAGTTATGTTATGTTTGGTAGTGGTTTCGAGACTTGGGACGAGAATATTTATGTTATATCAATGTAAATATTCCTATTATTCCGCTGTGAGTTGATATTTAGTTATAGAATGTATTGTATCGTGAAGCACCAAATTCCAGGTAGAGGTACCCGAATTTGGGGGCGTCACGGAATAGAATTGTTTAATTGACACTTCGGGTACTTCTTTACATAATCATTGGCCTCTTGGAAAATGGTAGGCCAGTAATATCATTGCCTTCAAACTTTATAGGTCAATGCCTTCGTACCCATATGATCCCCACAAATCCCCTTGTGCACTTCTTGAAGAACATAGTCTGCTTTAGATGGTGTCAAACACTTGAGTAACGGAGAGGAAAATGCCCTTCGGTAAAGATCACCATCGATCAAGAGGAAGTTCGAACTCTTGTGCTTTATTTTCTTCACCAATACCCGATCCGTAGGGAGAATCCCATCGTTGAGATACTCGATGTAAGGTGTAAGCCAACAGTTCAACCGATCTAAAGCCAGGACTTCCAATTTATGAATACTCGGGGCATCAAAGATCTCCAAATATACCGAAACACTGAAGGAGCTAGCTTCAATCATTGTTAATCTTGCCAATGCATCAGCCACTGTGTTATCTGATCGATCTATCCCTTGGAAATTACATGAGCTGAAGTAATGAATCTGATCCTTGACCTTGGTCAAATACTTTGTCATTCGTGCCCCCGGGGCTTCATACTCTCCCGATATCTGCTTAATAACCAGTTGTGAATCACTGAAGATGACCAGATGTTGAACTTCTAAACTTCGTGCCAACCTTAATCCTACCAGTATCGCCTCGTCCTCTGCCTCATTATTGGTGGCCTTGAACTAAAACTATACGGCCTGTTGGACTTTGAACCGCTCCGAACTCGTCAAAATTACCCTGCTCCACTGGTGTCCGAAGTCGAAGACCCATGCACATATAAAGTCCACGAGGTTTGAACCGACTGAGTTAACTCCATCACCCATGCAGCAAGCTGACCCGAGACGTATGGCTTGTGTAATACCTTCTTCAAAGGTTGATCTGTGTATACCACCACCAGTCGACCCTAAAAATAATGTTCAAGCTTCCTACTGGCTATTATCAATGCGTAGACAAATTTTTCCAAGTTCTGATACCTTGTCTCTGCATCCCGAAGCACGTGGATGGCATAATAAACGGGGTATTATTTTCCTCCTGCTTCCCGACCCAAAACTGTTTCGATTGCCAACGAACTTGCTGTCAGATACAGGTATAACGATTCCAATGGGACCGGTTTCATCAATAAAGGCACCGAAGACAAATAATTCTTAATTCCTTGGAATGCATCTTCGCATTCTGAAGTCTATTGGAAAGCTTTCTCATTCTTCAGACCATTCAACGTATTAAAGAATGGAAGACAGCACTCTGCTGATTTTGACATGAATCTCCGAAGAGCTACTATCCGACCTGTTAGCCTTTGCACATCCTTGAATGATTTGGGAGACTTCATGTCTAGTATTGCTTTGATCTTCTCCGGATTAGCCTCAATTCCCCTCTTACTTACCAAGTACCCGAGATATTTTCCCGATCTGAGGTCGAAAGTACATTTAGTCGGGTTCAGACGGATCTTATGTTCTCGTATTGTTTGGAAATAGTTTTCCAAATTATCCATATGGTCCCGAACCGTCATACTCCTGACAATTATATCATCGACATAAACCTCCATGGTTCTCCCTAGTTACCTCCCAAATACAAAGTTCATCATTCTTTGGTATGTAGCTCCAACATTGAGCAATCCGAACGTCATCTTCTTATAAGTATAGATTGCCCGATGCGTTATGAATGTCATTTTCGAAATGTCCTCCTTACACATCGAAATTTGATGATATCCTGAAAAGGAGTCCATGAAACTCAACATCCCGAATCTAGACGTTGCATCGATCAACTGGTCTATGTGAGGCAAAGGGTAGAAATCTTTCGAGCATGTCTTGTTCAAATCAGTGTAGTCGATGCAAACTCTCCACTTACCATTACACTTCTGGACCAGAACCACGTTTGTTAGCCACTCCGGATAATCAATCTCGAGGATGAAATATGTTTCCAGCAATTTAGTTATCTCCTCGTCTATGATCCTCTGCCTTTCTGGGGCAAAGATCATTCGCTTCTGCCGGATAGGTTTCCTGGCAGGATCCACAAATAACTTATGTACAGCCATAGACTCATCGACTCCGGAAATATCACTGGGCACCCATGCAAAAATATCTGCATATACCCGGAGTAATTCTATTAAACTTGTCTGAAACGGTTCTTCCAAACCCGAACCGATTTTGACCAACTTCTCCTTATTCCCCGAGATCAACTCCACATCTTCGGTTTCTTCAGCTGGCATGGTGAGAGGTTCTGTGCTTCCTTCGGTAAATGGTTTGACCTATATAGCCATGGTCTGCCTCTATTTACTTACCCCAACTCCTAATGTGATTAGCGTATTCCTGTAACATCTTCGGGCTATGTCCAGATCGCCCTTGACTTCACCAACCCCATTTGTCGTAAGAAATTTTATTTTGAAGTGAGGATTGTAAGTTACCACTTGCAAGGCCGTCAGAGTCAGTCTACCCAAGATGGCGTTGTAGGCCGAATCTACTTGTACCACAAAGAATTTTACCATAACCTCAACCTACTGGGGTGCCGTACCGAAGACGACTGACAGTTCGATAGTTCCTGCCACGTGTACAGGATCATTGTTGAAGCCATACAACGGTGCCTCGTGTCCCACTTCTATCTTCCGTCCTCCAAAGTCCATCCTCTGATATGCATGGCTATACAGAATATCGACTGAAGATCCGTTGTTGATCATAATCCTTCTCATATCAACCAGACCAACCTGGGCAATGATCACTAGAGCACCTTCGTGAGGCTCTACCAATTCGGCTGGATAATCATCATCAATGAAAGAGATAACTGATCCTGGGAACTCCCGGTCTCTCCTCGTAGGCTATCCGATACTGATAAAACTGCGTCCAGCAAATTCCTTCTCTTTTTCCCAACGATGCGCCCGAGTGACCCCCTGGTGATCACATACACTATGTTTCGTAGGGGTGGGGGGTTCTGTTCAGATTGTCGATCTTTAGGTTGTTGTTGATTCGTATCGTCTTGTTTTTTGCTTGATCCTTCCCTTCCGGCCACGTACTGGACCAACTCTCCCTCCTGCACTTTCTTTTCAATCATGTCCTTTAGATTCCAGCAGGTTTCCGTTGTATGCCCTGTAATCTGATGGTAATCACAATATCGGTTCTGATTCCCCCTAGTCGATTTAGTATTTACTTTGCAAGGCTCGAAGTATGGCTTATCTCGGATCTCCTCAAGTATCTTCGCTCTGTCAACATTAAGGGGAGTATAAACCTTGTTGATGTTCCGATTCGGGTAATGCGACCTGCCTCCTCCCGAGCCCCCATTATTGTTGTAATTCTTCTTCGGTTGCTCTTCCGATATGTTCTGATTATTGTTGTCTGACTTGGGATAATTGTTCCTATCCCGATATTTGGGCTTCTTCAAAGGCTGTGAATGAGGCTTCAAACTTCCCATAACCTCCTCGATTGCGATAAACCCCTCTGCCCGGTCATAGGCCTCTGAAAGGTCCTTCGGGGGGTTGAACATAATATCTTTCATTAGCTTCTTCGATTTAACCATATCTAACCCTGTTGTAAAGAAACCAAGAGCTTGGGGGGCGTTCAGCTCTGTGACTGTCCCGACTGCTTCTCTGAACCTCTCATGTACTGCCTCAAGCTCTTATCCGATTTCTGCTTGACTTGCATGAGGGAAGCCGTCACTTTTCCCCTTCTTTTATTGCTCCTGAACTGAGCATGAAATTTATCTCTTAGATCGCTCCATGAGTTGATCGAATTCGTTGACAATGTTGTAAGACCCCAAATATTATAAATAAAAATTTAATTTTCTTTATATATTGTTTTAAACAGTAAGGTGTTGATTTAATACATGTGGTAAGTTATGAGAGTAATGTGTAAATTTTCAAAGTTAACAAGTGGTAATAAAATATTCAATTGTCGGGGAATATTCGTTTGGTCGTGGAATATTCTTGTTGTCGGGGAATATTCGTACGACGACGCAGACTTCTGTGGGCCTCATAACGAAATAACTGTCGGATGAAAAAAACGACAAAAATGAGTTTTCTAATAATAACGGCGTAGTTGTTACCGTTAGAACTGTTGAAATACCCGGTGGTTAAATTACAATAATGCGCGGTGTTGCACAGTAGCACACTGTATTGCACAGTAATTCTAAATTATTGATTCTTACGTAAGAAGACACTTACTCAATTATTGTTACAGTAATATTTTATATTATTGCATAATATTTTATTGATTCAATAATTGCTACGTTGATATTATATTCAATAATTGTCATTGCCCAGTATTTCAAATTATCAAATTAATAATTCATATTATTTGAATAATATTATTAGATACCATTATTGGCAATGTCTAAGGAAGCACTGTCGAGAAAAGGGGTTAGGTTAATCTAATTGCGCGCCAGTAAGGAGAAATTCTTATCGGAAAGCCCCCTCTTTCCTAGGAACGACCTGGTTGTCATTATTGTGATTCTGTAATATTATTTGTGAATAATTAATTATTAATTTATATGATAAGAAAATATTTATTTTATGTGGATATATTTATTTTACGTGGATATAAATGAAGGAATTAAGGTTGAGGTGTTTTATCAGTATTTTGTCGAAATGAAAGATCCGTTTGTGGATTTCGGTTATTTTTGGTTGGGAATTTGGAAAAACTTCCTTCTGCAAAGTTGTAGAGAATTAAAATTCCTATGAAAAAGACATAGAGTTCGTATTTTTCTGATTAACGGGCTATTTATTATAAATTATTGAAGTTTCGGAAAATAAATATTTTTTTAAAATAAAATGGTGGGCCCTACTTTTGGTTGGTGTGAAAAATCTGAATTTGGTGGGTCCCACTGGTGGTGGCTAATTTGGGTCAAAACGTGTGTAGAAAAAAAATATTATTTTATTAATTTAGTCTCCTTTAATGTTCTAAGCATTTTCCTATAAATAGGTGCTTAGGTTAGAATTGAAAATCACACCAAAAACATAAGTTTTCTCTCTATATATTATCGAGCGTATTTTTGTGAGTATTTTGATACTTTAAGAGTTGCTATTCAGTGCAAGTTCCTTTCAACACTATATCCGAAATTCCAGTCAGAAGTGTAGTTCTTTTGAGGTAAGGGATGTTATTTTTCTTCGTAAATGATGTTATAGATTTCAATATTATTTTATTGAAATATTGGCATGGATTTTATTATGAAATTCTTACTTTTTTCGTCGAAGTTACTATTCACGTATACGACACTATTCACGTATACGACACTATTCACGAATACGATACTTCATGAGTACTATTCATGAAGTATAATTTTTCTTATGAAATTTCTATCTTTTTCATGTCGGGATTACTATTCACGTAGACGACACTATTCACAAATAAAGTACTATGCACCGAAAAATTATATTTTCTTCTATTTGTACAAATAGTTTGTTAAGGTTCATATCTTTGATTGGATCCAAGTTTTGAGTTTTATTTCTTAAATTTGTTTCACAAAGTATTATTATGTAGTATTTTTGAACTTGGATAAACTAAAATACGAATTCCTAATCTTTGTCCTTTTTCTCACTTGATTCGTTCTTTAAAATATTTTTCATCATCTTCAGTCCTAAATGGTGATATAATTGAATATCTTTGGCCTGTAGTGCAAAGATGAATGATTATTTGATGAATATCTTTGGTCTATAGTGCAAAGATGAATGATTATCTAATGAATATCTTTGGCCCGTAGTGCAAAGATGACAGGTGTTGAGATGAACATGACCAACAGGTGATACAGATGAATATCTTTGGCCCGTAGTGCAAAGATGAATATCTGATTTGAAATATATATTGATTGACAAGGATAAATTATTGATGATAGACTTTTAAATCATAGAAGATAGTAGACTCCATTCTGTACTTAACTCTTCTAATGAATTGTTATTTTCGCTGCGAATATTGATCTAAAACTGGTTGTCCATTATATTTTATCTGATTTATTGAAGACTAACGATAATTTATTTTCCATTATCTTAGTCATAATATTCTTTACTGGGCTAGTTGAGCTAACCCTTTTTATCTATTGTCCTCTTCAGGAAATGAGAATATCGCGGGGACTAGTCGGGGAACAGTGTGATGGTAAGAATTAGATCTGTTGAAGTCCTCACTATTCTATAAAATAGTGAGATAATAATTGTAATAAATAAGGGATGAATTTGAATGTTTAAATTTCGAATTATATACGATTTGTATTCAAACTCACAGTTGTATGGTCGTATTTCTTACGACCTTTTGTTATAAAAGATTTGTATTTGAAATTCTGTACCATGTAATTGGCGACTCAGAATGAGTTGGTATTGAACCTATTTTGGGGGCATCACAGTTGGTATCAAAGCTTAGGGATATGATCTTTGGCGGAGATCTGGGAATAGAACTAGGAGGGGAGAGACGAGTAAAACCTTCGCTAGTATGTCCTACCTAAGCTTATTTGGTATTTAATTGGTCGGTCGGAGCATATAAGGTTAATATGTGATATGCTAATTTGTTGAATTAACCCTAGTTTTATGACAGTATTTGAGAATGGCAACTGAAAATCTAAGTAACGGAGTGAATGAGACCGTTGAGACACCTTTAATCACCAACCAGGAGAACGTGCAACAGGAAGACAATATTCCTCCTATAAACAACGCCACCGATCAACCGATGAATGATGGAATGTTTAGAAACTTTTTACAGTTCCTGCAAAACCAGACGAGGGAGAATCGTGTTCATAATACAGGTGGAACTAATAACTCGCGGCTTGTTACTGCCAAGCAGTTCAAAGAGTTGGGACCACCAGAGTTTCAGGAAAAGCCTGATCCAATCAAGGCAGAGACGTGGGTTAAACAAATTATCAAGATATTTGATGTCTTGGGATGCACGGAGGAACAGAAGGTTCCATTTGCCACCTTTATGTTCTGTGGAGAGACAGATTACTGGTGGGAATCTGTGAAGCGTACCCAGCCTGCCGCCCTCAAGATGTCTTGGGAGACGTTCTAGAAACTGTTCAATGACAAATACTTTCCAGAAAGTATTCGTCACATGAAAGAGGTAGAGTTTATCAGACTGGAATAGGACAACATAACGGTGTCCCAGTACAAGGCTAAGTTCGCGGAGTTATCCCGGTTCGCACCTCATTTGGAGGAGAATGAGGAACGTATGACGCGGATGTTTTTGAGAGGTTTGAAACCCGAAATACGTCAATACATCATTTCTCACAAATTTTCTCTATATTCGGATGTAGTGAACAGGGCCCAGTTGTTAGAACGGGATAGTGATTATGTTCAACCAAGAGACAACAACCAAGGTCGTACTGGTGGCAGCAGTCATCGGAACAATGACAACCAGCAAGGAGGAAAGTATCATGACAGAAGCGGTAACCACTCTGGTGGTAATCGTGACCATGATAATAGAAGAAGTGAGTCGGGAGGAGATTTCAAGAGGAGAAGGTACAACAATGAGAACATGAAGACGTCAATGGCAGCACCAACATCAACTGTTTCTCGGGGAGGAGAACGACCGCCGGTCGTATGCTATAAATGCAGCCAAGAGGAACACATCAGTCCCAACTACACACAGCAATCCAAGGTGTGCTATAACTGTGGAAAGGAAGGACATATAGCTCGAGTGTGTACTGTAGCGAAACCAAGTCCAGCGGGGGTGGTGATTCCTAAGGCTGTTCCGAACAAATCAAAGTCAGTGGTTTTTGGAAGAGCGTTTGTCGTTACTGCCCAAAATGCGAGGAACCCGAATGAATTTATCACGGGTTAGTTAATCATAACTTTTGCGAAGTCTATACCTTATTACATACCGATTCTACCCATTCTGTTATTTCACCTACTTGTGCTCAACATTTGAACTTGAATTCTGAGAAATTAGGCTTTGACTTATCTGTTGAAAATCTTTTGGGGAAAACCTTCGTTACATCTATAGTTTACAAATCTTGTTTGATTCAAATTGGTACCCTTACCTTACCTGTTGATCTTATATCTTTGAAAATTCTTGCATTTGATGTGATTTTTTTTTAATTGATTGGTTAACCACTCATCATGTCAAAATTGATTGTTTCATAAGGTTGTTAGCGTTCATTCAAACAATCAAACCACTAAAATCAATCAATGTCATTTCAAGTCATAAAATTATTCGTTTATTGAAAAATAGATGTCAAGCTTTCTTAGCCCATGTCACTGATTTAAATCAAAATACATCAGATTTGAATGATATTTTTGTTGTTAATGAGTTTCCTGATGTATTTTTCGAAGAACTTCCTGGTCTACCCCAGAACGTGAAGTTGAGTTTTTATTGACCTTGAACCCGATACAAAACCCATTTCTAAAATCTCATATCGAATAGCTCCTATTGAACTTCAGGAGTTGTTAGACATCGGTTTTATTCGTTCTAGTACATCTCCTTGTGGTGCTTCTGTTTTATTTGTAAAGAAGAAAGACGGTAGTATACGACGTTGTATTGACTATCAGGAGTTGAACCATATCACCATCAAGAATAGGTATCCGTTATCTCGTATTGATGACATGTTCAACCAATTGTGAGGTGCTGTTCAAGGTTGGGACATGAGTCACAGTTGGTATCAAATATTTGGATCATTTCGTGCTTGTTATGATTGATAACATCCTAATATACTCCAAAAGCCTCAAATATTTTTTCCAAAAAGAACTCAATATGCAAAAACGACGTTGTGTCGGAGCTGTTGAAAGATTACGATCATACCGTCAAATATCATCCTGGAAAAAAAATGAACGTGGTAGCTGACGCGTTGAGTAGAAGATCGTATGCGGGTACTAGTGCGATATTGTCAACACGAAGCCCATTTTGTATGACGTACAAAGGATGAAGATAGAGTTAACGACTCTGGAGATCCACGTAATGATGTCAAATATACGCGTAGAACCAGCTTTAATGGATAGAGTTAAAGCTACACAATCTACAGATCCGGAGCCGACGAATATGAAGAAGAAGATGTTATTCCAGAAATAAGAATCGATGAAGAGGGAATACTTCGAGTTAAATTCAGGCTTTGTGTTCCTAACGACTCTAAATTGAAATATAGAATCATGATGAAAACACACAATACACCATTCGCAATCCATCCTGGAAGTACCAAAATGTATCGTGATCGTCAATATACAATTTGGTGGAGCAATATGAAGAGAGTGATCGCGGAGTTTATCTCAAGGTGTTTAACGTGTAAACGTGTCAAGACGGAGCATCAAGTGCCAAAAGGTCAGCTTGCAGAAAGCTATGGGCACCGATTTACGATTCATTGGTCCATTTGAAATTCTTGACCGAGTAGGAACTGTGGCCCATAGAATCGCTTTACCTCTAAACATGTCTCATGTTTATAACGTTTTTCACATATTCGTGCTTCGTAAATATGTGAAAGACCCAAATCACATCATTGAGTTAGAACCAGATGAGATAGACAAAGATTTAACGTATGAGGAGGTACCTGTCAAGATCTTGGATAGGAAGGAGCATGTTCTACGCTCAAAGGTTATACCACAAGTTAAAGTTTTGTGGAGAAACCATGCTATTGAGGAAATGACCTGGGAGTTGGAATCGAAAATGAAAGAGAGGTATCCTCACCTTTTCGACATACCAGGTACGTACGTCAATTTCGAGGACGAAATTTCATAAAGAGGGGAGGTTGTAAGACCCCAAATATTATAAATAAAGATTTAATTTTCTTTATATATTGTTTTAAACAGTAAGGTGTTGATTTAATACATGTGGTAAGTTATGGGAGTAATGTGTAAATTTTCAAAGTTAACAAGTGGTAATAAAATATTCAATTGTCAGGGAATATTCGTTTGGTCGTGGAATGTTCTTGTTGTCGGGGAATATTCGTACGACGGCGCAGACTTCTGTGGGCCCCATAACGGAATAACTGTCGGATGAAGAAAACGACAAAAATGAGTTTTCTAATAATAACGGCGTAGTTGTTACCGTTAGAACTGTTGAAATACCCGGTGGTTAAATTACAGTAATACGCGGTGTTGGACAATAGCACACTGTATTGCACAATAATTCTAAATTATTGATTCTTACGTAAGAAGACACTTACTCAATTATTGTTACAGTAATATTTTATATTATTGCATAATATTTTATTGATTCAATAATTGCTACGTTGATATTATATTCAATAATTGTCATTGCACAGTATTTCAAATTATCAAATTAATAATTCATATTATTTGAATAATATTATTAGATACCATTATTGGCAATGTCAAAGGAAGCTCTGTCGAGGAAAGGGGTTGCGTTAATCTAATTGCGCGCCAGTAAGGAGAAATCCTTATTGGAAAGCCCCCTCTTTCTTAGGAACGACCTGGTTGTCATTATTGTGATTCTATAATAATATTTGTGAATAATTAATTATTGATTTATATGATAAGAAAATATTTATTTTATGTGGATATAAATGAAGGAATTAAGGTTGAAGTGTTTGATCAGTATTTTATCGGAATGAAGGTATTAAAAATCATCCGTTTGTGGATTTCGGCTATTTTCGGTTGGAAATTTGGAAAAACTTCCATCTGTAAAGTTGTAGAGAATTAAAATTCCTATGGAAAGGACATAGAGTTTGTATTTTTCTGATTAACGGACTATTTATTATGAATTATTGAAGTTTCAGAAAATAAATATATTTTTAAAATAAAATGGTGGGCCCCACTTTTGGTTGGTGTGGAAAATCTAAATTTGGTGGGCCCCATTGGTGGGCCCCACTGGTGGTGGCTAATTTGGATCAAAACGTGTATAGAAAAAAAATATTATCTTATTAATTTAGTCTCCTTTGGTATTCTAAGCATTTTCCTATAAATAGGTGCTTAGTTTAGAATTGAAAATCATACCAGAAACATAAGTTTTCTCTCTATATATTATCGAGCGTATTTTTGTGAGTATTTTGATACTTTAAGAGTTGCTATTCAGTGCAAGTTCCTTTCAGCACTATATCCGAAATTCCAGTCAGAAGTGTTGTTCTTTTGAGGTAAGGGATGTTATTTTTCTTTGTAAATAATTTTATTGCTTTCAATATCATTTTATTGAAATATTGGCATGAATTTTATTATGAAATTCTTACTTTTTCCGTCAAAGTTACTATTCACGTATACGGCACTATTCACGTATACGACACTATTCACGAATACGGTACTGTTCATGAGTACTATTCACGAAGTATGATTTTTCTTATGAAATTTTTATCTTTTTTATGTCGGGATTACTATTCACGTATACGGCACTATTCATGTATACGATACTATTCACAAATACAGTATTATGCACCGAAAATTATATTTTCTTCTATTTGTCCAAATGGTTAAGGTAAATATCTTTGATTGGATCCAAGTTTTGAGTTTTATTTCTTAAATTTGCTTCACAAAGTATTATTATGGAGTATTTTTGAACTTGGATAAACTAAAATACGAATTCCTAATCTTTGTCCTTTTTCTCACTTGATTCGTTCTTTAAAATATTTTTCATCATCTTCAGTCCTAAATGGTGATATAACTGAATATCTTTGGCCTGTAGTGCAAAGATGAATGATTATTTGATGAATATCTTTGGTCTGTAGTGTAAAGATGAATAATTACCTAATGAATATCTTTGGCCCGTAGTGCAAAGCTGACAGGTGTTGAGATGAACATGACCAACAGGTGATACAGATGAATATCTTTGGCCCGTAGTGCAAAGATGAATATCTGATTTGAAATATATATTGATTGACATGGATAAATTATTGATGATGGATTTTTAAATCATAGAAGATATTAGACTTCATTCTCTACTTAACTCTTCTAATGAATTGTTATTTTCGTTGCGAATATTGATCTAAAACTGGTTGTCCATTATATTTTATCTGATTTATTGAAGGCTAACGATAATTTATTTTTCATTATCTTAGTCATAATATTCTTTACTGGGCTTGTTGAGCTCACCCTTTTTATCTATTGTCCTATTCAGGAAATGAGAATATCGCGGGAACTAGTCGGGGAACAGTGTGATGGTCAGAATTAGATCTGTTGAAATCCTCACTATTCTATAAAATAGTGAGATAATAATTGTAACAAATAAGGGATGAATTTGAATGTTTAAATTTCGTATTATATACGATTTGTATTCAAACTCACAGTTGTATGGTCGTATTTCTTACGACCTTTTGTTATAAAAGATTTGTATTTGAAATTTTGTACCATGTAATTGACGACTCAGAATAGGTTGGTATTGAACCTATTTTGGGGGCGTCACAATGTCGTCATCCACTCCTGAGCACCTTTCTTTAACGTGGTGGCGAACATGTGACACTTAGTGAACATCTGAATGCCCATAGTAGTTCATCAATCTGTTGTAGCCGTCAGTATGGTCATACGGATCACCCAAACCATCATAACTCTCCATCGAGGGAATCTTCTTTGTAGGATCGACCCTGGCCTGATCGATCTCTGGAGTGAAAGGTGAGGTCAGGTCGATCAACGACACCTTTGGGAGCGTCAAATATATATATATATATATATATATATATATATATATATATATATATATATACCAAAATATCTATGGTGACGGTTGAACTGTCGCCGTAGCCCAAAAAAATCGTCGCTATAGGCGACTATGTACTACACAACTGTGTATATATATTTTTTTCATATATATATATATATATAGGGGGCAGATCTGGTCCGGACGTCCGGACGGAGCTACCGTCCGGACTTTTTTTTTTTTTTTTTTTTGCTTTTTTTTTTTTAAAACAACTAAAAAAATAAAATAAAAAATTATGGAATTGAAATTTTTTCATAATAAAGTGTTTTGGGCGTGATTTGAGTACGTATAACAAAATATGGTGGTACAGTCTGTGCAGACTGTACCACCACTTTTTGGTATAGGTATTCAAAACACGCCCAAAACACTTTATTATTGAAAAATTTCAGTTCCATAAAATATTAAATTTTTTTTTAGTTGTTTTTAAAAAAAAAAAAAAGGTCCGTCTTTTACTAAAATCCGGGATCCCTGATAGGATCCTGTTGTATATATATATATATATATATATATATATATATATATATATATATATATATATAAACCGTAACTTCATGTAATAATTTTTGTCGGTGTCTAAATATATATTAGTATAGATTACTAAGATATAGGAGGTGAAACTTGAATTAATTCTGCTTGTCTATACATTTGTCCAAATATTTTTCACTTTTTTTCCCTAGTACTTCCTAAGAGATCGGTAAATAGAAATAATGCGTCCATCTTATCAATAATGTACATGTGAATAGAGCATATATATGAAAAAACTAATTCCTTGTATTAAACTGAATTAATACATTTAATTCTTACGTCAAATTGTGATACTATATTAAAACCTAATAGTAATATAGAAAAATAAGACCACAAAAGTAGCTTAAAAAAATTACATCTTTATGTGCATACAATATCAATATGTAACCATATATACAAATATGTAAACATATATAGAGTAATAGAGGAAGTGTTACCTCGAATGCTTACCATAATATACTATGTCATGCTTCTACTATGCCTCCCTTGCTAATTAAAATTCTTTCTTTCAAAAAATTATCAGTTTAATTCGTGCTGGAAAATAAACTTTATGGTTGCATATAGATTTTAGCGAGAGACCATAGCCAAAAAATGTTATTCCATTCTTTTTGATCTTCCGTTTCATCCAAGTTGTAATATAACCAATGTAGAATCACATACATACATGCATGCGATGAAGAAATAAAAATAAAATCGACTAAAACTAATCTGATTTCGTGTATGCAAATTCCCGTATTGATCGGTGCTAAATCACATGCATTTATTAATTGCTAGTCACGAACATCACGAACAAATTTTGACTCAACTATTGGACCATATTACGATCATGTCAACGATGAGCGTGACCACAATTTTCACCGTTCTAATTGGCTTCAATGGCAACATCACTAACATAGCATCGTTTACATATTCTCCATCTTTATCTCCAAGCGAGAGCTTCAATATGGTGTGTATTTTCTATCATTTTCATTCTCCTACACCTTCTCTACATTGTTCATCTATATATATATATATAACATGAAAATGTAACACATGTAACTCCCATCTATTAATGTGATTTTATGGAGTTATAACTCTCACAATAATAAGATCCCATCTATTAATGTGATTTTATGGAGTTATAACTCTCACAATAATAAGACAATAAGTGAAGGTAAGGGTTATATTTTAGTTATATTCAACAAATTATTATAAGAAAATTATAACGTATGGACAAAATGAAAGTACTAATTTTTGCCAGAAAATTTATTAGTCGAAAAAAAAATATTATTACGGCCTTAAAAGGACTATCAAACAAACAATTGTCCCCATTTTATCTCTTTATATATAATAATAAATTGCGATTTTAATATATTTCAGTCTTTTGATTGTTTTATAAAAATAATAATTAAAAAAAAGAAGTTACAAAAAAAAGAAAATTAAATAACACGAGTTAGCTTGTCGCCAAAATTACGCAGACAAGTTACTACGTGGAGTTGAGCTCTGGTGAGCATTTTGGCTACCGGTTCAACAAGTTTTGTTGGGTAAAAAACTCCAACACCCGTGCCTTCACAGAGCAAGAGTGCCCAAGAAAATGGAGTGGGAATTATTTTCATATCATAGACAGATGGCTCATCTATTGCAGCTGCTCAAGGTGATCAGTATTATGTTCTATGGGTCCATGAAAGTTATTACGAGATAAGGTGTAAACGAAGCATGACATAGAAACACCTCACCTGCAAACAATGTTGAAAAACCCTTTGGGTGGTTTGATGTCTTGGCAATAGGTTGATGCAATTAACATTAATCAATGGTGAAAGAGAGACGTCAACAGCTGAGTTTTTGCACGTCGATGAACCACCAATTAAGCATTAGTTCCAGAGTGATAGTTCAGTAATACATATTCCAAACTATAGTTCACCCATCAGAGGCTGCCCACAATTCCTGAAAGCATTGGATATTGAATCGGTTAAGTAATATAAGATGAAGGATAATTCAAGTGCCTTGGGAAATAATTAATGGTTTGAAGATTATTTTTGTTCAACCACAAATCACATAGCCCCCAAAAGGGAAAGAGAATAACCAAGGCACATACTTTCTGAAAACAGGGTTTGTAGTGGAAAGGTTTTGTTTAATCCAGTCATTAAAATTTGGAACGAGCAAATTGTTTATCTATCGAATGTCCACAAGGTCAGTAAAAAATAAAATAAAAAGAAAAAAAAAACACTCTATATCTTCTTCAATCATTTCCAAAGGAAAGGTGCACAACAGACCGAATTTGTGATGTAGCCAAACAAAATTTGAGCACGAAGCAAATACAGTCATGCACTGATATCCCAAAAAAAAGTCTGTAGATTTGAGGGCAATTTAATTTTGCAGTACCAATTCCAGTTAGGCAACTTGGTAGACTTAGTAGTTGACAATGCAACAAAAGCATATTTAGCATAATACACTCCACTCCCGCAAATAACAAAATCCTTCACAAAACAGACTTGAGCACTTCCGGTACGAGGGATATACCGACTCTTGCTGACTTTACAGTTGTTGATAGCCTTCTGCAATTGGCTCCATTCTGCAATCTTCATTCAAGTAACTACTTGTCACTGCAAAATTAGTATCGGTTGGTCAGATGCCCAAATTTCAGTTAAAGGTCACAGACTCTGCAGATTACAACCACTATTTTAATCCTACTCATTAAGCCGTGAAATTTTTGTGAGCTGGCCATGCAACCACTAACAATATATTCCGGAACTCAAAATGGTTTTACCAGTATAGATGAAAAACCAATTTTTACATCCTTAACTTTGTTAGTAATTAAAAGCACACTAAAGTTCGTTTACGTAAATGAAATGCACCACCCTCCATATCAATTTTCATTCATTTAATTACCCGAAAGTCCGTAGTAGCTTAATCAAAATACGGGTAAAATAGTGCAAAATATTAAAAAGATATATAAAAAGAACATAACAATCACATTTTATAACCAACAAAAATGTGCAAGTGCATAGCTTTAATAGAGGGTCAATTCAAGGTCAAATTATAAATAATCTCTCTCCCAACCAATCCCTTCTCCCCCTCTCTCATTTGAAACGCATAACAGCCACACATAATCCTCTAAAATTCGACAATATACATTTCAAGTCCAAACCAGACCCATTTGATTGATAAGTAGAAGAAAGGATCAGGAGATTGATTACTTATTATGTTTATCTTTATTTAGTGATACATCTATTGTAAATTTGTAATTAATAATTAATTTTATTATATCAGTTAGATTATTCTAAAAGTTTAATTACAGTCATAGAATAGAATAGAATTAGAGGTTGTTTCCTTGGACTATATGTTGTAATCGCAGCGATAGATTTTGAATATTTGCCTGATTTGCTACAAGTGTTGCAAGGGACTGCGCAATTCTTTTAAGGTGGTCCTCCCAACTATATGTCACCGTAGCTGCTAATATATAGGTGTATAAGCACATAGATTCTTCTGCGCAATTCTTTAACTGACTCCAATTTTTAAAAAGAACTTGTTGACTCTTTTTATATTAACCAGGGACCAAACTTAAAGAAAGTAATAAAACTAGGCAAAAACTGTGAAGACTGAAAGTGAAAGAACTGACTTGTCAAACAGAAAATTGCGGGACTAAACAGTCAAGTTTCAAAAATTAAGGGACTTCAAAAGATTTAGAAAGCCTCGGAACTAAAATAAAGAAAAGGAAGATTTTGGGGCACAACCGAAATTCTGCAAGAGATATTTAAGTCTATCAGGTACCTCCTCCAACATGATTACCAATTAGTCACACAAGCAGCAAATAGCGATGAGTGAGATATACAAACGGACAAAGGGAAATTGATGTTGCCAACTTGAAGAATGGAGAGAAAAACGGAGTGGGACTGTGACAAAGGAGGGGATAATCTACGATAACCACTTTCTCTCCCCCCTTTCCCCCCTCCCCCCTCCCCCCTCCTACTTCTTCTATTTTTCCCCCATTTGGTTTATTTTTGGCTGCGTAGGCACCCGTTAATGGATATTAGAGACGAGACTATGGAGATAATTTTTTCCTTCTTCTCTGGTACTTTAATAGCCATACAGGCGTTTGGAGATGGTGAACCATGTTGATTTTCTCAAAGATGGCAGTTTGCATCAAAATTCTTTAGTGTTGTGGTGGTTCCAAAAAAATTGTGCTTATGAAACTTGAGCATAAGATGCATATGTTTTGATGGAAGACTCTCTAACTGTGGTTTCTTATGTAATTATTATAAAACTCATGGAATGATGCGGAGCAAGATAAGAAGATTAAAAGATTAAACTTAATATTTTATATTGTTATTTAGAGATGTTTATTTTAATTAGTAAATTTTATTTATTATATTAATTAGATTATTATATAAGTTTAATTATAGTAGTAGAATATGTAATGTTCCGAACTTCTTAGAATTTGTAATCCAACTTTATATGAATAACAAAGATTGAATTATGCTTCAAAATTGTATTATGTGATTTCTTATGTGTTTGATTTTGTGTTTTGGTTCATGTATACAACCTTAAACACTTGTTAAAACCTAGAATTGATTAAAAAGATAAACCTAAGGGTTAAAACCTAAATACGAAATCACTATTCACTAATACGACAATAATACGATTATAATACGAAATATTATGCGAGTAAAATACGAGAATAATACAATTATAATACAAAAATTAAACGGTAAAAATACGAGAAAGTCAAAATCAACGATTACGGCTAACTAGTTGGAGTAACCGAACTAGTGAAAAAAAACCTAGTTAAACTAAGTAATAGAGGAGGAGGATGTAAGCAATGATGTCATGTAGGATGATGAAGCAATGATGTCATAAAGGACAATGATGTAAGCAATATGTCATAGATTGTGTAAAGACTATTTTACCCCAACTCTTGCTAGCCTATAAATAGGAGGCTTTGCAAGCTTAAATCCTTACCAATTCACAAAAACAAAGAGTAATTACTATAGTGAGATAATTAAGAGAAGGAAAGCTAAAGTCTTGCGTCTTTAAGAAACGTAAAGCTTGCACGCTAAGAGGTAGAATCTTAGTTATTATTTTCGATTCATGTATAGAGTAGAAATATGCATAATCATAGTAGTTACCATGCTCAATTCAATTTATGTTTAGAGTAAATGTATGATGATCCTTAGTTGTTATCATGTTCAACTCAAAACAAGTATGGAGTAGAAAAGATCAAAAACACTAGTTGTTACCATGTTTAAATTATTTCAAATATTCGTGAGTAAAAATCATGGATTTATGTATAAGTAAATTTATGATTTTGTTATTAGATGTTATAGAGTGGTAAAACATGATGGCTTAGCTTTGCAATGCTTTTGAGATCATGTTTTACTTGGTTAAAACAAGAAATTATGAACCAAATTGTTTTGGGGCTTACACCACCTATGAAAATATATATATATAAGACTTATAAAGTTTAATTTGACAATAAACTAATACCTGTATACACTTAAAATTGTGTAGGATTTACAAATAGGGGTGTAAACGAGTCGAATCTAAGCGAACATCCTAATGCTCAGATTCGGCTCGTCTTGAAAAAATCGAGCTCGAATTCGACTCGGATTCGATTAGAAATTTCTAATTTTGCACCAGATTCGACTCGGATAATTACTTGGACCTACTCGGCTCGTTTACAAAACGAGTTACTCGTGAGCCTTCAAATCGAATTTAGAATATGAACCATTTCATTTAATACTGAACCACTACATACTAAATTGATTATTGAACTAATATTTATATATAAAGTTTTTTATTTTTATTTATGTAAAGAAATTAAAAAAAATGTAATACAAATTGACAATCAATTTATTGATTTATTCAAGTACAGGTTTACACAATTTAATACTACACTTTATAAATTATAAAGATTAATACAAATATAACATATTTAGCTTGTTAGTATGGATCAGACCAATATTCGAACATGATACATCGAGTAGATTCGAGTATGGTTCAAGAAAAAATGAAATACTCGAACCCTAATCTGAGCGAACACTGGTATACTCGAATTCGACTCGTGTATCATTAAACAGAAAACGAGTATGGATCAGATTCGACTCGAATCAATTTCGAATTCGAGTTTTGGATCATATTTTCGATCCGATCTAGAGTCGAGTACCGAGCTACTCTGCTCGGCATACACCCCTATTTACAAAACAAGTTAAGCTTATTGTTTAACTATAAATACGCATCGAGGCAAGTCTTCTACCCAAATTTATATTGCCAGTTTTATATGATATTTATGCACTTTGTGCAACGTGTTATAAATTCTTGAATGAAGTTATTGCTACTAGTTTTGGCATAACTTAAGAAATGAACGTTTATTCGTGAAGTACTGAATTGCTATAATTCTTTATATGAGCTATTTAGTCGAACCAAATTGTTTTTGGGCAACCTCTGTATGTAAAGTAAACTGAGATGAACCCCCCTAATTCATAGGGATAAATATGATGTGTCGGGTACCTGATTTAAACATTGTTCATGAGTAGTCCAGTGTAGTGTATGTTATGCATAACAAAGGATGTCGTTAGGTTGATCCCCTATAGATATCCATTGTATGGTTCTAAGTCGAAAGACGAACGAACATTAGTTCTTGGTTTAATTACCACTCAACTTTACTATGTTAAAACAATTGTTATATCTTTTATTGAGCTATAAAGCTTTTAAATTCTCTATCGGTGTGAGTTCACTTATATGCTATGTGTTTAGACTTGTTGAGCAACTTTGCTCACTCTTGCAAATAAATCCCCATTTGCAGCTAAAGAGGATAAACCCGAGAGCTCTGGCTCTAAGAAGAAGAGAAAGAAGAAATGCAGAGACTAGTTTACATGTATTATATAATCGCTTGTCATTTTGTTGTAGTCATAATGACTTTTGTAATACAAACAAGCAAATCATGTAACCGAATCTTATATCAATAATATCATGTTATTATCATCAAATGTTGTGTAGTTACTTTCACAGAATTTAGAATTTTGAAACATTAATACAATATTGATACAGAACTATACATCTGAATGAGAATATTGAATAACATTGTGAGTTCTGTAAGCACAGAGATTTAGCACCAACAAAGAGAAATCTTTATCGCAAGGTTCCTCTGTTCCAAGAACAAGCTTGTTATTAATATTGTGAACTTCAGGTATAGAATAAATATCAATATGAAGAGGTATCTCTATAAAGACATGTACCTAAGTTAGGATATTGAATAATATGGGGAGTTCTATAAGAAAAGGAATCTTGCCACGGATAAAGAGCCTAATTTTTCGCAAGATTCTTCTGTTCCAAGAAGAATCCTATTATTAATGCTCTGAACCTTGGATATATAGAAGTATAGAATGTCTAAAACTTAAGGTTAAAATAAGTAAAGTGATCACCAGATTCGCTCTAGCAAGTACAGGAATTTGGGGCGTCACAGGTTGGTATCAAAGCTGTAAATTATAACTCTTAAGGTAACGAATACCTTAGGATATGATCAAAGGAAGTAGGAATCAATGAACTTGAAGAAAGTCCATAGATAATTAAAAGATACAAATAAATCTTAAAATTCATAAAACATAAAAATATTATGTGAAAGAAATATACTAAATTAAAGCTACACTCTTTTGTAGAAATGGCTAGCCAGAGAACCGGAATGGAGAGACGTTAACGAAGTGGTGATTGAACCAGACTACACACCTGCAGGTGATTCGGAAAGTGATCCTAGTGAAGATCCAATGGAGGATCCTACTGGCTATCATCCAAGGATAAACTCTGCCGACACATCAGATGACGATGATCTAAATTTGCACCAGCATGACATCGAGCTCCTAGATGCAGTGGATAATCAAGAGGAAGCTCCCGACGTGGAGCAGATTATCTAAGAAATGGAAGAGGAAGATACGGAACAAGAAGAGTTAATAGTAACTCTAGTGGAAGAAGCAAGGGCAAACATGCAGGCTGCCAATGCCAAGATTGTAGTCTTGGGGAAAAGATAGTTAGACGAGATAGCTAAAAATTCTCATCTAGAAGTCTTGTTAGCCATCAAAGAAGCGGAAAAGATTCAGCTACAGGCGGATTTTGACGAAGAAAGGGACGGGTGTTGCTTGTCATACTGGAAGCTACACAAAAAGGTGGAAGGACACCCAGTAGCAGATTAGTCAGGCTACGACATAAACCGATCAGTGGTAACTAGCATGTTGAACAAGGCATTCAAAGATGCTAGAAACCGTTAGGGAAAACTTAAAACTTTTATTACATTAGTTGTAATTTTGTTTATGTGCTATAACATTCCCATTTGTATAAGGGATGTTAAAAATAGTAAGGTGATTCTATCACTCGGATAATGTGATGTGAAAAACTTGTTGACATAAAGTTTGTTTATGAAATGTGTCTTGAAATATTTTTTTTTGCGTTCTTTTTTTCTCTTTTAATTATAGATAAATGGCACTACCGAGAAGAACGCAAGCATCTACAAGTAGTAATAGTATAGAACAAACACCGAGTGAGGATCAAGCTCATGAGAATCCTATGCAACAATTTGTCAATATGTTATTAGGAGCCCTAGAGAATCGACCTTTAAACCATGCACCCAACCAAACCAAGTTACTTTTAAAGACTTTAAAAATGTAGGACCACCGGAATTCAAAGGAACCTTGGAGCCAATAGAAGCTCAAGGTTGGATTAAAGAAATAGAGAAAGCATTCACAATAGTTGGGGTTGGCGAGGATCAGAAAACGACTTTTGCCACCTATCTAATGAAAGAAAAGGCTAACTTTTGGTGGGAAGCCAACCAAAATTGAGCCAGAGAAGGAGTTGTGGCGCGGAAAAGGTTCAACGAGATATTCTTCGAAAATTATTTCCCAGGAGTATGCAGAATCGAATGGAAGTCTGGTTCCTAGAATTAAAGCAAACGGACATGACCGTGCCCCAATATGTTGCTAAGTTTAATGAGTTAGCCCGATTCGCTCCGCATCAAGTTGATACGGAAAAAAGGAAGGCTAGAAGATTTGAAGAATGGCTGAAGCCCAAGTTAAGTACAAAAGTGACCTTATTCCAACTAGAAACCTTCACTCAAGTTCTAGAGAAGGCCATAATAGCAGAGGAGGAAGTGAAGTGTTATCTAAGTTCAAGAAGAACAAAACCGAGGGTCGAAAATAATTCAGGAGGGAATAAGAATAAAAGAAAATGGAATGTTTCTAATAGTGGACCACTAAGGAAAGTGAATAAAAAGAGACGAGGCGTGCAAAATATGTGGCAAGGGCCATGTGGGGGAATGCCTTAAGGGAAAGAATGTTTGTTTTAATTGTAGTCAAGAAAGGCACTTTGCAACGAACAGCCCAACTCCAAAGAAAAGTGAATGCTTCAATTGTGGGGATCAGGGACATCTTGCCGAAATGTGCCCGAAGAAAGGAGACGTCGGAGCAAGGAGCAAGGCGAGTAACTCCACCCACACAGCTACACCCGGAGGCCCATGTCGTCCAACAGCAAGGATCTGATGGTGAGAGATGCAGTTGCATCTCAAGACGTAGTGTCAGGTATCATTCCGATCAACACCATAAATGCTTGTGTTATTTGACTCGAGTGCTACTTGCTCTTTTATTTCGCATGAATTTGCTAAGAAATTAAATATGCCTAGAGAGAACTTACATTTTTCCTTTGAATATAGAAATTGCTAATAGAGAAATAATACTTGTTAAGCACGTACTTAGGGAATGTTGCATAGTGATTAAAGGGTATGAGTTGAGAGTAGATTTTATTCCTATTCAGTCGGGGGAATTCGACGCCATTTTGGGAATGAATTGGTTAACCAATCATAATGCGATGATTGATTGCCAATCAAAGTGCGTAATCCTTTTGACAACGTCGAAGTCAAAGGTCGTGGTCAACGAAAACCAGTTACCAAGGAAATCTCGTTGTTTATCAGCAATGTAAGCAAAGAGATTACTTGGTAAAGGATGTCAAGGTTATTTGGCTCATAACGTAGATACCCAAAAGAAAGGGTTAGAGATGGACCAAATAGCGGTGGTAAGGGAATTCGCGGATGTGTTTCCCGATGACTTATCTGGTCTTCCACCAGATAGGGAGATCGAGTTCGTTATCGACTTAGAACCTGGGACGGCACCAGTTTCGAAGACGCCATATAGGATGGCCCATGTGAAGATGAAAGAGTTGATGGTACAACTGAAAGAGTTGTTGGATAAGTACATTCAACCTAGTGTTTCTCCTTGGGGAGCACTAGTGTTGTTTGTCAAAAAGAAGGATTGAACTTTGAGATTATGTATCAATTATCGTGAACTAAATAAGTTGACCATAAAGAATAAGTATCCATTACCTAGGATAGACGACTTGTTTGATCAATTAAAAGGAGCAAAACATTTTTCGAAGATTGATCTATAGTTGAGTTATCATCAACTAAAAGTGAGAAGCGAAGATGTGCCGAAGACTGCGTTTCAAACACACTATGGACATTATGAATTCTTGGTAATGTCTTTTGGATTAACGAATGCACCTACAGCATTCATGGATTTAATGAATAGGGTTTTTAGATCATGCTTTTCATCGATGATATCTTAATATATTCGAAAACACTAGAGGAACATGCTAAACACTTGAGAATTGTACTAGAAACCCTAAGGAAGGAACAACTCTACGCTAATTTCAAAAGTGAGTTTTGGTTAGAAAAAATTGATTGACACGAACGGGATTGCGGTGGATTCTTAAAAAATTGAAGCAGTGGTGAATTGGGAGCAGCCAAAGACACCAACTGAAGTAAGAAGTTTCTTGGGTTTAGCAGGGTATTATAGAAAGTTTATCCAGGATTTTTCGAAGATAGCAACCTCGTTAACCAATTTAACAAGACTAAAATTTGTCTGGACATACAAATGTGAAGAGAGCTTCCAAGAGTTGAAGAAAAGATTAAGCATGGCACCAGTATTATCCTTACCAGATAATAGTGGAGGCCTTGTAGTCTATAGTGATGCCTCACATAAAGGTTTAGGTTGTGTTCTGATGCAACACGGAAAAGTAATCGCTTATGCTTCGCGACAATTGAAGGATTATGAGATAAGGTATCCTATTCATGATCTGCATTTAGCAGCAGTAGTATTTGCTTTGAAAATATTGAGACATTACTTATATGGAGAAAAATGTGAAATATATATTGATCACAAGAGTTTAAAGTAGATTTTCACCTAGCGAGAGTTAAATATGAGACAAACGGTGGTTGGAATTGATAAAAGATTATGACTGTAAAAGCTTATATCATCCAGGGAAAGCCAACGTCGTTGCAAATGCATTAAGCAGAAAAATCAGGAGAAACTAATGGTATTAACAACTCAAGATGAGTTGCTTAAAGAATTTTCTAGACTTGAAATTGAGGTGAGAGTTCCTTCAGTTTCAACAGGAAATTGTTTGTAATGAAAAATAATTCGACTTTATCGGGAAAAATAAAGGAAATACAAGAGAAAGATGAAGGATATGAGAAACTGAAAAATAAGATAACCGAGAATGTGGGCAACAAATTCAAGATAGACAAGGATGGAATCATAAGATCTAAATCAAGAATATGGGTACCTTCGGTACAAGAATTGAAAGAAGAGATTATCGGAAGCACATAGTTCTAAGTTTTCAGTCCACCCAGGTAGCACCAAAATATATAAGGACGTAAGTCAACATTTTTGGTGGCCAAACATGAAGAGGGAGGTGGCTAAATTTGTTAGTAGATGTTTAACCTGCCAACGAGTTAAGGTAGAGAACATCAAAGGTCATGCGGGTTGTTACAACCGTTAAAAATTCCAGTGTGAAAATGGGAGCATATTACAATGGATTTTGTAATATGACTTGCAACCACACAGAAGGGTCATAATGCAATTTGGGTAATAGTGGACTGACTAACCAAGTCTGCTCACTTCCTACCAATCAAGATCAAGTTCACCCTAGATCGATTAGCCAAGCTATTATATATTAAGGAGATAGTCTCTAAACATGGGGATCCAATTTAAATTGTGTCTGATCGAGATCCACGATTCACATCGAACTTTCGGAGAAGTCTACAGGAGCATCTGGGGACACAGTTGAGACTAAGTACGGCTTATCATCCGCAAACCAATGGACAAAGCGAAAGGACAATTCAAACGCTGGAAGATATGCTTAGAGCATGCATAATGAACTTTGAAGGAAGTTGGGAAAACCACTTACCTTTGGTGGAATTCTCATACAACAATAGCTACCACGCTAGTATTGAAATGTCACCTTACGAAACCTTATACGGGAGGAAGTGTAGAAACCTATGTGTTGGGACGAAGTCGGGGAACGACAAATGCTTGGGCCGGAACTGATTTAGCAGACGGCGAAGATAGTTTGAACGATACAATTAAGGTTACGAGCTGCCTAGGAGCGACAAAAGAGAGATGCAGATCAGCATAGGAAGAAAAGAGACTTTGAAGTCGGGAGCCATGTCTTGAAAATATCCCCTTGGAAAGGAAAGATTCGTTTTGAAAAAAAGAGAAAATTAAGTCCGAGGTTTATAAGACCATTCGATATTTTAAGGAGAATAGGTGAGGTATCTTATGAAGTAGCCTTACCTCCAGAACTTTTCATGTTTTAGTATTGCATCCCTATAAACCAGACTACAAACATGTCATTAGTTATAAACCAATTCAGGTCAAGAAGGGCCTAAGTTATGAAGAGATTCCTATTCAAATTATTGCTAGGAAAGAGCAAGTGTTAAGAAATAAAATAATACTTTCAGTTAAGGTGTTATGGGGAAATCAATCCATAGAAGAAGCTTAGATGAGAGCTTGAAGATAAAATAAAGCAAAACTACCCACATTTGTTTAATCAGTATTTTACTATAATTTCGAGAACAAAATTCTTTTGAGGGGTGAATGTAATGTTCCGAACTTCTAAGAATTTGTAATCCAACTTTATATGAATAAAGATTGAATTATGCTTAAAAATTATATTATGTGATTTCTTATGTGTTTGATTTTGTGTTTTGGTTCAAGTATCCAACCTTAAACACTTGTTAAAACCTAGAATTGATTAAAGAGATAATAACCTAAGGGTTAAAACCTAAATATGAAATCACTATTCACTAATACGAGTAATACGAAATATTATACGAGAATAATACGATTACAATACGAAAATTATACGATAGAAATACGAAAAAGTCAAAGTCAACAATTACGGCTAACTAACTAGTTGGAATAACCGAACTACGGAAAGAAAACCAAGTTAAACAAACTAAGTAATAACTCAATCCAAGTGAAGGAAAATGGACCAATCATAGAGGAGGATGTAAGCAATGTCATGTAGGATGATGATGTAAGCAATGATGTCATAAAAGACGATGTAAGCAATATGTCATAGATTATTGTGTAAAGACTATTTTACCCCAACTCTTGCTAGCCTACAAATAGGAGGCTTTGTAAGCTTAAATCCTTACCAATTCACAAAAACAAAGAGTAATTACTATAGTGAGATAATTGAGAGAATAAAAATTAAAGTTTTACGTCTTTAAGAAACGTAAAGCTTGCACGCCAAGAGGTAGAATCTTAGTTATTATTTTCGATTCATGTATGGAGTAGAAATATGCATAATCATAGTAGTTACCATGCTCAATTCAATTTATGTTTAGAGTAAATGTATGATGATCCTTAGTTGTTATCATGTTCAACTCAAAACAAGTATAGAGTAGAAAAGATTAAAAACACTAGTTACCATGTTTGAATTATTTCAAATATTCTTGAGTAAAAATCATGGATTTATGTACAAGTAGGTTTATCATTTTGTTATTAGATTTTATAGAGTGCTAAAACATGATGGCTTTATTGTTGTCAAGTCGTCGACTAGTCGTCGCCTAGGCGTCGAGTCGCTCAGGAAAACCAAGCCGGCAGGACGACTTAGGGGCAGAGCACATAGTCGACCGACTAGTCCTCGACATGGACGACTAGTCCTCGACTTGGACGACTTGGACGACCAACTGCTAAATCGGGCGACTTTCAAAATCGATCGACCTATCAACCTGGGTAAAAAAAAGAAGCCTAAATTCGACTAAATTCGACTGCTATTACAGAAAAAAGAAGCCTAAATTCGACAGCTACTACTGAATCGATCGACCTAGCAACCTTCAGAACTTCGACGAGAGGGAGACGAATCAGAGAGAGGGACTGAGGGAGAAACCAAACCTATTTCGTCGCGACAGTCTGTTTCGAGCCTCCTCCTTCATCCTCCTTCGTCGACACCAACCCAGATATCCTTCTTCTTCGTCGACACCAGCCCAGGTATCCTTCTTCTTCTTCTGTCGACTCTATCGTCATCGTCTGCGACAGTCGCGTCTTCTTCTTCTTCTTCTTCTTCTTCTTCTTCTTCTTCTTCTTCTTCCTCCTTCGTCGCGTATTCTTCTTGAGTCCTCTTGAGCTTCTTCTTCTTCCTTCGACAGTCGCGTGAATCGCGTTTTCTGTTGTTGTGATTGTGAAAATTTTGGGTACATATATTTCGGTAATAAGTAATAACAATATATTAACATATATTTAACATATATTAACATATATTTAGTATATGTTCTTATTAACATATATTTGTTCTGACCATTCTTATTTGGTTAATTCTATATTTAATTTCGTTTTTATTTCGTACATATTCTGTTAATATTTGTACATATTCTGTTAATATTTGTTAATTCTTTTAACATATTCTTTTAATAGTATATATTATATACATGATAAATAAATATTAATATTATATCAGTAGTTCAATACTTCAGTTAAGTAGCATAATAAATTAGTATTATATTTTTTTGTTATGTATTATGTTTTACTATATTAGTATAATATAACATCTTACTTATATTATAATAGATTTAATTTATTATTCATGAATTTATATATACAATCTTAAAACTTAATAAACTAAACATAAATTTATGAATTATATTGAATTAAGCTAACTATTACAAATATTTCATTATTTATATAATTTGAATTTGGTACAAATTCAAAATATTACAACTATAGTAAAATTATCATGTTGACTTGACCGCTTCTTGTGATTTGATATGTTATAAGCCTATAACCTGCATTTTGAATATGGAAAATCATTAGAATTATAAATATATAAATATTCATATAAATGGTAAATATATATAATTTTATACGCATAAAATTTACATTATTAACGACTTATCGACTTGCGGACGACTGGTCGGACGCTTTGTCGACTAAGCGCTTAAGCTCCTGGCTACCGCTTTGTCTCGACTTGGCGACTTGATAACTATGGATGGCTTAGCTTTGCAATGCTAATGAGATCATGTTTTACTTAGCTAAAACAAGAAATTATGAACCAAATTGTTTTGGGGCTTACACCACCTATGAAAATAGTCATATCATGCATATATATATATATATATATATGACTTATATAGTATAATTAGACAATAAACTAATTCGCGTATACACTTAAAATTGTGTAGGATTTACAAAACAAGTTGAGCTTATTGTTTAACTATAAATACGCATCGAGGCAAGTCTTCTACCCAAATTTATATTACCAGTTTTATATGATATTTATGCACTTGTGCAACGTGTTATAAATTCTTGAATGAAGTTATTGCTACTAGTTTCGGCATAACTTAAGAAATGAACGTTTATTCGTGAAGTATTGATTTGCTATAATTCTTTATATGAGCTATTTAATCAAACCAAATTGTTTTGGGGCAACCTCTGCATGTAAAGTAAACTAAGATGAACCACCCTAATTCATAGGGATAAATATGATGTGTCGAGCACCTGATTTAAACATTGTTCATGAGTAGTCCAGTGTAGTCTATGTTATGCATAACATAGGATGTCGTTAGGTTGATCCCCTATAGATATCCACTGCATGGTTCTAAGTCGAAAGACGAACGAACATTAGTTCTTAGTTTAATTACCACTCAACTTTACTATGTTAAAACAATTGTTATATCTTTTATTGAGCTATAAAGCTTTTAAATTCTCTATCGGTGTGAGTTCACTTATATGCTATGTGTTTAGACTTATTGAGCAACTTTGCTCACTCTTGCAAATAAATCCCCATTTGCAGCTAAAGAGGATAAACCCGAGAGCTCTGACTCTAAGACGAAGAGAAAGAAGAAATGCGCAGACTAGTTTACATGTATTATATAATCGCTTGTCATTTTGTTTTAGTCATAATGACTTTTGTAATACAAACAAGCAAATCATGTACCGAATCTTATATCAATAATATCATGTTATTATCATCAAATGTTGTGTAGTTACTTTCACAGAATTTAGAATTTTCAAACATTAATACACTATTGATACAGAACTATACATCTGAATAAGAATATTGAATAACATTGTTAGTTCTGTAAGCACAGAGATTTAGCACCGACAAAGAGAAATCTTTATCGCAAGGTTCCTCTGTTCCAAGAACAAGCTTGTTATTAATATTGTGAACTTCAGATATAGAATAAATATCAATATGAAGAGGTATCTCTATAAAGACATGTACCTACGTTAGGATATTGAATAATATGGGGAGTTCTGTAAGAAAAGGAATCTTGCCACGGATAAAGAGCCTAATATTTCGCAAAATTCTTCTGTTCCAAGAAGAATCCTATTATTAATGCTCTGAACCTTGGATATATAAAAGTATAGAATATCTAAAACTTAAGGTTAAAATAAGTAAAAGTGATCACCAAATTAATTGTAGCAAGTACAGAGATTTGGGGGCATCACGGAATATAAATACAAGTTGTTTCCTTTTTAAATTAAAGTTTTTACATACTCTACAAGTTTTAGGTTTTCCATATAAGTATCATAATCCTTCATTATTTTTCAAAGTTGAATAATTATCGATTGAGACTAAAGCTTTGTCTTATGTACTTATGTTTATGTGTGCTTCTACCGGTTCCGTGCGTTGATAGATTCTCAATCATGACTCTTCCTCATCTTAATCTATTTTTCTAAACCTGTCCTACATCACATTAACAACCGTAAAAATCACTTCAAAATTCAGCCCAAAACAATTAATTATCCACGTCGTGCGGTAGGGATTTTTGCCCAAAAGTCCATCTAAAATCCATATCAAACCCTTCATTAGTATTGAGAAACCACTAGGCTTTGTCTAGACAGCAATTCTGAGCAGATTCGGTCTCGATTAATCACTCCAGAAATCAATTCTCCTCACCCTGTTGCAACAGTGGGACACAATCTTTGAAAAAGCACCTTCAAGTACCCCAATAACCTTATGCTTGAGATTGAAATCCCTGAGTTATTAAAAAATCAAAAATAGTGCAGATTAGGCTAGACAATAGCGAAACAGCAGCCAAAGCCATACCAGATTCATCATAAAGCCAAAACGAGGCTCGGTTCAGTAGGGTACTACATAAGCACAGAACTGAGGTAACACTCAACCAAATCAGGTCTCATTTGTTTCCTCGTAATTGTTTATCAAACTTTCATCTGAGATTCTGAAGAGCCTTTTTTGGCTGTGGTTGAGTTTGGCTTACTGTTGATGGAGATGAGCTATTGAAAATGGCGTTGAACCGGTGTTGACGTTCATGAAAGAAGAGGATATAGAGAGGACAAATAGAAGAGGTAGACGAAAGGTAGAGAGGAGATTAGGTTTTGGATACGCCGATGGTTTGGTTGTATCATTAACGTTTTTGACATAAAAGCCATCATTTAAATCACGTTACTCCCTCTCCCGAAATGACTGGAAATGTGTGCGGAGGAGGGTACATTTTGTATGCGAAATTGAATTTAGCCATTTAGGATGCTTTTAATTGCTACGAAAAATTTAGGGTACACATCAATTTTTCAGTCAAATTGTACTGTGAACTAGACTTTAGTCTACAAGTATATAGCAAAACTTAAGAGTGAAACTTATTCAGAAACATAAAGCAACAAGAAGAACACATCAAAGCATTGTCAATGCTCTTAACAACTGCGCAAATAGTAGTGTATACACCAACTTTTTAATTAAGTAAACATAGGATGCGACTTGCAACTCAATCATCACATCTTAAGTAGAATTGTAAATTAAAATTCAATTCTAAAATTTGCAAAACACGTGAGTAGTTCTATCAATCAGAAAATACAAACTTCCTATTATAAGTTAGGTGACTATGATAGAACACAATTCAGCTTCTGCGTAAGACCAGGAATACACGTAACTATGCAAGGTAAGGTGATTATCATAGAACACCATTCATCTTCTGTCAACTGGCCAAAGTATAGTAACCAATTTTTTGGTTAACTTGAGATTAAACGTAAGCGTCTTAAGAGAACATAAGGTAGTATCATTTCTAACAAAAACAAGTAAAACAGTAAGTTGCCCAGTTCATTGTGATATAAAGATTTATGCTAGCCGACTGGTGTTGTAGTCTAAAATCAAGCAATTTTCAAAGGAACATGAGCAACCAAAAGATAACAACCACACTCCCCACAAAACAAGACGAGGAGTTGCCTACGGAAAATCTTAGCAAAGAATTGACATTAGTCAAAAAGTAAGCTCAATGGAGTAGTAGGGATACATGAAAGAAATTAACTGTGAAAACAAAACATAATAAGGGTGAACAATAAAAAAACGAGAAAAAAATTCAAATTGAATAAAAAGACAAGTATCAATACTTACAGCAGCAAGCCATCTAGCAGGTTCTCCCCGAAAGTAATAAATCGACTGATGCTTGGCTTGATGTGGACATCTAGCTGCTCAAAGGGATTGTTTGCAGGTGTCTCTATGTCATGCGAAACAACAAGACGGTAACACCTGATCTCACAATAGCTATCATGTAAACGATAGATCAATAGAACGTAAAACTGATCACCCTGGGAAGCAATGGATGAGCCATCTGCACGGAGCTCGATACAAAAATAATTCTGCGGAATATCGTCTGGGAACTTCCATTCACTAAAGACATAGGTCTGGGAGTTTTTTACCCAACAAAATTTATCAAACCTATAGCCAACAAGGTTACCAAAGTCCTCCATGTATTAACGTGTCCGTCCGAGCACAATAGGAGGCTCATAGGGGAGAACTAATTTCACGGAGTCTTTTTCTCTCTCCATCTCCACCAGAGAACCGTCACGTATATTATAAACATAGGATGAGAAATGGGACTTCAAAGATGAAAACACAAGCTCATAGGGTTCTAAAGGTGTCACGGTATACCTAAAATAACCCTCAGGGTTGCTAAAATAATCATAGGCAGTTGGGGGATTCAATACATCAAAAAGTGGCAAAGACTTCCCTTGAAACTTTACAGATGACAAAATCTCCCAGCGGCCAATTTTCGGATCAAAATACTCAACCCAATTTGTACGAATTTCATCAATCTCAGTACCCTCATTCAAGCCGCCTTGAACGTATATCTTTCCATCCAAAACGGCAGAAGAAAATTGGGTTCTCACCATATTCATGGGAGCTACCTCCTCCCAGTCCGTCGCATTGAGCTTCGCAGTGTTATACCTATACACCTTATTAGACTGCTTGAATTCCACCCTTCCCTTCACATATAATCTACCCCCTAATACATATATAAAGCATCCTAATCCAACAACACCAGACGACCTACACTGGTAGGTTTTAGAAAATGGTTGAAGTATCTTAGGAGGGGTGGGGTAGTCAGGAAGATAGAAGTTGTCTGATCGAGAGTTGGGGTTTGAAGAGCTATCTTCTCCAAGGGAAAAGGCGTACCAGTGGGTACTTTCTTCAACGGAAGAAGATTTATCAAAGCACGTGCGAAAGTAAAGAACAACACCGGTACCTGTTCCGTCGTTCTCCTCGCGTGATTGAAATGAATCCATAACCGTCGACAATGAATGTACCGACATTACTGAATCTAGAGCATCCGATGCCAAATTTATAGCCTCCGATCCCGGATCCATAGCCGATCGAGGTTCCTGTAAAGTTTGTCCGTCTCTGGAGGAATTGGTCCTAATCGATGCCGAAGTCACAGCCAATACCGAATTAAACTCCAGTATTCGATGTACAATTTGTCTATCTGCGGGAAAAGGTAGAACTTGAGAGAGAGAAGGAGATTCTGCGGGTCTAGGGTTAAATTTCGACATTGCAAACCGACATTGAGAACACTTCAGGTGCAGCATTTTGATCTATTCTCAAGGGTCATATTGGTATTTCCCTTAAGAACGGTCAACTATTTATTTTTGACCTTGAGTTTTAGATTTTAAAATCAAAAAATATAAATGATATACATGTAGATGAATATTTGACGAATTAAATTGTAACTAACGCTGCAAGTGTATGTGATAAAATATAATAAATTAAAATAAGACTCTTCGTAGTTCATACTTCTATCATTATATCAAAATACTTCAATCAGTACATAAAAGAAATAGGCTAATTTGACCCTTTTTTGTTCAATTTTTCGTAGAATAACATTCTCATTATTAAATTTTTATATTTTAAATACTCTTCCACATTTATAATATTAAAAAATTTGATTAAACAAGAAAAAATCGAATACCTAATTTGGGAATGCATAATAAGTAATCTTTTTTAATCAAAAAAATCAAAATACTGGTAACAATTTTTTTAATACAAAAATAGCTTATAAAATAACGTGGGAGAGTTTAATTAATTGATCATGCACCAAAAACGAGTGGACATGGTAATAATAACTCGTTACAATCAATCACATCTTTTTGTATACATATTGATTAACTATTTTTTAAATGAATTGATATTTTTACAATTAAAAGTGATAGTTTCGCAAGTTCTTTCTAATTTAAATAGTAAATGAGTCTCACATTTATGTGTAAAAGACTTTATGAAAATATTAATTTTTACTTGTTTAGAATAGACTCGGCGAATGGACAAAATTTGGACAAGTTAATTTGATTGGATATTAAAATTGTATCATCGAAATCGTTTTATTTTTTCAAGCAACCAATTTATTACCTAAACAAGTATTCGCTGAGGTACACTCAATTTGATTTTTTTTCATATTATGAAATAAAATGACCTCCACGCATATCGACACTGTTGGGTCATGTTTATTTGGGCTCGAATAATATGGTGGGCCATAATCCACATGAAGGAAGTCTCCCCACGTAAAAATCTTTTTTGGGCAGTGGAAGAATTTTAAGGAATTTAAAATTCTTAATTATATTTGATTTCCAACTCTTAAAGAAAGTGTTAGATATAATCCGACTTCCTTTCTTTAAGGAGATTCAGTTTAATCTCATTAAGGTATATATCATAATGAGGAATTCTATTTCCATATGGGGACGGGCATGAAGTTGGTAGTGTGATCACTTTAAATAGGTACACGATATCTTATTGTTTTTCCTACATTAAAGTTTAAGTCTCTATTGTTAAACCTTGTTCAGCTTGTACTTATTCTCACACCGGAGTTATCCCCCGTGACCCAAGCCGTCAAGTTTTATCCGTGTGATTTTGTTTCTGTGCAGGATTGGAGGCGCTATTTGGTGATTGGGCGCGTAGACGAATCTTAGCGTTAACATTGGCGCTAAAAGGAGGGTCATTTAGTGCTAGGTAATTTTCAATCACCTAGAAGTTTGATCAGGAGTAATGGCGACAAGTAAGACAGTTTTAAGACGTGGAAAGTCAACTGTCAATCCAAAGGCTCAACCCAAAGGTTCAACCAAAAATCGGTTAGGGTCGTCCGATCAGGTAGAGGACAACAGTCATTTGGTGGGACCAAGGAATATTCATTTAGTCCCCATCAAGCGTCAGTTGTTTTCAACGGCGAGGAAAGAAGCGGGTCTTAATAATCGTGTCGAGGATATCCCATCCCGAACACGTACACAACAAGATCGGAATTCTAGGCGAGATAGTCAGGACGTGTAATACTCGGGATTTTTCTAATATTATTAAATAAATATATTAATGGAAATGAGAATTTATTTGAATATAAATGATTTTGTGTTATGAGATGAGTTAACTCAATTATATTAAATTGAATAACTATAATAATTGAAGAAATGTGGAGTTTTCGATAAACTCGTGAAAGCCTTGTGTGGCACTGTGATGAGAAATGTTAATAATGAGATATATTAATTAACGAAAGATTTATTAAGTGAACAATTAATTAATTGTTAATTGTTACCGTAGAATATTAATTGATAATGCGGGGATTATTATTATTGCAAGTAATATAATAATAATAAGCAACATGGTCATAAATATAATAAGATCCATACTCATGTGATATTTAATCGTGTAAGTATTAATCTATTATTGTGAATATTAATAATTGTATGGATTAATGAGAAACGAATTAATTAATATTATTATTAATTAATTGATGAGATAAGTAAAGTATTTACTTCTATGTGTGAGCATACAAATTAAAAAGTATAAAGTATAGCAACTAACTATATATTATGATGTGACTATGTTATATAAATTACATAGTAAGGTTTATTGAATTATATGAGCTACTTGGGAATTGCCTATGTGACAAGGAGAATGTGTGGACATTAAGATAAATGTAGGTATTAACCGGTTTGGGCTTCCAGATTGGGCTTCTTGTTTTAGAATGCCTTGCTATTTTGAATTTCATATCATTTGGGCCTTGGGTAATTCTATTATGGGTGAATTACATATTCTATCACATTTTTAAAAATAATTACAACAATAGTGCCCTCATAAAAGTTTTACACAACTAATACACATTCATATTTATTTATAATACGTGTACAATTAGTATTCCTTAATTTAGGATATTAGTATTCAATTAAGATTCTATCTCTCATCCTCCAATTAATAAATTCAACACACCCAAGTCTTATATTGACGAATCATCTTCCAATTAATACAAATCATCTTTATACCTTGTGATATTGCCTAAAACAGTAGCCATATTATTATTACTGAAACTCTTACTCCTCCCTTCTTTCTTTTTCGGTGTGGCCATATAATTACTACTGTTAGTGTTAGGCTCTAATTTGTCAAAACCCTCCTAGCATGAATTAAGGCTATAAACTCTAGGAGGAGATCTGAAAAAGGAGAGTGAGACTTACAATTTGTTTGAATTGGCAGAGTATTTTCCTGGTTGAAAAGGCAGGGGCAGGGCCATCATTGTCAAAGCTCTTGATGTGGACTGAAGGAGATATTGGAGTTGTTTTCTACTACTACAACTCCCTTGGTCGCAATCGGGCACTGTAAGCACCAAAATCAAAGGAGTCTTCCTCCTCCTCTGGCACCATTCCGTACACCGGCGGAATAGTGCTGATGATTCGTATTAAGGATGATTCGTATTAAGATGGGTGAAGGAGATGGGGGCAATAGTGCTGATGGAGATGGAGATGGGGACGAAGTTGCCGGAGACGGCGAGGAAGAGGGTGTGGGTGTTGGTGGCGCAACCGCGGGAGAAGGTGTAGGTGTGGCGGTCGGTGAAAAGGAAATGATGCCAACTGTATATATCCGGTAGCTTCTCAAAAATGAAGGATCAAAATGGCGTTGGGTATGAAGATTCAAGCGGTGGTGGCGGTGGATATGAATACTGGATGATGGTAATCAAACCTTTATACCAAGGTAACTAATGTGACGCCCCCAAAATAGGTATACAACACCCATTCTGAGTCGGCAAATACATGGTTTAAAAAGCAAACTACAACTTCAATAATACAATTGTCGTGCAAAATACGACAACACATACTGTGAGTTTAAATACAAATATTATCTTCTAGACAATATCTACACTCAAATAAGTCCTCATTACAATTAAACAAACACTATTTTACAAAAATAGTGAGGACTGTTAAAACATCTTTCTAGAACCATCACTCCATACCCCGACTAGATCCTGCTATGTTCTCACCTCCTAAAAGAAAAAATGAAACAAAAAGGAAAATGGTGAGCTCAACTAGCCCAGTAAAGAATATTATGACTAAGATAATATATAACAAATTATCGTTAGTCTTCAACAGGAAAAATCTGATAGAATATAAACGACACAAGTTTTAGATCAACAACTGCAGCGGAAACAGCAAACCATTAGAAGAGTAAAGTAGAGAAAGAATTCTACTATCTTCTAAGATTTAAAAGTTCATCATCAATATTTTATCCATGTAATATTCATCTTTGCACTATAGGCCAAAGATATTCATTTGTATCACCTGTCAGTCATGTTCATCTCAACACCTGTTCATCTTTGCACTACAGGCCAAAGATATTCATCAAGTAATCATACATATTTGCACTACAGACCAAAGATATTCAGTAATATCATCATTTAGGACTGAGGATGATGAAAAATATCTTAAAGAGAACGAATCCAGTGAGACAGAAGGACAAATATTAGGGATTCGTAAAACAGTTTATCCAAGATCAATAATACTTTATAATAATCAATTGTGAAGCAGAATTCAAAAATAAAAATCAAAACATGGATACAATCAAAAATAGTAACCATAATAGACATCTTGGACAAAAAGAAAAATTTTATTTTTCGGTGAATAGTGCTGTATTCGTGAATAGTACCGTATACGTGAATAGTAACCCCAGCACAAAAAGTTCTAAATTTGATAAAAAAACTCATATCAATATTTCAGCATAATGATATTGAAGAAAATAATATCATTAAGAAGAAAATAATATCTCTTACCTCAAAATATCAGTACTTCTGGTCGGAATACCGGTATAAGGCTGAAATAAACTTGCTCTGATGAATAGAAACTCTCAAAGTATCTACATACTCACAAAATACACTCAATAATCTAGAGAGAGAAAGAGAGAAAACTTGTTTCTGGTGTGATTTTCAATTCTAACTTAGCCCTCTATTTATAGGAAAATGTTAGCACGCCGAAGAAGACTTAACCTGCAACCTGATGGCTTTACCTGCTACTATTCCCACCCACCACATTTGAATAAAAATCTCAGCACATTTCTTCACCAACCAAGAGTGGGGCCCACCAATTCTAGAATTTTCCACCAAAATGATTAACTCCGAAAATTCAACAATTTCTGAACCAGTCATCTCGTAAAATTCATAATAAATCATACATTTATTTTTAACGGTTCAAAATTTGTGGACATATACTCACCTTATATATGTATAACATATCCAAAAATTACCACGATCCAACGGTCGGATTAAAAATTATAACCCCCGTAAAATATCTCAAAAATCCTGATTTTTAATACTTCCATTCCGACAAAAATACTGATAAAAACCTCAACATTAACTCCTTCATTTTTAACCACAAAAATATATCCCTCATTTATATCCACATAAAATAAATATTTCCTTATCATATGAATCAATAATTAATTATTCACAAATAATATTACAGAATCACATTTATGACAACCAGGCCGTTCCCAGGAAAGAGGGGGCTTTTCAATAAGGATTTCTCCTTACTGGCGCGCAATTAGATGACCAAACCTCTACTTAGACAGAACTTTCTAGACATTGCCAATAATGTTATCTAATAATATTATTCAAATAATATGAATTATTGATCTGATAATGAAAAATACTGTGCAGCAACAATTATTGAAATAACAATAATATAAAATATCAACGCAACAATTATTGAATGAATAAAATAAAATATTGAACAATAACTACTGTAACAATTATTGAGTAGTGTCTTCTTACGTAAGAATCAATAATTGGTGCAATACTGTGTGCTACTGTATTTTAACCATCGGGTATTCCAACAATATTAACGGTAACAACTACGCTGTTATTTATAAATAACTTATACTTGTCGTTTTCTTCATCCAATCGCTTTTCGTTATGGGGCCCACGCAAGGCTGCGCCGTCGTACGAATATTCTCCGACAGCAAAAATATTCCACGACCAAACGAATATTCCCCGACAAAATGAATATTTTATAACCACTTGCTTATTTTGCAAAATTTGTACATTTCACCCATAACCAAAGTATTATATCAAATTAACCCCTTATTATTCACAATAATATTTAGAGAAAATTTAATTTTATTCATTAATAAGTTGGGGTCTTATAACCTCCCCTCCTTATGAAATTTCGTCCTCGAAATTGACGTACGTACCTGATGTTTCAAAAAGGTGAGGATACCTCGCTTTCATTTCTGATTCCAACTCCCAGGTCATTTCTTCAATAGCATGGTTTCTCCATAAAACTTTAACTTGTGGTATAACCTTCGTGCGTAGGACATGCTCTTTCCTATCCAAGATCTTAACAGGTACCTCCTCGTACGTTAAATCTTCAGCTATCTCGTCTGGTTCTAACTCAATAATGTGGTTCGAGTCTTTAACATATTTACGAAGCATAGATATGTGAAAAACATTATGAACACGAGACATGCTTGGAGGTAATGCGAGTCTATATGCCACATTTTCTATTCGCTCAAGAATCTCAAACAGACTAACAAATCTTGGATTGAGCTTTCCTCTCTTCCCAAATCTTGTAACTCCTTTCCATGGTGCAACACGTAACAATATATGATCCCCAATATTAAATTCCACGTCCTTCCGATGAAGATCTGCATAACTCTTTTGTCGATCCTGTGTCGTTTGTATACGTTGTCGAATCGTTTGGATCTTCTCTGTAGTAATACGTACCAACTCTGGTCCCAACAATGTTGCTTCACCCACCTCGTCCCAGCATACTGAAGAACGATATTTTCTTCCATACAACGCCTCGAATGGAGCCACACCTATGCTCACCTGATAACTGTTGTTGTAGGAGAATTCCACCAATGGTAGGTACTTATCCCAACTCCCTTTGAGATCCAGGACACAAAGTCTTAATAGATCTTCAAGAGTTTGAATAGTCCTTTCTGATTGTCCGTCCGTTTGAGGATGGTATGCCGAACTAAATCGTAAATCCGTGCCCATAGCTTTCTGCAAGCTAACCCAAAATCGTGAAGTGAATCTTGGGTCACGATCCGAAACTATGGATACTGGCATGCCATGCAATCTCACAATCTCGTTCACGTACATACTAGCAAGACGTTCAAGGGAATAAGTCTCACGTATAGGCAAGAAATGAGCGGACTTGGTTAATCTATCAACAATAACCCAAATCGCATCTATGCCTTGAGAAACCTTGGGAAGACCCGCAACAAAATCCATAGTAATGTGTTCCCACTTCCATTTCGGAATCTCAAGTGGTTGCAATGGACCCTTTGGTACTTGATGCTCCGCTTTTACACGTTGACAAGTTAAACATCTCGAGATAAACTCCGCGATCTCTCTCTTCATATTGCTCCACCAAAATGTATGTCGAAGATCGTGATACATTTTGGTACTCCCAGGATGGATTGCAAACGGTGTGTTGTGTGCCTCCATCATTATTCTATGCTTCAAGTCAAAATCGTTAGGAACACAAAGTCTGAAGTTGACTCGAAGTATTCCTTCTTCATCGATTCTTGCTTTTGGAATAGAACCTTCTTGTACTTTCTTCTTCATACGCATCAGCTCCATGTCCGTAGCTTGAGCAGCTTTAACTTTATCAATTAAAGTCGGTTCTACTCGTATATTTGATATCATCATGTGGGTACTTGGAGCCTTCATCTCTATCTCCATCCTTTACAAGTCATACAAAATGGGCCTTTGTGTTAACAACATTGCACTCGTACCCGCATATGATCTTCTACTCAATGCGTCAGCTACTACGTTTGCTTTTCCAGGATGATATTGGGTGGTATGATCGTAATCTTTCAACAGCTCAAGCCAACGTCGCTGCCGCATGTTGAGTTCCTTTTGGGTGAAGAAATATTTGAGGCTTTTATGATCCGTATAGATCTCCACTTTCTCCCCATACAGGTAGTGTCTCCAAATCTTCAACGCGAAAACGACTGCTGCCAACTCCAAATCATGAGTAGGATAATTCCTCTCATATTCTTTGAGTTGTCGCGAGGCATAGGCTATGACTTTCCCATGTTGCATGAGAACACACCCTAACCCTTTGCCTGAAGCATCGCTGTAGATAATAAATTCATCCGAACCAGATGGTATTGTCAGAACAGGTGCCGAAATGAGTCTCCTCTTGAGTTCTTGGAAACTCTTCTCGCATTCCTCACTCCATACGAATTTTGTATCTTTCCGAGTCAGCTGAGTTAACGGAGTAGCGAATCGAGAAAATTCTTCCACGAATCTCCGATAGTAACCAGTTAAGCCCAGAAAGCTACGTACTTTGGTCACCGACTTAGGTTGCTCTCAATTGTGATTCATATCCCAATCTTGGATAGCACGTCACAATGGCACCTATTGTTTTACCACCACACAAATATAGAGTCCCTTACGGAGAGTCTGTCTTTGGTGCATTCCACAAAGGAAGTCACCAGATAGAGGCTCGGGTACCAACTTCAATAGTTGGGTTTTTAACTCCTGAAGTTCAATAGGAGCTATTCAATATGAGATTTTAGAAATGGGTTTTGTATCGGGTTGAAGATCAATACAAAAATTCAATATCACGCTCTAGGTTAGGCCAGGAAATTCTTCAGGAAATACGTCAGGAAATTCACTAACAACAGAAATATCATTCAAATCTGACGTATTTTTGTTCAAGTCCATGACATGGGCTAAGAAAGCTTGACATCCGTTTTTCAATAAACGAATGGCTTTATGGCTTGGTATGACAGCGATTGATTTTAGTGGGTTGGTTGCTTGAATTCGCATAACAGGTTGGTTAGGAATATGAAAACTAACAACCTTACGAAAATAATCAATTTTGGCATGATGAGTAGTTAACCAATCAATTCCTAAAATCACATCAAAAGCAAGTATCTTTAAAGAGATAAGGTCAACAGGTAATGTGATTGTGCCAACTTGGATTAAGCAAGATTTATAAACTGTAGATGTAATGAAAGTTTCTCCTAACGGAGTCTCCACAGATAGGTCAAAGTCTAATTTCTCCGGAGTCAAGTTTAAACGTTGAGCACAAGCAGGAGAGATAAAAGAATGGGTAGAACCGGTATCTAGTAAGGTATAAACTTCGCAAGAATTTATAATTAACTAACCCGTTATACCTTCGTTCGGGTTCCTCGCGTTTTGGGCAGTCACGACAAACGCTCTTCCAAAAATCGCTGACTTTATTTTGTCCGTACCCGCCTTTGGTGTCACCGTCCCAGCTGAACTTGGTTTTCCTACAGAACACTCTCGAGCTATATGACCCTCCTTTCCACAGTTATAACATACTTTGGATTGTTGTGGGCAATTTGGGCTGATATGTCCCTCTTTTCTACATTTGTAACATATGACCGGTGGACGTTCTCCTCCCTTAGAAACAGTTGATGTTTGTGCTGACGTCTTCACGTTATAATTGTTGTACCTTCTCTTCTTGAAATCTCCTCCCGACTCGCTCCTTCTATTATCACGACCACGATTACCACCAGAGTGGTTACCGCTTTTGTCCGAATATTTTTCTCCCTGCTGGTTTTCATTTCTCTGATGACTGCCGCCACCGGTATGACCCTGGTTGTGGTCCCTCGGTTACACATACTCATTATCTCGCTCTAATAATTGAGCCCTGCTTACGACATCTGAATATAAAGAAAATTTATGAGAGATAAGATATTGTCGAATCTCGGGTTTTAGACCTCTCAGAAACATCCTTGTCATTCGTTCCTCATTTTCGACCAAATGAGGTGCAAACCTGGATAACTCTGCAAACTTCGCCTCGTACTGGGACACCGTCATGTTGTTTTGTTCCAGTCTGATAAACTCCACCTCCTTCATATGACGAATACTTTCAGGAAAGTACTTGTCATTGAACAGTTTTTGAAATGTTTCCCAGGATATGTTGAGTGCGTCAGGCTGGGTACGCTTCACAGACTCCCACCAGTAGTCTGCCTCACCGCGGAACATAAAAGTGGCGAATGGAACCTTCTGTTCCTCCGTGCATCCCAAGACATCGAATATCTTGGTAATTTGCTTGACCCACGTTTCCGCCATGATCGGATCCGGCTTTCCCTTAAATTCTGGTGGTCCCAATTCTTTGAACTGCTTAGCTGTGACAAACCGCGCGTTGTTATCATTTCCACCTGTATTCTACACACGAGTCTCCCTCGTCTGATTTTACACGAACTGCAAAAAGCTCCTAAACATTCCAGTATTCATCGTTTGCTCGGTAACGTTGTTTACAGGAGGAATATTGTCTTCCTGTTGCACGTTCCCCTGCGTGGTGATCGAAGGTGTCTCCACGGTCTGATTTACTCTATTATTAACGTTCTCAGCTGCCATTCTTAAATACTGCCATAAAACAAGGGTTAATAGTCATGTCATATATTATCCCTATACTCTGACCGACCAAATAAATACCAAATAAACTTAGTCAAGTCATACTAGCGAAGGAATTCCCCATCTCTCCCCTCCTAGTTCTTGTCTCATATCTCAGCCAGGGATCATATCCCTAAGCTCTGATACCAAATGTGACGCCCCCAAAATAGGTATACAACACCCATTCTGAGTCGCCAAATATATGGTACAAAAAGCAAACTACAACTTCAATAATACAATTGTCGTGCAAAATACGACTACACATACTGTGAGTTTAAATACAAATATTATCTTCTAGACAATATCCACACTCAAATAAGTCTTCATTACAATTATTCAAACACTATTTTACAGAAATAGTGAGGACTGCTAAAACATCTTTTTAGAACCATCACTCCATACCCCGACTAGATCCTGCTATATTCTCACCTCCTGAGAAGAAAAATGGAACAAAAAAGAAAAGGGTGAGCTCAACTAGCCCAGTAAAGAATATTATGACTAAGATAATATACAACAAATTATCGTTAGTCTTTAACAGGGAAAATCTGATAGAATATAATCGACAACAAGTTTTAGATCAACAACTGCAGCGGAAACAGCAAACCATTAGAAGAGTCAAGTAGAGAAAGAATTCTACTATCTTCTAAGATTTAAAATTCCATCATCAATATTTTATCCCTGTAATATCAATTAATAATCATCTTTATCCAAATATTCATCTTTGCACTACAGGCCAAAGATATTCATTTGTATCACCTGTCAGTCATGTTCATCTCAACACCTGTTCATCTTTGCACTACAGGCCAAAGATATTCATCAAGTAATCATACATCTTTGCACTACAGGCCAAAGATATTCAGTAATATCATCATTTAGGACTGAGGATGATGAAAAATATCTTAAAGAGAACGAATCCAGTGAGACAGAAGGACAAATATTAGGGATTCGTATAACAGTTTATCCAAGATCAATAATACTTCATAATAATCAATTGTGAAGCAGAATTCAAAAATAAAGATCAAAATATGGATACAATCAAAGATAGTAACCATAATAGACATCTTGGACAAAAAGAGAAAATTTTATTTTTCGGTGAATAGTGCCGTATTCGTGAATAGTACCGTATATGTGAATAGTGTCGTATACATGAATAGTAATCTCGACACAAAAAGTTCTAAATTTGATAAAAAAAACTCATATCAATATTTCAGCATAATGATATTGAAGAAAATAATATCATTAAGAAGAAAATAATATCCCTTACCTCAAAATATTAGTACTCTGGTCGGAATACCGGTATAAGGCTGAAAGAAACTTGCTCTGATGAATAGAAACTCTCAAAGTATCTAAATACTCACAAAATACACTCAATAATCTAGAGAGAGAAAGAGAGAAAACTTATTTCTGGTGTGATTTTCAATTCTAACTTAGCTCTCTATTTATAGAAAAATGTTAGCACGCCGAAGCAGACTTAACCTGCAACCTGATGGCTTTACCTGCTACTATTCCCACCCACCACATTTGAATAAAAATCTCAGCACATTTCTTCACCAACCAAGAGTGGGGCCCACCAATTCTAGAATTTTCCACCAAAATGATTAACTCCGAAAATTCAACAATTTCTGAACCAGTCATCTCGTAAAATTTACAATAAATCATACGTTTATTTTTAACGGTTCAAAATTTGTGGACATATACTCAACTTATATATGTATAACATATCCAAAAATTATCACGATCCAACGGTCGGATTAAAAATTATAACTCCCGCAAAATATCTCAAAAATCCTGATTTTTAATACCTCCATTCCGACAAAAATACTGATAAAAACCTCAACATTAACTCCTTCATTTTTAACCACAAAAATATATCCCTCATTTATATCCACATAAAATAAATATTTCCTTATCATATGAATCAATAATTAATTATTCACAAATAATATTACAGAATCACATTTATGACAACCAGGCCGTTCCCAGGAAAGAGGGGGCTTTTCAATAAGGATTTCTCCTTACTGGCGCGCAATTAGATGACCAAACCTCTCCTTAGACAGAACTTTCTAGACATTGCCAATAATGTTATCTAATAATATTATTCAAATAATATGAATTATTGATCTGATAATGAAAAATACTGTGCAGCAACAATTATTGAAACAACAATAATATAAAATATCAACGCAACAATTATTGAATGAATAAAATAAAATATTGAACAATAACTACTGTAACAATTATTGAGTAGTGTCTTCTTACGTAAGAATCAATAATTGGTGCAATACCGTGTGCTACTGTATTTTAACCACCGGGTATTCCAACAGTATTAACGGTAACAACTACGCTGTTATTTATAAATAACTTATACTTGTCGTTTTCTTCATCCAATCGCTTTTCGTTATGGGGCCCACACAAGGCTGCGCCGTCGTACGAATATTCTCCGACAGCAAAAATATTCCACGACCAAACGAATATTCCCCGACAAAATGAATATTTTATAACCACTTGCTTATTTTGCAAAATTTGCACATTTCACCCATAACCAAAGTATTATATCAAATTAACCCCTTATTATTCACAATAATATTTAGAGAAAATTTGATTTTATTCATTAATAAGTTGGGGTCTTACAACCTCCCCTCCTTATGAAATTTCGTCCTCGAAATTGACGTACGTACCTGATGTTTCAAAAAGGTGAGGATACCTCGCTTTCATTTCTGATTCCAACTCCCAGGTCATTTCTTCAATAGCATGGTTTCTCCATAAAACCTTAACTTGTGGTATAACCTTCGTGCGTAGGACATGCTCTTTCCTATCCAAGATCTTAACAGGTACCTCCTCGTACGTTAAATCTTCAGCTATCTCGTCTGGTTCTAACTCAATAATGTGGTTCGGGTCTTTAACATATTTACGAAGCATAGATATGTGAAAAATATTATGAACACGAGACATGCTTGGAGGTAATGCGAGTCTATATGCCACATTTCCACCCGTATTCTGCACACGAGTCTCCCTCGTCTGATTTTGCATGAACTGCAAAAAGCTCCTAAACATTCCAGTATTCATCGTTTGCTCGGTAACGTTGTTTACAGGAGGAATATTGCCTTCCTGTTGTACGTTCCCCTGCGTGGTGATCAAAGGTGTCTCCACGGTCTGATTTACTCCATTATTAACGTTCTTAGCTGCCATTCTTAAATACTGTCATAAAACAAGGGTTAATAGTCATGTCATATATTATCCCTATACTCTGACCGACCAAATAAATACCAAATAAACTTAGTCAAGTCATACTAGCGAATGAAATCCCCGTCTCTCCCCTCCTAGTTCTTGTCTCACATCTCAGCCAGGGGTCATATCCCTAAGCTCTGATACCAACTGTGACGCCCCCAAAATAGGTATACAACACCCATTCTGAGTCGCCAAATATATGGTACAAAAAGCAAACTACAACTTCAATAATACAATTGTCGTGCAAAATACGACAACATATACTGTGAGTTTAAATACAAATATTATCTTCTAGACAATATCCACACTCAAATAAGTCCTCATTACAATTATTCAAACACTATTTTACAGAAATAGTGAGGACTGCTAAAACATCTTTCTAGAACCATCACTCCATACCCCGACTAGATCCTGCTATGTTCTCACCTCCTGAGAAGAAAAAATGGAACAAAAAAGAAAAGGGTGAGCTCAACTAGCCCAGTAAAGAATATTATGACTAAGATAATATACAACAAATTATCGTTAGTCTTTAACAGGGAAAATCTGATAGAATATAATCGACAACAAGTTTTAGATCAACAACTGCAGCGGAAACAGCAAACCATTAGAAGAGTCAAGTAGAGAAAGCATTCTACTATCTTCTAAGATTTAAAAGTCCATCGTCAATATTTTATCCATGTAATATCAATTAATAATCATCTTTATCCAAATATTCATCTTTGCACTACAGGCCAAAGATATTCATTTGTATCACCTGTCAGTCATGTTCATCTCAACACCTGTTCATCTTTGCACTACAGGCCAAAGATATTCATCAAGTAATCATACATCTTTGCACTACAGGCCAAAGATATTCAGTAATATCATCATTTAGGACTGAGGATGATGAAAAATATCTTAAAGAGAACGAATCCAGTGAGACAGAAGGACAAATATTAGGGATTCGTATAACAGTTTATCCAAGATCAATAATACTTCATAATAATCAATTGTGAAGCAGAATTTAAAAATAAAGATCAAAACATGGATACAATCAAAGATAGTAACCATAATAGACATCTTGGACAAAAAGAAAAAAATTTATTTTTCGGTGAATGAGTATTCGTGAATAGTACCGTATACGTGAATAGTGCCGTATACGTGAATAGTAATCCCGACACAAAAAGTTCTAAATTTGATAAAAAAAACTCATATCAATATTTCAGCATAATGATATTGAAGAAAATAATATCATTAAGAAGAAAATAATATCTCTTACCTCAAAATATCAGTACTTCTGGTCGGAATACCGGTATAAAGCTGAAAGAAACTTGCTCTGATTAATAGAAACTCTCAAAATATCTAAATACTCACAAAATACACTCAATAATCTAGAGAGAGAAAGAGAGAAAACTTGTTTCTGGTGTGATTTTCAATTCTAACTTAGCCCTCTATTTATAGGAAAATGTTAGCACACCGAAGCAGACTTAACCTGCAACCTGATGGCTTTACCTGCTACTATTCCCACCCACCACATTTGAATAAAATTCTTAGCACATTTCTTCATCAACCAAGAGTGGGGCCCACCAATTCTAGAATTTTCCACCAAAATGATTAACTCCGAAAATTCAACAATTTCTGAACCAGTCATCTCGTAAAATTCATAATAAATCATACGTTTATTTTTAACGGTTCAAAATTTGTGGACATATACTCAACTTATATATGTATAACATATCCAAAAATTACCACGATCCAACGGTCGAATTAAAAATTATAACCCCCGCAAAATATCTCAAAAATCCTGATTTTTAATACCTCCATTCCGACAAAAATACTGATAAAAATCTCAACATTAACTCCTTCATTTTTAACCACAAAAATATATCCCTCATTTATATCCACATAAAATAAATATTTCCTTATCATATTGTAAGACCCCAGCTTTTATAAATAAAGATGAATTTTCTATAAATATCATTTTTGAATATTATGAAGTTAATTTGATATAATGTTATAGTTGTGGGTAACATTTATAAAATTTTGCAAAGTAAGCAAGTTGTTATAAAATATTCGTTTGGTCGGAAAATATTCTTTTTGTCGGGGAATATTCGTACGACGGCACAATCATTGGTGGACCCCACAACGGAATTATTGTCGGATTGAGAAAACGACAAAAATATTTTATTAAAAAAATAACGGCGGAAGTTTTACCATTGTTACTGTTGAACTACTCGGTAGTAAAAGTACAGTAATACGTGTGGTTGCATAGTAGCACACGGTATTGATTATTAATGCTTATGTGAGAAGTCACTCAGTTTGATTCCATTATTGTCAGTTAATAATATGAATTATTTAGCGATAATGACGTTTTGTTTTATTCGTATTATTAACGTAATAAAACAGAAACATCTTTTTATATAAAACAAAATACTTTATTAAAGTTATTCTATAAATAGAATATATTATATTTTATTTAAAAGATTTTTCTTTAAATATGGACCGTCAGATTAAAGTAATCAATCTGGACCGTTCATGGATTAGTTACTATGCATTCTATTTTTCTATAAATAGCAGCTCATTCCTTCATTATTTCTTACGAATTCACTGAACTCTAAAGAGAGAAACTATAGAGAGAAACTATAGAGAAAGAGAAGAAGAGTATTCTGCTACTTAACTACTTCCTTATTTCAGCTCGTCTTTAAAACGGTAAGGGGTGTTATTCTTTCTTATTCATGAAGAGAACTGTTGTTATTCCATTTCTTATTATTCTGTTGGAATAACCTGTATACGCGGTCTACCCTATACTTGGTGACATTCTTCTATTATTCTGTTGGAACATCCTGTCTGTGTGTTTTACACCGGACCTGGTTCCGTTTATTATTCTGTTGGAACATCCTGTCTGTGTGTTTTACACCGGACCTGGTTCCGTTTTATTATTATTCTGTTGGAATATCCTGTCTGTGTGTTTTACACCGGACCTGGTTCCATTATTTATTATTCTGTCGGAATATCCTGTCTGTGCGTTTACGCCGGACCTGGTTCCATTATTTATTATTCTATTGGAATAACCTGTCTGTGCGGTCTATCGCATGCATGGTGATTTCTTTTGTTATTCCATTCTTTATTGTACTCAGTTGGTTAAGTTTTGACTTCTATACTCCATGAAATTTGTGGAATATCCTTGATAGTTGCGTTTCATCCAGTATCTTTTCAAGAAAATATTCTTCTAAGCATTCTTGAATTTTACTCCACAATGCAGTATCATGTTGACAATTTGGACGTTGTTAATTCCTGGATAAATTAATTCTTGAACTTGTTTTATTGAATTCTTATATCATTGTCATCATCCTCATGTTTATAAAATGTTGAAAGTCATCTGTGGCCTGTAGTGCATAGATGGACTTGGTATGATTATGACCAGGGATTATTCGGTATAATCATGACCGTAATGTTACAAATGATGTGGTAAAAGTCCTCATTGGCCCGTAGTGCATTGATGGACAGTTGTTGGCATGATCATGACCATTAATGAATACACGAATATCCTTGGCCGTAGTGCAGGGGTGATTCGATGATGTGGATTATTTTATTAAGCTGAGTCTCAGCGATCACAGTGTTGGAAAATCTTTTAAATCATAAAAGATAGTAGAGTTTATTTTCTACTTGACTCTTTTAATGGATTGCTTGTTCCGCTACAGTTAAACTTGATGTCTATTATATTTTATCAGTTTAACATTGTTGAAGGCTAATGATAATTTATTCTGCATTATCTTAGTCATAATATTTCTTACTGGGCTAGTTGAGCTCACCCTTTCTTTCACTGTTCTCTTCAGGAAATGAGAACGTAGCTGGGGCAAGTCGGGGAACGGAGTGATGGTCCGAATGATAGTATTAGTTAGTAGTCCTCACTATTCTATGTAATGGTGTGTTAATAAATGTAATGAGGACTCCTTTTGAGTATGAATACTCTCTAGAAGATAATATTTGTATTCAAACTCACAGTTTATGTTTTGTCGTATTGTACACGACAGTTGTATTAGTAAGTTGTATTTGTATTCTGTACTATGTATCTGACGACCCAAGATGGGTGATGTATACCTAATTTTGGGGGCGTCACAGTTGGTATCAGAGCTTAGGGATATGATCCCTGGCTAAGATGTGAGAATAGAACTAGGAGGGGAGAGACGGGGAATTCCTTCGCTAGTATGACCTACCTAAGTTTATTTGCATGGTATTTAATTGGTCGGTCATAATATAAGGATAATATATGACATATCAATTAACTTTTATTTTGTGGCAGTATCTGAAAATGGCATCTGAGAATGTTGAGAATAGCAATGGAGCACAGACGATTGTTGATTCACCACATATCAATAATCAGGATAATGTGCATCAGGAAGGTGACAATCCTCATGCAAACAACAACACTGACCAGATGATGAATGATGGAATGTTCAGAAGTTTTATGCAATTCATGCAACAACAGGTGAAAGCGGCTCCTGTCCACAACGTAGGTGGAAATACTGGAAACTCTCAGGCGGTCACCGCTAAACAGTTTAAGGAGCTGGGACCACCGGAGTTTAAGGGAGAACCCAAACCACTTGTAGCTGAAACATGGATAAAGCAGATCACCAAGATATTTGATGTCTTGGGTTGCTCCGAGGAGCAAAAGGTTCCCTTTGCCGCCTTTATGTTGCGAGGAGAGGCAGATTACTGGTGGGAATCGATAAAGCGTACTCAACCTGCCGCACTGAAGATGTCTTGGGAGAAGTTCCAAGAGCTGTTTAACGACAAATACTTTCCCGAGAGTATTCGTCACATGAAGGAGGTGGAGTTCATCAAATTGGAGCAGAATAATATGACCGTGTCGCAGTACGAGGCAAAATTTGCGGAGTTATCCCGGTTTGCGTCCCACCTGGTGGATAATGAAGAAAGAATGACGCGGATGTTTTTAAGAGGTTTGAAGCCGGAGATACGTCAACATCTTGTTTCTCATAAACTGTGTTTGTATTCAGATGTTGTAAATAGGGCTCAGTTGGTGGAGCGCGATAACGAGACAACGCAACCAAAAGAGAGCAGCCGGCAAAATGATAATACCAGTGAGAGCAGTCATCGAAGCGGTGACAACAAGCGTGGAGGGAATCAACAGGCCAGAAATGGTAACCACTTCGGTGGTAATCAGGGCCAAAACAATAAGAATGGGCATTTCAAGAAGAGGAGATTCAACAATGATGGAAAGACGTCAGCACCAGCACCTGTCGTTAAGGAAGGAGAACGACCACCTATCATATGTTTCAAATGCGGAGGGGAGGGGCACATCAGTCCAAACTGCGCGATGCCGTCCAAAGCATGTTATAATTGTGGAAGAGAAGGTCATTTAGCCCGATTTTGTCGTTTACCGAAGACAAATTCAGCTAGGATGGAGGCACCAAAGGCCGTCCCAGAAAAGTCAAAACCGGTTGTGCAAGGGAGAGCGTTTGTTGTGAACTCCCAGAGAGCAAGGAACCCGAATGAGGTCATCACGGGTAAGCTTATCATAAACTCTAACGAAGTCTATACTTTATTTGATACCGGTTCTACCCATTCTTTTATTTCTCCTACTTGCGCTCATCGATTAAATTTGATTCCGGAGAAATTAGACTTTGACTTAGCAGTTGAAACTCCATTGGGAGAAACCTTCATTACATCCACGGTTTATAAGTCTTGTTTGGTTCAAGTTGGTACCCACACATTACCTGTCGATCTGATTTCATTAAAAATACTTGCATTTGACGTGATTCTAGGGATTGATTGGTTAACTACTCATCATGCAAAAATTGATTGTTTTCGTAAGGTTGTTAGCTTTCATATTCCTAATCGACCTATTATGCGAATTCAAGCAACCAAACCATTAAAATCAATCGCTGTCATCTCAAGCCATAAAGCTATTCGTTTATTGAAAAACGGATGTCAAGCTTTCTTAGCTCATGTCACAGATCTAAACAAAAATACGTCAGTTTTGAATGATATTTCTATTGTTAATAAATTCCCTGACGTATTCCCTGAAGAACTTCCTGGCCTACCCCCAGAGCGTGAAATTGAATTTTGTATCGACCTTGAACCCGGTACAAAACCCATTTCCAAAGCCCCATATCGAATGGCTCCTATTGAACTTCAGGAGTTAAAGACTCAACTGCAGGAATTGTTAGACATTGGTTTTATTCGTCCTAGTACTTCTCCTTGGGGTGCTCCTGTTCTGTTCGTGAAGAAGAAAGATGGGAGTATGCGACTTTGTATTGATTATCGGGAGTTGAATCATGTCACCATCAAAAATAGGTACCCATTGCCACGTATTGATGACCTGTTTGACCAGTTGCAAGGAGCACAATTCTTTTCAAAGATCGATCTTCGTTCTGGATATCATCAGCTGAAGGTTAGAACTGAGGATATTCCAAAGACGGCTTTTAGAACTCGGTACGGGCATTATGAATTCCTAGTCATGTCCTTTGGATTGACTAATGCTCCTGCTGCCTTCATGGATATGATGAACCGGGTATTCAAGGAATATTTGGATCACTTTGTGGTCGTCTTTATTGATGACATCCTTATTTATTCCAAAAGCCGTGAAGATCATGAGCAACACTTGAGGCTGGTACTCCAAAAGCTTCGTGAATACAAACTTTATGCCAAGTTGAAGAAATGCGAGTTCTGGCTGGAAGAGGTAGCATTCCTTGGGCACGTAGTATCAAGTCGTGGAATATCTGTTGACCCGGCAAAGATTGAAGCTATTCAAAGCTGGGAGCAACCTAAATCAGTGACCGAGGTACGTAGCTTTCTTGGTTTAGCTGGTTATTATCGGAGATTCGTGGAAGGATTTTCTCGAATCGCTACTCCATTAACTCAGCTGACTCGGAAAGATACAAAGTTTGGTTGGAGCGAAGAATGTGAGCAGAGTTTTCAAGAACTCAAGAGGAGACTCATTTCAGCACCTGTTCTAACAATACCATCTGGCTCGGAGGGATTTGTCATCTACAGTGATGCTTCGAGCAAAGGGTTGGGATGCGTTCTCATGCAACATGGAAAAGTCATAGCCTATGCATCAAGACAACTCAAGGAATATGAGAGGAATTATCCTACTCATGATCTAGAGTTGGCAGCTGTTGTCTTTGCACTTAAAATTTGGAGGCATTACTTGTATGGGGAGAAGGTGGAGATCTTTACGGATCATAAAAGCCTCAAATATTTCTTCACTCAAAAGGAACTCAACATGCGACAACGACGTTGGCTTGAACTGTTGAAAGATTATGATCATACCATTCAATACCATCCTGGAAAAGCGAACGTGGTAGCTGACGCATTGAGTAGAAGATCATATGCGGTACAAGTGCAATATTAACAACGCAAAGGCCCATTTTGTGTGACTTGCAAAGGATGGAGATAGAGTTAAAGACTCCAGGGACCCATGTGATGATGGCGAATATACGAGTAGAACCGACTTTAATCGATAAAGTTAAAGCTGCTCAAGCTACAGACCTGGAGCTGATGCGTATGAGGAAGAAAGTGCAAGAAGGTTCTATGCCGGAAGCAAGAATCGATGAAGAAGGAATACTTCGAGTCAACTCCAGACTTTGTGTTCCTAACAACCCTGATTTAAAGTATGAAATCATGATGGAGGCGCACAACACACCGTTTGCAATCCATCCTGGAAGTACCAAAATGTATCATGATCTTCGTCATACATTTTGGTGGAGCAATATGAAGAGAGAGATAGCGTTGTTTATCTCAAGGTGTCTAACTTGTCAACGAGTCAAAGCGGAGCATCAAGTACCAAAAGGTCCATTGCAACCACTTGAAATTCCAGAATGGAAGTGGGAGCACATTACCATGGATTTCGTTACCGGTCTTCCTAGGGTTTCTCAAGGTATTGATGCGATTTGGGTCATTGTTGATAGATTGACCAAGTCTGCTCATTTCTTACCGATACGAGAAACTTATACACTTGAACGTCTTGCTCGTATGTACATAAACGAGATTGTAAGACTGCATGGTATGCCAGTATCCATAGTTTCTGACCGAGACCCAAGATTCACTTCACGATTTTGGGTTAGTTTACAAAAAGCTATGGGCACGGATTTACGATTTAGTTCAGCATATCATCCTCAGACGGACGGACAATCAGAGAGGACTATTCAAACTCTTGAAGATCTATTAAGACTCTGTGTCTTTGACTTCAAAGGAAGTTGGGACAAGTTCTTACCATTGGTGGAGTTTTCCTACAACAACAGTTATCAAGCAAGTATTGGCATGGCTCCATTCGAAGCATTGTATGGAAGAAAATGTCGTTCTCCAGTATGCTGGGATGAGGTGGGCGAAGCAACGTTGTTGGGACCGGAGTTGGTACGTATGACTACAGAAAAGATTCAAACGATCCGACAACGTATAAAAACCTCACAAGATCGACAAAAGAGTTATGCTGATCTTCATCGAAAGGACGTGGAATTTGATGTAGGAGATCATGTGTTCTTACGTGTTGCTCCATGGAAAGGAGTTACGAGATTTGGAAAGAGAGGAAAGCTCAATCCTCGATTCATCGGTCCATTTTTAATCCTCGATCGAGTAGGAACTGTGGCTTATAGACTCGCTTTACCGCCAAGTATGTCTCGTGTTCATAACGTTTTTCACATATCCATGTTACGCAAATATGTGGAAGACCCGAACCACATTATTGAGTTAGAACCGGACGAAATAGCGGAAGATTTGACGTATGAAGAAGTTCCTGTTCAAATCTTGGATAAGAAGGAACATATTCTACGCTCCAAGGTTATACCTCAAGTCAAAGTTTTGTGGAGAAACCACGATGTTGAGGAAATGACTTGGGAGTTAGAATCTGAAATGAAATCAAGGTATCCTTACCTCTTCGACATACCAGGTACGTACCCTAATTTCGAGGGCGAAATTTCATAAGAAGGGGAGGTTGTAAGACCCCAACTTTTATAAATAAAGATGAATTTTCTATAAATATCATTTTTGAATATTATGGAGTTAATTTGATATAATGTTATAGTTGTGGGTAATATTTATAAATTTTGCAAAGTAAGCAAGTTGTTATAAAATATTCGTTTGGTCGGAAAATATTCTTTTTGTCGGGGAATATTCGTACGACGGCACAATCATTGGTGGACCCCACAACGGAATTATTGTCGGATTGAGAAAACGACAAAAATATTTTATTAAAAAAATAACGGCGGAAGTTTTACCATTGTTACTGTTGAACTACTCGGTAGTAAAAGTACAGTAATACGTGTGGTTGCATAGTAGCACACGGTATTGATTATTAATGCTTATGTGAGAAGTCACTCAGTTTGATTCCATTATTGTCAGTTAATAATATGAATTATTTAGCGATAATGACGTTTTGTTTTATTCGTATTATTAACGTAATAAAACAGAAACATCTTTTTATATAAAACAAAATACTTTATTAAAGTTATTCTATAAATAGAATATATTATATTTTATTTAAAAGATTTTTCTTTAAATATGGACCGTCAGATTAAAGTAATCAATCTGGACCGTTCATGGATTAGTTACTATGCATTCTATTTTTCTATAAATAGCAGCTCATTCCTTCATTATTTCTTACGAATTCACTGAACTCTAAAGAGAGAAACTATAGAGAGAAACTATAGAGAAAGAGAAGAAGAGTATTCTGCTACTTAACTACTTCCTTATTTCAGCTCGTCTTTAAAACGGTAAGGGGTGTTATTCTTTCTTATTCATGAAGAGAACTGTTGTTATTCCATTTCTTATTATTCTGTTGGAATAACCTGTATACGCGGTCTACCCTATACTTGGTGACATTCTTCTATTATTCTGTTGGAACATCCTGTCTGTGTGTTTTACACCGGACCTGGTTCCGTTTATTATTCTGTTGGAACATCCTGTCTGTGTGTTTTACACCGGACCTGGTTCCGTTTTATTATTATTCTGTTGGAATATCCTGTCTGTGTGTTTTACACCGGACCTGGTTCCATTATTTATTATTCTGTCGGAATATCCTGTCTGTGCGTTTACGCCGGACCTGGTTCCATTATTTATTATTCTATTGGAATAACCTGTCTGTGCGGTCTATCGCATGCATGGTGATTTCTTTTGTTATTCCATTCTTTATTGTACTCAGTTGGTTAAGTTTTGACTTCTATACTCCATGAAATTTGTGGAATATCCTTGATAGTTGCGTTTCATCCAGTATCTTTTCAAGAAAATATTCTTCTAAGCATTCTTGAATTTTACTCCACAATGCAGTATCATGTTGACAATTTGGACGTTGTTAATTCCTGGATAAATTAATTCTTGAACTTGTTTTATTGAATTCTTATATCATTGTCATCATCCTCATGTTTATAAAATGTTGAAAGTCATCTGTGGCCTGTAGTGCATAGATGGACTTGGTATGATTATGACCAGGGATTATTCGGTATAATCATGACCGTAATGTTACAAATGATGTGGTAAAAGTCCTCATTGGCCCGTAGTGCATTGATGGACAGTTGTTGGCATGATCATGACCATTAATGAATACACGAATATCCTTGGCCGTAGTGCAGGGGTGATTCGATGATGTGGATTATTTTATTAAGCTGAGTCTCAGCGATCACAGTGTTGGAAAATCTTTTAAATCATAAAAGATAGTAGAGTTTATTTTCTACTTGACTCTTTTAATGGATTGCTTGTTCCGCTACAGTTAAACTTGATGTCTATTATATTTTATCAGTTTAACATTGTTGAAGGCTAATGATAATTTATTCTGCATTATCTTAGTCATAATATTTCTTACTGGGCTAGTTGAGCTCACCCTTTCTTTCACTGTTCTCTTCAGGAAATGAGAACGTAGCTGGGGCAAGTCGGGGAACGGAGTGATGGTCCGAATGATAGTATTAGTTAGTAGTCCTCACTATTCTATGTAATGGTGTGTTAATAAATGTAATGAGGACTCCTTTTGAGTATGAATACTCTCTAGAAGATAATATTTGTATTCAAACTCACAGTTTATGTTTTGTCGTATTGTACACGACAGTTGTATTAGTAAGTTGTATTTGTATTATGTACTATGTATCTGACGACCCAAGATGGGTGATGTATACCTAATTTTGGGGGCGTCACACATATGAATCAATAATTAATTATTCACAAATAATATTACAGAATCACATTTATTACAACCAGGCCGTTCCTAGGAAAGAGGGGGCTTTCCAATAAGGATTTCTCCTTACTGGCGCGCAATTAGATGACCAAACCTCTCCTTAGACAGAACTTTCTAGACATTGCCAATAATGTTATCTAATAATATTATTCAAATAATATGAATTATTGATCTGATAATGAAAAATACTGTGCAGCAACAATTATTGAAACAACAATAATATAAAATATCAACACAACAATTATTGAATCAATAAAATAAAATATTGAACAATAACTACTGTAACAATTATTGAGTAGTGTCTTATTACGTAAGAATCAATAATTGGTGCAATACCGTGTGCTACTGTATTTTAACCACCGGGTATTCCAACAGTATTAACGGTAACAACTACGCCGTTATTTATAAATAACTTATACTTGTCGTTTTCTTCATCCAATCGCTTTTCGTTATGGGGCCCACACAAGGCTGCGCCGTCGTACGAATATTCTCCGACAGCAAGAATATTCCACGACCAAACGAATATTTCCCGACAAAATGAATATTTTATAACCACTTGCTTATTTTACAAAATTTGCACATTTCACCCATAACCAAAGTATTATATCAAATTAACCCTTATTATTCACAATAATATTTAGAGAAAATTTGATTTTATTCATTAATAAGTTGGGGTCTTACAACCAAACTGTCATATCAAAGTAACCAATCAACTTCCACACTTTAAATTTTTTTTTAGTACAGCTGGTTACCAAACATTCAGATCAAGGTAAGCAAAACCTTCGTACCAAGGTAACAAAATTTTCATACTAAAGTAACTAATTCACATCCACACCTGCAGGTTTTTCATAGTGCAGTTGGTAACCAAACTTTCAGACCAAGGTAACCAATTCAATTTTATTAAGTTACCAATTTCGTTTGAATGTGATGCAATTGGTAGCCAACTATTTATACAAAGGTAACTATTTTTTTATTTATGAGTAACAAAATAGTTATAAATTTTTTTTCAGAACATTAAAAGTTACATCTATTTATTTTTAAACTTTTTGTAGGGCGAATCTTCTTCTTATTCTCATTGGCATTTTGGACAACGGAGATTTGCGACGGTGTAGCTGCGGACTAATATTTTGAATTTGAATTTATTTTTGTTGTTAGATCCAAATATTTGAATTTGAATTATTAATTATGGCAGTTATTAGTCCTTGATTTTAGGTTTTCTTATTAATGTGAATTGTACTATTTTTGTAATATGTACAATCTTTTTGTAATTATTTGGTTGATGCACTTTTCTTGTAATTACTTTCTATTTGTTGTATACTTATGAAAAGGACCCTTCTATTATTTGATGGTTATTCATATTCTTTCATTAAACATTTTGTTTAATAAAAGAATAGGGGGCAATGTTAGACCATAATACTTTAGACACAATGGGCTTGGGTCTTGAAAGTAATGGGTCGGTTCATTGGGCTGACCCATGAAGTGAATAATATCTTTGGCTAGGCTTTGACCGGTAATGATGATATAGATCAACTTTGACTATTATCCTGTCATGCATTAATGAGGATGGGACATAGCCTAGTCGGCGGTGAACTGTGAGGGGATTGTCCGGTGAAGTGCGTGCATGGGACTGACAGGAGGGCAGGTCGGTGGCATGCAAGACAAAAGGATAGTATATTTAGCAGAGGATAACAACAAAGAAGGTAACAGATACATTTTATTATCAAAACACTAGAGCTAAACACCTCCATTGTTATCCTTGAATCTGTCTGTACTGATTCTCACGCCGGAGCTATCCCCCGACGGTTCAAGCCGTCAAGCTTCTGATATTGACCCATTTACTATGCAGGATAGGACGCGTTTTATGTGATTGAGACGCGCGGAATTTTTTTGGCGTTAACACTTGACAATCCACCATTTCTTCCTTAATCTACTGATTTTCCCTCACAAGCTCTCTCAATTTCCTCTCCATACAAACTTTGTTTTTCTTTTCCTCACCAAGCCTTGAAAACAAAGTACGTGAAAAAAATACAAAAGGCTGACACATATAATGTGTAGAATTAAAACACCCATCAGTTAAAAACACAAAGGGTTTATCACTTAAAAATCCCAAACTTTATAAGGCCATGTTTGGTAAAAGTCTTTTCCTCCAAAACCAATTTATTTAAACTAACCACTTACCATATCGTTGAATATGGTCACATGTCACACCTTTCAATTATTTAATTTTTTTTTAAATATTTAAATTAACATAACACACTAATTTAACAAATAAATTACTATTCTAATTTACTATTCTAATTTTATAATCTAATTAACTCATTTAATTAAATTAAAAAATTACCAACATAAGTTTAATTAAACCACCACATCTAATTAAATTAATGCACAACAATTTATTTAACTCAAGAAGTAAATCAATTAAAATATTTATTCAATTTCAATAAATATTTTTAAATAATACAAAATTTCAGATTGTTACAGTAATTATCACTATGGACGGTTTTATCTAGTATCGTATAGTTCATTATTTAATCAAATAAATTATATTTTATTATTTATAAAATCATTTGATGATAGATTATAATTTTGAGTTAAATATTGTCCTCACTCGACACAATTTTGTCACAACATATCATTGGGTCGTCTTTATCCTTGTATAATACTATCTTCGTTCGACTTTTAACAATTAATTTAATATATTTTTAAACTCAAAATTAAGATGATTCGTCAAATTTTATAAAATAATAATCTCATAATAAGTAGTATTTTTAGATGATTTGTAAATGTTAATATTCTATAATTTTATTAGTGAACAATATTTTTAGATAGTTTGCAAACATCTTATAATGAGTAATATCTTTAAATAGTTTATAAATTTCCATCATAATTCTTTATTAAGCTTTTGCCTCCTTTTCTTTGAAAAAATATACTCACTCTCGCTATTGAGTATTTACTCCTTCCGTCCTCAAATAGATGTCCAAAGTGCGTTTTGCACACAAATTAAGAAAAATAAAATATAAGAAAGACAGTAGAATTACAAATTTATCATTAGTGATCCCACAAAATTAAAATAAGTAATGAATTTTTTATTTTTATATTTATATACTAGCTAGTGAAGTCCACTAAATGATATATTTACTTATTTATGTACTTATTGTCATCTTTTAAAAATAAAAAATAAAAAATATACTTTAAATCATTTTTTAAAAGAACGGGGGAGTATCTTTTTATCACGTGAAAGACACATGTACATCAAATACTATAATGGTGATAACACTCCTTTTAAAAATATTAATTGTTGCATTCTATTGTTTCAAACTTATAGCTATTGAAGGCTATAATCCATGACCTGAGTTCTTGTTAGAGAACTAATGTCCGAGTCTATGTATGCTCGAGTGTACTATAAGATCGGGCGGTAGTCAACTTGTTAAACTTCTTTCTAATTTAAATTTGTTTTATTTGCTTGCCGACAATAATCTGATAAGAAGGGAACGAAGTGGGATTTTTTGATTTTAAAGTTTCGTTTCCTTTTACTTTTGGTAGTTGCTTCTTCTTTGGGTGACTTTAGTTTGTCCTTAATTGTTCACATAATAGGAGGCAGGCTTGGTCTATTTAAAATAGTTTATTATCTAATTGACTTACCTCATGAGTCATGAGTTACGTACCAAATAGGATGCAAATTTAATTATTATTCACCCTCAAGTTCAAAATAAAGTTTTATTTATAAAAATTGTAATATGAAGGATGTAATTTAATTCATATGAGTTCTTAAAAATAGTAACTTAATTTGTTAATAATTTAGTGACGGTGACGCCGTGACGGCATAGTAAAATTATATATGGAACCAAATTTGTGAATGTTTTATAACACTGCCAATGCGTGAGGAATTATTAAAACTGAATGACGGAAATCATGTCGTTGGCATGTACAATCTTTAATTGGTCATTGACCCACACTAAAAATTCCCTTAGGATTGAAGATTTTAGTGCATGACAATCAAGAGAGAATTAATTTGGACTTGATATTTTCATAACTAAATTTAATAGTTATACAAGTTCCTTCCATATGAATAGTAAATGAGTTTACCTTCATGTGAGAGAGTAGTATGTAGAACTACCAATTTTATTTGTAAAAATATCAATTTCATATATATATATATATATATATATATATATATATATATGTGTTCGGGTACAATCCACCGACCCCTACATGGACTGAAGGCCTGGGCCGAGATGGGATCATCGAGCCCAGTGGGTCAAAGCCATAACTGAAGAAACTAAGATTAGGATCGGGTATCAGAGCCCTTCGGGCCTGTACCCAGACCCGACCAATAATGTATGGATCGAGTATCCGAGTCCATCGGACCGGAACCCAGACCAACATGAGGATGTTCGGGGTCGGACTACCGAGCCCCTTGGGCCGGAGTCTAGACCGAACGAAGGATGATTGGGATCGGGCTACCGAGCCCTTCGGGCCGAAGACCAGACCACATTATAAAGCCCATATCGAAGGTTATCTTTCGGATGGAATCTGAAGGAATAAGGAGTCTAGACGATTACGGGTCCTAACCCTAATCGTATCTACCTACCAACTCTTATAAGGCAAGTAGTTGGATAACAGCCAACTTGCACTTTAGAGGAGATTGGGTTGGACCCAAACATTGATAACTGCCATGTTTAGGAGTCCTAATTCGACTAGTGTATGGACTCTAGAGGCGGCGGGAATGATTATAAATACAAGGCTTGACCTAATGGTAACAGGTAATACCTACTTGAGCACTAAATACTATTGCCTCCATTGTTAAACCTTGTGACCAGCCTGTACTTATTCTCACCCCGGAGCTATCCCCCGGCGGCCCAAGCCGTCAAGCTTCGTTGTGACTATTACTGTGCAGGTTTAGCGCGTGAATTTGGTGATTGAACGCGCCAGAAAAACATGGCGTTAACATTGGCGCTAGAAGGAGGGCTTTTAGTGTTTAAAACAATCACTCGTGCACTTTTCCGGTAGACAGACATGGCTAGTAAGGACGGTGGAGCTTCTAACCAGGAAAAGGCCAGGACTCACCCGACGACCTTGGGAAAGGCGTCGGTTAAAGACCGATTGGGACCGAGCAACCACGACGAAGATTCGATGCAGGCCCCGTTGGCACGAAAGCAGTTATTCATCCCCAGTCAGTCTACTCCGGCACCCCAGCACACTCACGTAGAAGACAACCAGTCTCAGGCCTACCGAAGACGTGATAAGGATCGGATGGAAGATAGTGGGGACCAGCGTCAATTCATCCTGTTGACAAAAATCCAACAGAATAAGGATGCTATGTTGGCCCTACGTCTCCAACAAGAGGAACTGGAGTTGCAGATAGCTAAGGTGGCTGGGGAACAGGAGGCCTCTTCGAAGAGGCATAGACATCGGAGCCGACACAGAAGTCACTCTCGGGATAGGAGAAGCCGAAGGAGGAGTCGTTCCCCTAAACGAAGATCAGAGCATCCAGGTCGATCGGGACAGAGGACGAGGATCGGATCTCCGGAGAGGGACAGGCACAGACACTCCCCCAGTAAAGAAGAGACCGACCCCCTCGCCCGACGAGTTGCAGAATTGGAAAAGCTCCTGGCTTCAAAAGGGCAATCGGGAACGCCCTCAAGCTGTCATAGCTCCCCCTTCTCACCCGAGATCAATCAGGTCATTGCTGACCCGAAGAAGAAAATGCCCCCGATGGAGACCTATGATGGAATGGGGGACCTGTATGATCATTCCGACGGGTATGACAGATTGATGACCTACTACGGACATTTGGACGCAGCGAAGTGTCACATGTTCGCAACTACCCTGAAGAAGAGTGCCAGATAATGGATGGGAACTTTGGCACCAAGGTCTATCACTTCATGGAACGACCTTCGGGAGAAGTTCCATGCCAGGTTCAGGAGCAACAGGAGAAGGGGTAAAATTACAGCTTCTCTCATGCAGGTAAAACAACATTCAGACGAGACTCTCGACGCCTATGTCAAGAGATTTCGGGAAGCCGTGGGATCGGTGGCAGAGCTAAATTCACCCCAGGCTTTGGGATTTTTTTACCACAGGTCTGGACATCGGCAGATCGAAGAAACTGATGAAAGACCTTGTGATCAACCCTCCTTCGGACCTGACCGAAGCCTTTCATCGGGCCGAAGGGTTCATTGCGGTTGAAGAAGCCATGGGAAATTTCAAGCCACGGTCACATGATAAATCTAAAGACAGAGACAAGCAGAACACCTCACAGTCGGATAATAACTAGGGGAGATCGGGTTATGAGGGGAAGAAACATTATAACGGTGGGTCGGGCAGTGGCCGACCACCCATCCAACACAAAAGTATTAACAAGGTCTACACTCCCCTTAATACTGATCGGGCTAGAATTTTGGAGGACATCAAGGACAAGCCTTTCTATGAGCCCTGCAAGACGAGGCCGAAGCCTAGGAGGCGAAGCAAAAACAGGTACTGTAATTATCATCAGAATGCCGGCCTTTCAACGGAGGAATGTCTGGACCTGGGAGATCTGATAGAGAAGAACACACAGAACGGAACCTTGGTGCAGTATGTGGTCGGTAGGGAGAATACCGAACCACCGCCAAGGGAAGAAGACAGGTATCAAGCTCGGGAAGCCCAACCAAATCAGAACCAGCCTGCCCGGGGGTGATTGATGTTATTTCAGGTGGCTCGGTAGGGCCTGTAACCGGGCGGAAGAGAAGTGAACATCTGGAAGCAGTGCTATCGGTGGCAGGATCATCGGTGAAAAAAGACAGGGCCTTCCCGGGGATAGTTATTTCTTTTTCAGACGAGGACTATCCGTCGAGCCCCATAGAATCTCATGACGGGGCACTGGTGATAACAGCTCAGGTCGGGCCTGTGGATATGAAGCGGATGATGATAGACAACGGATCCTTGGTCGACATATTATACACACATGCCTATCAGAGGATGGATACGGAGGGACAGAAGATGGAGTTGGGAGGAGAAGGGCCCTTGTATGAGTTCAGTGGTGACCCGGTGCATGTATCGGGCACAATTGAACTACCAGCCAGGTTCGGAACAGCTCCACATCAAAGGGAGGTCATGGTTAGATTCTTTGTGGTCCAGGTGGATTCAGCTTATAATGCGATACTGGGAAGACCGACCCTGGCCGCCTTGTAAGCAGTCACATCCATACCTCACTTCAAGATCAAGTTTTCGACACAAAACGGGATCGGGGAGGTAAAAGGAGATTTAGACATTGCCCGAAAGTGTTATCGGACTACCTTGATGTCTTCAGGGATCGGGGTGAGCAAACATAGACAGACGATGACCATTGAAATAGAGCCATTCACTGAAGGTAGTACGGAGCCACTCGCCCTGCCAGCCGAAGAGACGGTGGATATTCAACTGAACCCGGGGAACAAGGATAAATTAATAAAGATAGGGTCGGGACTAACAGAACCCTTCCGAACCGGGCTGATAGATCTGCTTCGGGCATGCAGATATCTTCGCTTGGACACCCAGTGATGCCCGGGGTAGATAAATCAGTTGCAATACACCGGCGGAAGGTAGATCCCAACAAGAAGCCCGTCATACAGAAAAGGAGGACTTTTGCCCCAGAGAGGCAAAAAAATTATTGATGAGGAAATTGCCAAATTACTGGAGGCAGACTTCATCTTTGAGATCGACTACCCGGAGTGGTTGGCTAACGTGGTATTGGTTCAGAAACAGAATGGAAAGTGGAGGACATGCATCGATTATACAAATCTGAACAAAGCTTGCCCGAAGGATTTCTACCCTCTACCCAACATTGACCAGCTGATTGACGCCACTTCGGGATTCGGCATGCTTAGTTTCATGGATGCTTTTTCGGGGTATCATCAAATCTCGATGGCCAAGGAAGATATCCCGAAGACTAGCTTCATAACTCATCGGGCCATTTAAGCTTACAGAAAAATGTCATTCGGATTACTTAATGCAGGGGCCACTTATCAGCGGATGATGAACTATGTGTTTATGAAACAGCTAGGCCGAAGCATGGAGGTCTACGTAGACGACATGATTGTCAAAAATATGTCAGTCCGAGATCATCTGGCGGACCTGGAGAACTGCTTCGAAACGGTTAGGAAACATAATCTTCGTCTGAACCCAATAAAGTGCACCTTCGGATTGGGATCGAGAAAGTTTATGGGTTATCTGATAAGCAAAAGAGGAATCGAGGCAAATCCAGAAAAAATTCAGGCTATGTGACGCCCCCAAAATAGGTATACAACACCCATTCTGAGTCGTCAAATACATGGTACAGAAAGCAAACTACAACTTCAATAATACAATTGTCGTGCAAAATACGACAACACATACTGTGAGTTTAAATACAAATATTGTCTTCTGGACAATATTCATACTCAAATAAATCCTCATTACAATTATTCAAACACTATTTTACAGAAATAGTGAGGACTGCTAAAACATCTTTCTAGAACCATCACTCCATATCCCGACTAGATCCTGCTATGTTCTCACCTCCTGAGAAGAAAAATGGAACAAAAAAGAAAAGGGTGAGCTCAACTAGCCCAGTAAAGAATATTATGACTAAGATAATATACAACAAATTATCGTTAGTCATCAACGGGGAAAAATCTGATAGAATATAATCGACAACAAGTTTTAGATCAACAACTGCAGCGGAAACAGCAAACCATTAGAAGAGTCAAGTAGAGAAAGAATTCTACTATCTTATAAGATTTAAAAGTCCATCATCAATATTTTATCCATGTAATATCAATTAATAATCATCTTTATCCAAATATTCATCTTTGCACTACAGGCCAAAGATATTCATTTGTATCACCTGTCAGTCATGTTCATCTCAACACCTGTTCATCTTTGCACTACAGGCCAAAGATATTCATCAAATAATCATACATCTTTGCACTACAGGCCAAAGATATTCAGTAATATCATCATTTAGGACTAAGGATGATGAAAAATATCTTAAAGAGAACGAATCCAGTGAGACAGAAGGACAAATATTAGGGATTCGTATAACAGTTTATCCAAGATCAATAATACTTCATAATAATCAATTGTGAAGCAGAATTCAAAAATAAAGATCAAAACATGGATACAATCAAAGATAGTAACCATAATAGACATCTTGGACAAAAAGAAAAAATTTTTATTTTTCGGTGAATAGTGCCGTATTCGTGAATAGTACCGTATACGTGAATAGTAGCGTATACATGAATAGTAACCCCGACACAAAAAGTTCTAAATTTAATAAAAACTCATATCAATATTTCAGCATAATGATATTGAAGAAAATAATATCATTAAGAAGAAAATAATATCCCTTACCTCAAAATATCAGTACTTCTGGTCGGAATATCGGTATAAGGCTGAAAAAAACTTGCTCTGATGAATAGAAACTCTCAAAGTATCTAAATACTCACAAAATACACTCAATAATCTAGAGAGAGAAAGAGAGAAAACTTGTTTCTGGTGTGATTTTTAATTCTAACTTAGCCCTCTATTTATAGGAAAATGTTAGCACGCCGAAGCAGACTTAACCTGCAACCTGATGGCTTTACCTGTTACTATTCCCACCCACCACATTTGAATAAAAAATCTCAGCACATTTCTTCACCAACCAACAGTGGGGCCCACCAATTCTAGAATTTTCTACCAAAATGATTAACTCCCAAAATTCAACAATTTCTAAACCAGTCATATCGTAAAATTTATAATAAATCATACGTCCATTTTTAACGGTTCATAATTTGTGGACATATACTCAACTTATATATGTATAACATATCCAAAAATTACCACGATCCAACGGTCGGATTAAAAATTATAACCACCGCAAAATATCTCAAAAATCCTGATTTTTAATACCTCCATTTCGACAAAAATACTGATAAAAACCTCAACATTAACTTCTTCATTTTTAACCACAAAAATATATCCCTCATTTATATCCACATAAAATAAATATTTCCTTATCATATGAATCAATAATTAATTATTCACAAATAATATTACAGAATCACATTTATGACAACCAGGCCGTTCCCAGGAAAGAGGGGGCTTTCCAATAAGGATTTCTCCTTACTGGCGCGCAATTAGATGACCAAACCTCTCCTTAGACAGAACTTTCTAGACATTGTCAATAATATTTGTGATGCCCCCAAAATAGGTATTCAACACCCATTCTGAGTCGCCAAATACATGGTACAGAAAGCAAACTACAACTTCAATAATACAATTATCGTGTAAAATACGACAACACATACTGTGAGTTTAAATACAAATATTATCTTCTGGATAATATTCACACTCAAATAAATCCTCATTACAATTATTCAAACACTATTTTACAGAAATAGTGAGGACTGCTAAAACATCTTTCTAGAACCATCAATCTATACCCCGACTAGATCCTGCTATGTTCTCACCTCCTGAGAAGAAAAATGAAACAAAAAGGAAAAGGGTGAGCTCAACTAGCCCAGTAAAGAATATTATGACTAAGATAATATACAACAAATTATCGTTAGTCCTCAACAGAGAAAAATCTGATAGAATATAATCGACAACAAGTTTTAGATCAACAACTGCAGCGGAAACAACAAACCATTAGAAGAGTCAAGTAGAGAAAGAATTCTACTATCTTCTAAGATTTAAAAGTCCATCATCAATATTTTATCCCTGTAACGTCAATTAATAATCATCTTTATCCAAATATTTATCTTTGCACTACAGGCCAAAGATATTCATTTGTATCACCTGTCAGTCATGTTCATCTCAACACCTGTTCATCTTTGCACTACAGGCCAAAGATATTCATCAAGTAATCATACATCTTTGCACTACAGGCCAAAGATATTCAGTAATATCATCATTTAGGACTGAGGATGATGAAAAATATCTTAAAGAGAACGAATCCAGTGAGACAGAAGGATAAATAGTAGGGATTCGTATAACAGTTTATTCAAGATCAATAATACTTCATAATAATTAATTGTGAAGTAGAATTCAAAAATAAAGATCAAAACATGGATACAATCAAAGATAGTAACCATAATAGACATCTTGGACAAAAAGAAAAAATTTTATTTTTCGGTGAACAATGTCGTATTCGTGAATAGTACCGTATACGTGAATAGTACCGTATACGTGAATAGTGACCCCGACTCAAAAGTTCCAAATTTGATAAAAACTCATATCAATATTTCAGCATAATGATATTGAAGAAAATAATATCATTTAAGAAGAAAATAATATCCCTTACCTCAAAATATCAGTACTTCTGGTCGGAAAACCGGTATAAGGCTGAAAGAAACTTGCTCTGATGAATAGAAACTCTCAAAGTATCTAAATACTCACAAAATACACTCAATAATCTAGAGAGAGAAAGAGAGAAAACTTGTTTCTGGTGTGATTTTCAATTCTAACTTAGCCCTCTATTTATAGAAAAATGTTAGCACGCCGAAGCAGACTTAACCTGCAACCTGATGGCTTTACCTGCTACTATTCCCACACACCACATTTGAATAAAAATCTCAACACATTTCTTCACCAACCAACAGTGGGGCCCACCAATTCTAGAATTTTCTATCAAAATGATAAACTCCGAAAATTCAACAATTTCTGAACCAGTCATATCGTAAAATTCATAATAAATCATACGTTCATTTTTAACGGTTCAAAATTTGTGGACATATACTCAATTTATATATGTATAACATATCCAAAAATTACCACGATCCAGCGGTCGGATTAAAAATTATAACCCCCGCAAAATATCTCAAAAACCCTGATTTTTTAATACCTCCATTCCGACAAAAATACTGATAAAAACCTCAACATTAACTCCTTCATTTTTAACCACAAAAATATATCCCTCGTTTATATCCACATAAAATAAATATTTCCTTATCATATGAATCAATAATTAATTATTCACAAATAATATTACAGAATCACATTTATGACAACCAGGCCGTTCCCAGGATAGAGGGGGCTTTCCAATAAGGATTTCTCCTTACTGGCGTGCAATTAGATGACCAAACCTCTCCTTAGACAGAACTTTCTAGACATTGCCAATAATGTTATCTAATAATATTATTCAAATAATATGAATTATTGATCTGATAATGGAAAATACTGTGCAGCAACAATTATTGAAACAACAATAATATAAAATATCAACGCAATAATTATTGAATCAATAAAATAAAATATTGAACAATAACTACTGTAACAATTATTGAGTAGTGCCTTCTTACGTAAGAATCAATAATTGGTGCAATACCGTGTGCTACTGTATTTTAACCACCGGGTATTCCAACAGTATTAACGGTAACAACTACGCCGTTATTTATAAATAACTTATACTTGTCGTTTTTTTCATCCAATCGCTTTCCGTTATGGGGCCCACACAAGGCTGCGCCGTCGTACGAATATTCCTCGACAGCAAGAATATTCCACGACCAAACGAATATTCCCCGACAAAATGAATATTTTATAACCACTTGCTTATTTTGTAAAATTTGTACATTTCACCCATAACTAAAGTATTATATCAAATTAACCCCTTATTATTCACAATAATATTTAGAAAAAATTTGATTTTATTCATTAATAAGTTGGGGTCTTACAATGTTATCTAATATTATTCAAATATTATGAATTATTGATCTGATAAAGGAAAATACTGTGTAGCAACAATTATTGAAACAACAATAATATAAAATATCAACGCAACAATTATTGAATCAATAAAATAAAATATTGAACAATAACTACTGTAACAATTATTGAGTAGTGCCTTCTTACGTAAGAATCAATAATTGGTGCAATACCGTGTGCTACTGTATTTTAACCACCGGGTATTCCAACAGTATTAACGGTAACAACTACACCGTTATTTATAAATAACTTATACTTGTCGTTTTCTTCATCCAATCGCTTTTCGTTATGGGGCCCACACAAGGCTGCGCCGTCGTATGAATATTCTCCGACAGTAAGAATATTCCACGACCAAACGAATATTCCCCGACAAAATGAATATTTTATAACCACTTGCTTATTTTGTAAAATTTGCACATTTCACCCATAACCAAAGTATTATATCAAATTAACCCCTTATTATTCACAATAATATTTAGAGAAAATTTGATTTTATTCATTAATAAGTTGGGGTCTTACAGGCTATACTAGACATGAAATCCCCGAAGTCTTATAAAGATGTACAGAGGTTAACAGGTCGGATAGCAGCACTTCGGAGGTTCGTGTCAAAATCAGCAGAAAGATGTCTATCATTCTTCGACACTCTAAAGGGGCCAAAGAATGGACCTCTGAGTGCGAAGATGCATTCCAAGGGATCAAGCAATACTTGTCTTCGGCACCTCTGCTGATGAAACCGATCCCTTCGGAACCATTATACTTATACTTAGCAGCAAGCTCGATGGCAGTGGGGGCAGCGCTGGTACGGGAAAAGGGGGGAAAGCAGTTCCCGGTTTACTATGTCAGCCACGTTCTTCGAGAGGCCGAAACCAGATACCCGAACCTGGAAAAGTTCGTCTACGATCTGATCATCGCAAGTCGGAAGCTTCGACACTATTTCCAGGGACGGCTAATGATAGTCTACACAGAACAACCATTGAAGAAAATACTGCATAGGCCCGAAGTCTCGGGTAGGCTGCCCGCATGGCAATAAATTTGGCACAAGTTGTGCGAACAAGACCCCACGAAGCAGAGAAAGGATACTATGAACTCATGAAGAGGGAATCGGACCCCATACTTCAGAGCATAGGTAGGGATGGCCACCCACTTGCCCTCGGGGCACCAGTACATCCTCTCTTCTGGCTTTGGCACCCGAAGCTTGTATTCTCGGAGAATGTTGAAAAGCTCCCGAGCGTCAGAAAGTTGGCGGGGGTGATGGTGGATTTGGTATTGATATGAGAGAAGTTCTCCTCGGAGGAGTAGCACTGACGGATCTGGGCCTCGGTGCCGTCAGTAGTGGCAACGGTTGGACCGACCGGCAAATCGACCGATACCAAGTCGGTACTGGCGATTGTGACGGTGGAGGCTACTCCGACAGGAATAGAGGTAGCCTCAAGGATGGGAACGATGTCGGAGGCAGGGACGGAGGGAAATGAGCTAGATTCAGCCATGGAAACAAACGAAATGAGTTGATTTGAAAAAAAAAGAGAAGAATCGGAGTAAGGTTTTAGCTCGCCGAAAATCGCCTTTGCCGAAAAATTGGAATTAGAGTGTTTGAAAAATAAAGGCTCGTAAAAGGGGGAAGTAAAGGAGGATGGGGGTATTTATAGGGACAGATGCACGAATGCCAAGAGGCGGCTAATCATAACTTTGGGACCGTTCATTTTTTGTGTAACGTGCACTGCATTTATTAAGTCGGTTGGATTACCTAGGCATCTCTTCAACTCTCTCATTAAATATCCCATTAATATCTATTATAATGAGAGACTGGGGGGCAATGTTCGGGTACAATCCACCAACCCCTACATGGACTAAAGGCCTGGGCCGAGATGGGATCATCGAGCCCAGTGGGTCAAAGCCATAACTGAAGAAACTAAGATCAGGATCGGGTATCAGAGCCCTTAGGGCCTGAACCCAGACCCGACCAATAATGTATGGATCGAGTATCTGAGTCCATCGGACCGGAACCCAGACCAGCATGAGGATGTTCGGGGTCGGACTACCGAGCCACTCGGGCCGGAGTCTAGACCGAACGAAGGATGATTGGGATCGGGCTACCGAGCCCTTCGGGCCGGAGACCATACCACATTATAAAGCCCATATCGAAGGTTATCTTTCGGATGGAATCTGAAGAAATAAGGAGTCTAGACGATTACGGGTCCTAACCCTAATCGTATCTACCTACCAACTCTTATAAGGCAAGTAGTTGGATAACAGCCAACTTGCACTTTAGAGGAGATTGGGTTGGACCCAAACATTGATAACTGCCATGTTTAGGAATCCTAATTCGACTGGGGTATGGACTCTAGAGGCGGTGGAAATGATTATAAATACAAGGCTTGACCTAATGGTAACAGGTATTACCTACTTGAGCACTAAATACTATTGCCTTCATTGTTAAACCTTGTGACCAACCTGTACTTATTCTCACACTGGAGCTATCTTTCGGCGGCCCAGGCCGTCAAACTTCGTTGTGATTGTTACTGTGCAGGTTTAGCGCGTGGATTTGGTGATTGGACGCGCCGACAAAATTTAGCATTAACATGAATATATGTGTGTGTGTGTGTCGATGTCGGTCGATGGTGTGAAAACACTTCCTGATGTCGAATTCCAAAAACGTGTGTAATGCATATATGTACGGCATTCTTTCTTGTTCTTTGCGGTTTCTTTTTAGAGGCTCTACTTATTTTTTGGCTGAGAGTAAGACGTGACTAAAAGTAACGATATAATTTTTTGTAGAAAGTTTTACTCACATTATATTATAGGGAATAGTGCTCACTGCTCATAGGCCACCTTTAATTTCAATTCATTGTGGTTATAATTATGTAAAATCACTGTGTTACATGATGACATGCATGCAGGCATTATGTGCAGGATCACAATGAATAATATACTTAATTATTTATTTATTTTCATGCAATCTTTCTTGGGAATAATTAGTCAACATGAAAGAGAAAATCAACTCTTGTCTAGCTAATTAAGGGAATATTATATATGTTATTCGAGAGAATTCGCATGGGCAAAACAGGTAAAAAGTGAGGATGGATTTGATTAAATAGTGGGTGTTAAGGCTAAATCAAAAGGGTTAACATGATTAATCAAAGTTGGGACCTAATTACCTAGATAATTAATAGGAAAGAAGGCCTTTATCTATAATCCTCTTTTAGTTGATACATTACCATCATTTTGAAAATCTAAGATTTCAAATATTGAAGTTTCAAACTGTTGCATTCTTTGCTCTCATTACGCCAAAAAAAAATTAAAATTTCCTCACACACGCTCTTTTTTTAATTATTTATTTTTCAATTTGTTGATGTGCTTAGATTCTAGTTCAATTTAAGAAACATATAAAACAATTAAATGCCTAAATATATGTGATGTGTTTTTAAATGGTTAAATATTTCTTTAAGAAAATTACCTCAAAAAAAAAAAGAGAAGCTTTTGCTTACACATTTTGCTCGTGAGTTTTTGAGAATTTTCTCCAATATGAACATTTTGAGAAATTGATCGCAAACCTGTATAATATTTGAAAGTATCAAAAATATCTTATAATAATTTAGTAAACATATTCTCAAAAAGGTAAAATATTAATGTACTATTTTAAATTAACTTTTCCATCCAAAACACATAAAAGAAAATAATTTACTCTCTTTTATCTCATCTCATAAATTTTAAATTTTCTTTTTCTTTTTTTTTCTTTTGCTTCTCACACTCACAAAACACACTGAAGAGAAATTATCATTTCATTTGAGAGTACTATATTTCATAAAATTTTACCTCCAAAATCTCAAACGCCTAAACAGCCCACCACAATCTTTTACCAAGACTTCTGTTTCAAAACCTCTAAACGCCGTTAATTTTTACACGGCACCCTCTATATATGTATATATGTATATCTGTAGCAGACACAAACGCCCCAACTCACAAGCACAGCAAATGCAGAAGAGATCAAAGCGAAAATTCGTAAGAATTCTCTTCCATTTTCGTCAAAACTTTCAGTAGCACTTGATCTGTCCTGCGTTCATTCATTATAATGTACTTTAATTTATTCATTCGTGCATAGATCTATGTACCCTTTTTATCTCTTGGCAATTTAGTTGTTTGTTGAATTTTTGCATATTTTGGTGAATATGTGTTGGTGTCTAAGTTTTGATTCGGAAAAAGGTTTTGTTTTCCCCCTTTTTGGGGCTAAATGTTAGGTTAAGTAATTGTTGGGTTGATGTGGAAATGTTGGTACGAAAAACAAATGAAGCTCATATAATCTTACATGGGGGATGATGGGTTTTGTTTTATTAGCAAGAAGATGAAGGAAAGTTGCAATCTTGAGTGGGAGAAATTATTGACTGTGATAATTTGATTGAGGATGGGAATTTTCATGTTATGGTTAATAAGAAATAGTTAATCACCATATTCAGTACATTATTCAGCAACCAAACTGTGGAGATGGTGTATTTAGTTATTGATAGCCAACCTCAAGCACCCTATATTCATTGTGTGCTAATATTGCTAACTGAGTAACAATGTACATTAAGAATATCGTGATTTCCGTCTTTATTTGCTCTCAAAAGAATCAGTTTGAAGTTCCCCCCCAATCCCAGCCAACCCCAAATTTCTATGTCTATATATTATTATGTGGATGCTTTTGTTTTGAATAGGTTAGTTACCTCAGCATCATTTATATAATAAATTAAGGGAACATAGATTCGAAATATTAGGAGGAAATGAGAGTAGACTTATCTGATTGTGATTAAACTGACTTATCTTTAGTTGTTATTCATTTGGTTTTTCCTGTATTTTTCTTCTGTGATGTTTTGTCTCTTCGCCAAGTTGTGTTTGGGTATGCTCAGAGTGCAGCTCATTTCCATTATGGTGTTATTTAAATTCATTTTAACACAAGGAAATTAATTTCCTGGAAACTAAACATTTGGATGTCTGGTAGGAATTTGGTCCCCGATAAACTCCCAAATTAAGCTATTTTGATGTAGTGGTAATATATCTGCTTCTTATGTGCAGCAAAATGGGAATGGAAGTTACTGATATTTGTATGGACAAGGAGCCTGACCATGTCGTTTATTCAAATAGTGTTTCCAATGATTCAAATCACGAAACTATCGGACAGTATGATGATCTTGACTCATGTGAGAATATCAACGGAGATCCAGAACCTAAATTACTGAAAGAGAATACCGAAGTTAACGAGTTTGTTGTGAAGGAATGCTCAGCTGAAGACTCAGTTGAGATTTCTAAAGCTTTTCAAGTTGAAGAGAAGAAGGTACAAGATGTACTGAGCTTAAAATGCAAGTCCGGCTTGCTGGAGGAGAAGAAGAAATCTGAAACAGAAAATCCAGAGGATAATAGTAAGAAATCTGAAACCGAAAATCCCGAGGATAATAGCAAGAAATCAGGATTTTTCCTGAAACCTGCAACCAAATCTATTGCTGGAAACGTTAAGACGAAGTACACTGTTCCACAGCCATTTGTTCTGGCAACTGAAAAGCGTGCTCTATGTGGAACTCGTCCTACTGGACCTGAAACTGATGCTGTTACTCCTGTGAGTAAATCATCTCGTGCAAACAGTTTGTATACCCCAGTTTCTAAGAAGCAGAATGAGGTAAAACCCTCTACCAAAGCCTAGATTAAAATGCTTTAATCTTTCTTTCTGTTCTTTTGCATTTATTTTTGTGCTTCACAGATTTAATTATACTAGAGTGTGTTTTTTACTAGATGGTCTGTTTATATATGTTAAAGTTGTAGGGCCTGTACGGTGGACGTTAACTTGTTCACTCCTGCACTTACAGGAGCCAGTAAAACTAGTACTTACCAATTGATTTTAAGCAAAAAATGAGCTGTCCCTTAATGTTTATTCATTCTTCCTCATTTGTTTATATTGCAGAACTTCTCAAAAGTCAAAACTGGAGCTAACTTTGGAACTTGTTGCACAGCTTTTAGTGTTATGTTTATTAGATGTCTGTCTATTTCTGAACGCTGACCAGTTAGCTTTTCTCGTTTCCTGGCAGCTAGTCTCACCCTTGGTAGCACGGAAGCCATTGCAGCATAATAACAAGAAGCATCGTGATGAAGATGACTCTTGTTCTGTTGCTTCCTCGTATCCTTTTTCTGCCATGACTCTCAGATTCTTGTGCTTGTATCGTCCTTTCATTTCCTTTTTGTCCCTTTGAGTTTGCTAAGCCATTCTTAACCATGCAAAGTATAGCTGCATCAATAAGGACTATTAAGCCCAGGACAACATCTGCGTCAGCTCCAGTGTTCAGGTGTACTACACGTGCAGAGAGACGGAAGGAGGTAGCATTTCATCAATTTCCTGCATGTGAAATTTGTTTAAATCCTACTTCAGTGAGTTTGTCTAAAGTTGGACCAGAATGAAAAACTGTTTTCCGGTTCTTCATTTTGCTTCTTATCATTTATTAGTTTTACACAAAATTGGAGGAAAAGTACCAAGCACTGGAGGCCGAGAAAACTCAGTGGGAAGCAAGGACCAAGGTACCTCATCGCATTTCTCTTTCTAAGTTTTTTCTCTTTTGTTGGTAAATAAGGAAGCTCCATTCCCGTCCCGCAGACTGCAGATATAAATTATCTTTACTGTAATTCTCTCTTTCACTGTTTACATCTTATTCTTCAATACATTTGCTTGCCTGAGATAGATATTTATCTTCTTTTGCTAATCTATCTTTTAGGAAGAGAGAGAAGCAGCCGTCAAGCAACTACGAAAGAGTTTGACGTTTAAGGCAAACCCAATGCCAAGCTTCTATCACAATGGACCACCACCAAAAGTTGAATTGAAAAAGGTACCCTAGATATCCTGCTTCTCATGCTTTATTTACAAGAAAGCTTTCTTGGATATCATTTGAGTGTAAAGTTCCCATATTTTCAGAAAAGAGAAGTAACATTGATGTTAAATTGTTAATTAGAAGCAAAAATCTGCTTACCCAAAAATTTATTTGTCAAGTTTACGGATCTTTACATGTACTAAGTGCCATCTTGAATTTTAAAAAACTGATTTGCTTGAATGTCAGCCACCACCAACTCGCGCAAAATCACCAAAGCTGGGCAGAAGGAAGAGCTGCAGTGATGCAGCTGGTTTAGAGAAAGGGATAGGAGTCTGTGGTCGAGGAACTCGTCACAGTCTTGGCAATTACAAAGATAGTGCTACAATTGATAACACAGACACGAAGGATCACAATAATATCCAGAATGGTAATGCTACTTACAAAGTCATGTCCAAACAAATGAAATGAGCGATGAATGAGTCTACTTCGCCAAGGAATATGGACATGGATGTTCGTTCTAGTTTCTGATGAGTTTTTAAATTTAAGAGGGAGAAGAAGTTTCTCTTGTTTTTATTGTGGCTGCTTTAAAAGGAATGCATGTTTGATTTCATGAACCTGCAAGGACTTGTTGCAGTGGTTTGTGTAATGTTAATGTATGTGTAAATTATTTGTAAGTTATGCTGGTACCTATGGATGTGGAGTTCTTGTCTTGATGTAAATCTGATGTTTGAATAGGCCAAACTTCTCATAGGTGATTTGCATTGTATTCTCTTTTATCATATTTATAAAAATGACAATTTGGAGATCTGACTTGCAACATTTTTATCTTATCAAATAACATCTTTGGTTTGGTCAACTTGCATTAAAGTTTTTAACTTCATTATTGGGTTTTTTGTGAATCCTAATATGCAAGCATTTGAATCTCTCAAGCACAAACATACCCTGTTCATTATTTGTTCAAATGTGTTTAGTAGCTCCAAATCAAATTCAGTTCATCAAACTAGTCACTTGGAAAAAGATGTTTAACATGTAAATTAGTTTTTGATCCTTGTATGGTAGGGCTCTGAATCGATCTCTACTCGTTATTGACTGGTATGAAAAACAAGTTAAGTTTGATAATAATTAGTTTAGGAAATTGATATTTCAAATCATTTTTTTATATTTCCAAACTGCACGTGAAAGAATAAGACATATAGTAGAGAGGACTAGAAAATGATAAAGAACAAGTTATCAAGCAGTGAAAAAAATCTCCCACATATTATCAGCACTCAACTAAATGAACTTGATTTAAAAAACCAATAGTCAAAACTGAATACAGTTAGTATGAAATTTATTTTTTTAGTAAGTTGGTCAATTGACCAATAGAATACTGACACACATAGAATCTTGTCTGCGTGTCAGCACTCTATTGACCTATTGACCACCTTACCCAAAAATAAACTTCATGCTAACCACTTCCGTCAAAACTATACATTTATTATTTCCAACAAAAAGCAGCAAGAACTTGTCAAACTTATTTTTAAGTAATAATAAATAAAAAAAAACAGCCCAGAACTTGCAAGTTGTAATAGGAACATATTCCTCAAAAACTATCAGCTAACAGTTACATAAATTGGATGGGTATGTCCTGCATTTCAAGGCTTTGTGACACACACACATAAGGAAGAAAAAAAACCACTTTGTCATCATGTAAAACTTGTGAATAGCAACCTCTTTTCTCTTCCTTTTTTTCCCTTCTTTTTTGATCCTATTTCGTTTTCAAAATTTGTAAGGTTATCTTACCACTGAAGCCACTAATCCTTAAAAATTATTTTAGCTGCAAGTTGAAAGGCTTTGTGATATACATATACAGTAAAATCCTTATTTAAGAATACTCTATATAAGAATAACATCTTCACGTTCGTTTCAAAAACGGACCAACAACGGACAGAAGCAAAAACGTATAAAAACAAAAAAAGCACGCGGGTCAAACAAATCGGGTCGGAAAAAAACACACGGGTCAACCAAACCCTTGCTTCTCTCTTACTCTTCCAAATCCCCCCCTTCTCTCGTACTCTTTTGTTCGTGCCCTCCCTCTCTCAAGGCTACCGACGTATCTGATAAGGGTCTGATCGACGTAAAGTTCTGGCCGACGCAAACGGAAAGGGACTGACCCACGCAGATGGAAAGTGAAGGTACTTCACTTTATTATTTTTGTAATTTCTGTTTAAACCAAATGAAATCTAGGGTTTATTAAGGGGTTTTGATTTAAGATTACATAATTGATAGCACCAACTGTGGAATTTCATAGTCGAAATTTAGGGTTTATTTGGCACCTCTAGAATTTGATTTATGTGCGAGTGCTCTGTTATAGTATATAGATGTTCTACCTTTTTTAGCTTACTGCAGTGTATATAGAAGTTCTATTATTAGTATATTTTACAAGATTACTCCCTCCTTTCCAAAAAAATTGTCTTTTACACTCTGTTTCTGAGTTTTGAACAGAAAAGAAAAGAATAGAAAACTTAAATTAGAACAGAAAAAAAAAGAATAGAAAACTTAAAAGTTTTCCTTTATGTTGTTTCTGAGTTTTTAATGAAAAATGATAGAAAATTTAAAATTGAAGACATGAGTTGTAATATAAAATTTATTATATTAAAAGTTGAGGATAATATTGGAATTATAAAAATGTTACTTATTCTAATTTCTTTTCTGTCCAAATTATGCCAATTTTGGACGGAAAACTTTGGCAGGAAAAGTGGCCAAGTTTTCTATCCATTTATTTTGTTTTCCGTTTATTAAAAAACTCAAAAACATAAGAATTGGAAAGAAAACTTAAATTTTCCGTCCATTTCTTTTTTTTTTTTCTGTCCATTTTAAAACTCAAAAACAGAGCGTTAGTCCATTCCAAAATTAGTTTTAAATTTCCCGTTCAAAGAATGAAAATGATATATAGGAGTTCCTAATTTGCCGTAAAATAAACACTATCATGATTATGTAGAACCTACTGTATTTCTACAATGATAAAAAATGATGCTTCAAAAATGATGCTTCAACAGGTAAAACAAAACCAAAAAAAATAATTCAATAACATGTCTAATAATATGTTAGTGTTCAGCAATTCATGTGTTCAGCAGTAGTAATGTTGTTCAATTATGTAATTCATTAATGTGTTCAATGTTGTGTTCAAAAATGTGTTCAGCAGGGCAGCAGAAGTATTCATTCATGTGTTCAATGTTGTGTTCAGCCACATTCATAGTTGTGTTCAATGTTCAAATGTGTAGTTGGCAAAATGTTGTGATGTTGCAGTTGTGTTGTTTGTGTAGTTGGCAAAGTGTTTCAGCATGGTTGCAGTTTAACAAATGTAACAATTTATGTTTAAATAAATGACTTAACAAATTCATGACTAGTTTACCTGACACTGCGTATTTATGATACTATGCTCTATGAAACCTTTGTATTTTTCTAAATAAAATTTCATTTTCAGGTACAAATCATCCAACAAATAAATCATGACGGAGAGGTTAACCGGGCACGCTATATGCCCCAGAACCCATTTATCATTGCCACCAAGACAGTAAGTGCAGAAGTGTACATGTTTGATTATAGCAAACACCCTTCTAAGCCTCCTCTGGATGGTGCATGCAGTCCAGATTTGAGGTTAAGAGGCCACAACACTGAAGGCTATGGCTTGTCATGGAGTCAGTTCAAACAAGGCCATTTATTAAGTGGTTCTGATGATGCTCAGATGTTTATGGGATATTAATGCAACACCAAAAAATAAGGCTCTGGACGCCATGCAAATATTTAAGGTTTGTTACTATCTCGTCTTGAACATGTTTTATTTATTCTAGTCTAGTGAATGTATTCATCTTCAGATTCCACATGGTTAACATATCATGCCACAAAAACTAGAGTATTTGCCATGACATACTTACAAGTCTGCAAAACTCACGGTGGTACTCAGTAATCTTGTTAGACGCGTGGAATAACTTAGTAACTCATGTTCAGAGCAACAAAATGACAACTAGAAACTGCATCAGAATTGTACAAAAAGTATGGCAGCATTAGTCTAAGGTGTAGTCCTTTGAATCCTCAAAAGAAAAGCAAAGAAAGATTATCAGAATATAAATGCAGTAATTAGAGGCTAATACTGAGGCTGACACCAAGTAACACCTTTGTCCTGTCCAGATTGCGGTTTGCGGGACTGTCGTACCAGTGTGCTCTGTATGTCTCAACCTTGTGGTGTCAAAACTCAAAAAGTTGAGTTGGTATAACTTAAACTATCAAACTTAAACAAAACACTCTACCTATTTTTAAGGCAAATCTGGTCCTGATTAAATTCTCAACAATTCTGATAGCAGTTGGGATTGCTGCAAAATTACACATAACATAATTAATGCACAAGATACAATTCAGTAACTTATAATAAAATTCAAGATGTATAAACCGTTCTTCAGAGTCCGAAGTTCGATCCAAGTGTGATTATGTAAGTGACTCAATAAAAAAAATTAGGCTTAAATATGATTTAATACCCTAAACTATAGGTCATATTCCACTTCGGTGATCCACTTTTCAATTTTGTCAATTAGGTTATTGAATTATCAATTTTTTTCGATTTCATTCAATTGGGCCTGCCACGTCAGAAATTGCTGACGTGACATCCTAATAGGCAGCAGGAGTGCTTATGTGTAAAAATATTATATATTTTGAATGAGATCAAAGGACAAAAAGGTAAAATAACAAATAAAATAACTAAAAATTACACAAATAATATAAATTAGTTGTATAATTATTTATTTATAGTTATATAAATAATATAAATTACTTCCTCCGTCCTAAATTAACTGCTCAATTTTGACTTTTTAAAGTCAAATTGACTATTTTTAAAATTAATAATTAAGCATATATAAATATATTTTTAAAATTATAAAACTTAGGATTAGTAATAAATTGTATATACTTTCTTTTGGTTATAATCTCTTCACGTATATTTTAGCAAAAATAGTAAAAAAATTAGTTTTAAAAATGGTCAATTTGACTTTAAAAAGTCAAAACTGATCAATTAATTTGGGACGGAGGGAATATTATATAAATAATATAATAATTATTTTTATTAAAAATAATTATTTTTATTAAAAAAACTGCGTTTTATTAATTTTTTTATTTAAAAAAATTGTGTTTAATATTAATGTTAATAAAAATAAAAATATTAATGATAATAAAAATAAAAATAAAATGCAGTTTTTTTGTAATAAAAAAAACGCTATTTTTTTGTAATAATAAAAAAAATGCTGTTTTTTTAATTAAAAAAAACGCAGTTGGTTTTTTTTAACAAAAATAATTATTAAAAATAATAAAAATAAAAACACAGTTGCTTTATTTTTTTAAAAAAAACGCAGTTGGTTGTTTTTTTTAAATAAATAATTATTATTTTTTTTATTAAAAAAATTGTACTTTTATTTTTATTTTTATTATCATTAATATTTTTATTTTTATTATCATTAATATTAAACACAATTTTTTTTAATAAAAAAATAAAAAAAAAGTTTTTTTAATAAAAATAATTATTTTTAATAAAGATAATTATTATATTATTTATATAATAATTTATATTATTTATATAACTATAAATAAATAATTATACAACTAATTTATATTATTTGTATAATTTTTAGTTGTTTTATTTGTTATTTTACCATTTTGTCCTTTGATCTCATTAAAAATATATAATGTTTTTACACACAATCACTCCTGTTGCCTATTAGAATGCCAGGTCAGCAATTTCTGACGTGGCAGGCCCAATTAAATGAAATTAAAAAAAATTGATAGTTCAATCACCTAATTGACAAAATTGAAAGGTGGATCACCGAAGTGAAATATGACCTATAGTTTAGGGTAGTAAATCATATTTAAGCCAAAAATTAATATGTTTTCATTTCTTGTCACCAAAAAATCAAACATAATTAATGCACACATTATATGCAGGAACGCAGATACGGATATTATTCAAGTACTCAAGAATGGACAGGCACAGGACGAGCATAAGAGTAGTAGATGGGGATGGGTTCCTCATAAAAAAATAAGCCATATGAAATTGAGATTTTCAAATTGGAACACTAATACTGATCTTACTACCTCTGTTCAAAACGTCAAAATATGATATGATATCACTTTACAGGCAAATTCAGTCCTATTCCAATTTTCTGTATAATGTCTGAGATGTGTATCACTTTTGGAACAGCGGCAACAATTAAACAACCCAATATCAACAACAATATTATACTTTTTTTTGTCATAAATTCGAATTAATCATGAAAAGATAATCAAGAAAAGAACATATCCCTTCCAATAGCCCAAATTTCGACTTGAAAGTGAATCTGCATTGGCAAAGGAAAATCATTATGCATTGGCAAAGGATCGATCATTTTGTAGTGGTGTTATCGATGACAAGATCAATGTATAACGATCAATGTATAATGATCTTGTCATTGAAGTGGCTGATCTTGTCATCGATGAACACTACTACAAAATGGTCGATCATTTGTCAATGCATAATGATTTTCTATTCCCAATGCAGACTCACTTTAAAAATTACACCCAAGTCAAAATTTGGGCTATTGGAAGGGGTGGTATTAATTCAAATTTATGACAAAAAAAAGGTATAATATTGTTATTGATATTGGGTTGTTTAATTGTTGCAGCTGTTCCAAAAGTTATACACATCAAAGATTATGCAGAAAATTGGAATAGCGTGAGGAACCTATTTCTTTCTCATAGTGTCTGAATTTGATTGTAAAGTGATATCGTATTTTAACGTTTTGAAACAGGGGTATTGACAAATACATTCCTCTCAGTCTAGATACGGCTAAGGTCAGTATTAGGGTTTCAATTTGAAAATCCCAACTTTATATGGCTTATTTTTATTATGTAGATTCAAATTTTTATGAGGAAGAATAATGGTTTCAATTTGAAAATCCCAACTTTATATGGCTTATTTTTATTATGTAGATTCAAATTTTTATGAGGAAGAATAATGATGGGAACCGGGTGAATGTCCGGTCCGTCTTCCTATTCCTGCCCCCAGCCTCATCTATTAGTCTTATGCTCGTCATGTGCCTGCCCCTGTCCCTCTTCTTCCTGTTGCCTGCCCCTGTCCCTCTTCTTCTTGTTGTTCCTGAGTTCCAGAGAAATATCCGTATATGCATTCCTGTATATAATGTGTGCAACCATAAAAACTTCGCACACAGCCTATATGAGGCGAAAGTATCTTGTGCTTTAATTATGTTTCTTGTAAGGATTTTTTGGTGGCATGAAATGGGAACATATTAATTTTTTTTATCTAGTGCAATGCAGAGGCACTTACATAACTTCGGGCTCTGGAGAACGATTTTTACTCATCTTGAATTTTATTATAAGTTACCGAATTGTATTTTGTGCATTAATTATGTTATGTGTAATTTTGCAGCAATCCCAACTGCTATTAGAATTGCCGAGAATTTAATCAGGACCGAATTTGCCTTAAAAATAAGTAATAAAGTGTTTTGTTTAAGTTTGATAGTTTAAGTGATACCAACTCAACTTTTTGGGTTTTGACACCACAGGTTGAGACATACAGAGCACACTGCTACGACAATCCCGCAAACCACAATCTGGACAGAAACCACAATCTGGACAGGACAAAGGTGTTACTTGGTGTCAGCCTCAGTATTTATATTATGATAATCTTTCTTCTTTTCTTTTGCAGATTCAAATTTGTCTGCGAAGGACTGCACCTTAGACTAATGCTGCCATAACAACTCTGATGCAGTTTCTAGTTGTCATTTTGTTACTTTGAATAGTTTTCTTTTGTCAATTCTTTTGAACATGTCGGATTATCTGTATGTCAACACTACTGAGGTGTGTTTGTGATCACTCAGACTTGTAATTGAAAAAGGTCAATGCTGCTGCAGTTTGATCTTTAATGAGTAAGCAATATGTACGAGCTTTCTACTGTCTTTTGATACTTTGACCAGAAACTTTTGTTCTTATAATAATGCCCCCTATTTGCAAGTTTGATGATCATGATAATAATTCTATTTTTTTCTTTCTTTCTTGTTCTACTTTCAATTTAAGATTCTGATATGGATGGAGTATTCCTATTACTTTTGATAAATAAGTTGCTTAATCCACCTACACAATCAAGATCAAGTAATGATAATACGAGGTTTTATCGGTTGTACCGAGTGGTCCTGTGATTGTGGTATATATCAAACGTATTTCATTTTTCCATGTCACATTGGATGAGATTTGATAACTTGCCATACTTTTTGTACAACTCTGATGCAGTTTCTAGTTGTCATTTTGTTGCTCTGAATAGTTTTCTTTTGTCAATTCTTTTGAACATGTCGGATTATTGTATCTCAACACTACTGAGGTGTGTTACTTGTAATTGAAAAAGGTCAATGCTGCTGCAGTTTGATCCTTAACGAGTAAGCAATATGTACGAGCTTTCTACTGTCTTTTGATACTTTGACCAGAAACTTTTGTTCTTATAATAATGCCCCCTATTTGCAAGTCCCCTATTTGCAAATAATAATGCTATAATTTTCTTTCTTTTGATAAATAATTTGCTTAATCCACCTACACAATCAAGATCAAGTAAGGATAATACGAGGTTTTATCGGTTGTACCGAGTGGTCCTGTGATTGTGGTATATATCAAACATATTTCATTTTTCCATGTCACATTGGATGAGATTTGATAACTTGACATACTTTTTGTACAACTCTGATGCAGTTTCTAGTTGTCGTTTTGTTGCTCTGAATAGTTTTCTTTTGTCAATTCTTTTGAACATGCCGGATTATCTGTATCTTACTAGCATCTTTAATGTCAATATTTCATTATGACAAATGAGATTCTAGTAAAGCATTGCATGTGAAACTTGGAAATGTGAAATAATCATTTATACACAGCTCTCCCAACTACATGATCTCATGATTGATATTTTTGAATTTAAGGTCTGCTTGCCACTTCTCAGTAGACCGAAATGAATTTGAGCCTCCAGTAATTGTCATGTTGCTTGTGTAATTATTTACTTTCTTAGTTTTTAATTTTCTTCCTACTCATTTAACTGTCCTCCGTATGAATACAAGAGCCTTTATAAGTCAATGCCAAAGAGTCGAACAACAGATATGTTAGTATTAGCAATCTGTTAACATGAGTAGAAAATCTGGTTTTATTCAGATAAGCCCTACCAGGAAAGGTCCTTGGACTATAGTGAGGCTAAACTATGCTGCACCTGCTGCCTGTTGGCGACTGGGTAATGATGTTGTTGCTAGTGAAGTCGGTGTGTATAATGGCAACAGATATGTTACTATTAGATCTTTAGTCTCAGTTTGTAACAACACTAGCTTTACTCTATATTATGCCTCAAACTCAGCCAATGATGACATGAGGTTACAAGATGATGCGAAAAGATATACAGATTGATGGTAACATATTTCCCCTTTTTGAACTTATCCAAGATACAGTTCAGCAACTATGCATCCAAATGATATAAAGATTGGATGCATAGTTGTTGAACTGTACCTTTGATATATTGTAATTTGATATGTAGTTGGCAGAATATTTTTTGTCATACGGATTGTTGTCTTTTCTTTTGGTTTCCAGATGCCATGTGGGTTGTCTCAGGATCCTATTTTGGGTTTCCAGATGCCATTTGGGTTGTCTCAGCAGTAGTAAATATGTTAGTGTTCAGCAATTCATGTGTTCAGCAGTAGTAATGTTGTTCAATTATGTAATTCATTAATGTGTTCAATGTTGTGTTAAGCAGGGCAGCAGAAGCATTCATTCATGGGTTCAATGTTGTGTTCAGCCACATTCATTGTTGTGTTCGATGTTCAAATGTGTAGTTGGCAAAATGTTGTGATGTTGCAGTTATGTTGTTTGTGTAGTTGGCAAAGTGTTTCAGCATGTTGCAATCATGTTGCAGTTGTGTTGTTTGTGTAGTTGGCAAAATGTTGTGATGTTGCAGTATGTTTAGTTGGCAAAATGTTGTTCTGTTGCAATTGTGTAGTTGGCAACATGATTGCAGTATGTTAAAATATTTTACTTGTTTAGATGCCCTTACGAATTTGTAGAATGTTATGCCAAGTCTGTCGGTACTATTTAGGATGTAACTTGTGCTTTCCGTTTGATGTCGAAAGGGAGGGGGAGACGGCACCACTTCTTCAGAAATGAATATAAATTTGTTATCTAAAGCACATTCCATTTGCTTGCCGTCATTTAGATGTCAATGAAAAGGGAATATCTTCATAGTTGATGCTACTTAAACAGGCTGCTTTGTCAAGAAAAACCAACTACTTGCAAACACAATAGCTAGGCCCTAGGTACCTGCATGTTATCTCGTAAATTAAAACCAACATTCAATAAACATTGCCAAACAAAAAAAATGTTGGTAGCTCAGTGAAATTATTTTTCTAAAAGTTAATTGGACTATGCTTAATTGTCTCCTCAGATTCTCTGCAAGCAACGGCAGATTTTTAGGTCAGAAACAAAAGATTTAATGCCAGGGTTTAATTTCCTCAAACAATTACCACTACTCTTAAGATATATAAAAATGAATCTTTTTATTTCCAAGTTCACGATATTACAAGTTATTTTGCAACTCTTAATAATTACACAATATATCTCACAAACATTAATATTATACAAACGCACATTTGAAAGTTTTCCACCTTAATTATTTTAATTTTAAAGTAACCAAGAAGCTAATATTATACAAACTTCTTGGGGTTGAGAGTTTGAGATCTGGGTCTCAAGGTCTGAGAGAATTCGAGATCTGACGTTTCAGTTCAAAGTCTGGGGCTAACGGGTAGTAATTTAGTAAAAGTGGACTACTAGTCTGTAGTTATATTATTATTTTAACTTAAGTGCTTTGTTCGGTTATATTACTATTTTAACTTTGCAAAGTTTTGTTCGGTTATTCGATTAAACCGAATAATCCAAAAGTGAAACCCGTACAAACTAATCGAAAATCGTAAAAAAAATTAAATATAACCGAAATGTTAAAAATAATCGAATTATCAAAAAATTTCGATTCAATAATTTAATTATACTCATTTTTTGCTCAGTCTTATTTGGTGCAATCACATTTGAAGCATCGCACCATTTTACCCCGAGAGACGGGACATTAAGAGCTTTGGGCCTTCTAGTCTATTATTGATGCTAAAAAAAGGTTGACTTGACTAGTACTGTAATAATATTAATAATATTGCAGCAAATGTTACCTTGTTATGGACACCACTGATTATGCTTTTAACTTCCTCCACCAAACTCAACACACACTCTCTCTCAAAATAAAATAAAATAAAATTTAGGATGTGTTTGTTATTCTGTTATACGCAACCAAACATGACCTTAAGATATTTGCAAATTTACTTATTTATAAATTAAATACTCCCACTCTCCAAAATATAACATATTATTGATTTCTTAAGTGGCATTTTCAAACTAAAAATTAGCATAAATTTCTTTAATTTTAGTCAATAAATGTTAATATCTCAAATATTTTATAATTGTAAAGAAGTATATAAAACTGAAAAACATGACTTGAATGGGGTATAAAAAGTAAGAAAAAGTGTCATCCAGGCTCAACAAATCAAGAAACTATTAATTCTCCTCCTCGCGCGCGTGTGTATATATAGAGAGAGAGAGAGAGAGTCCGGTTCCTATCCGGCCTCCCGGACTTTCTTAAAATATGATTTTTTTTTAAAGCAACTAATTTTTTTTTTAATATTTTATGGAACTGGAATTTTTATATAATACAGTGTTTTGGATGTGATTTGGATACGTATAACAAAACATGTCTGTACAGTCTCTACATACATTTTTTAGTATAGGTATCCAAATCACGCCCAAAACATTGTATTATGAAAAAATTTCAGTTCCATAAAATATTAATAAAAAAAAATTAGTTATTTTAAAAAAAAAAGCAAAAAAAATAAAATAGGGTCCGGATTTGATCAGGTCCGAAAGTCCGGACCTTATCCGTGGTGTGTATATATATATATATATAAAAGTAGCCATAAAAACATTGCATGGCTATATATTTCCAAACACATTCTCTCTCCTCTCCTCTCTCTCTATCTTGAATAGGTGAAATATGAAAATGATATGTTGAGGGGGATGCTGTCTGGTTCGAGACCATGCATTCACTTGGAAATTAGAACACAAACATCAGAATGACTGATCTCGGACCAGGCTTCATTCCCCCCAACTTCAAGAAATTAAGTTCATCATTTTACTTGCTGCTTATTTTTCAAGCCTCATTGTTCATGAATCCATCAATCTCTGCAGGTATATATATATATATATATATATATATATATATAGTCAAGAAAGTTATTTTTTCTCTTTTTTTTTTTTAATTCTTACTGCTAAAATTTCACAATATTTCTTGTTATCTTCAATATTAATGTAACAAAAATTTCTAATTACTCATCGATCATCATCATGAGTAACCAATGCATTTCCCATTTTGAAGCTTATTAATTTTATTCCCGTGATCTGAACAGATTTGCATTGTATACTAAAATTCAAAATTAACTGCATTAATCCATCTATTTCAAAATTAAAAATGATGTTTTCTTTTTATGTCCATTCCAAACATGAATGTCAATATTTTTATTATTAGTGTATTGAGTATACTATCATGTCACCATTGCTACATAATTCCAGCTAATAATAGGGATATATATGAAAAAAATAATTTGTAACTTAAAATCCGTTATTTTATAAATATATCTCTAATTTTAAAATAGATAAAATATATGGTTGTATAGTGATCTTCTCATTTGTTATAAGAAAGAGTAACGCTCCAAAAAAATGTACACACAACTATTTTTCAATAAGAGTATTTGGTGAGAGGGAGGAATGTATTTTTCTTGAGCTTCACTATCCAATTGGTCCTCTTTGCCATATTTGGGTCTTGGAATATGCCACAAAACACATTTTGTCTTGAAGTTTTCACCCAAATCTTTTGAAAAATGATGATATAAATAGATAGGGTAAATGTGAAAATATGACTAGTATATACACTCATATAAATGAGAAAAATAAAAAATATTTGTTTCATCTTTTTACCTTGTACACTTTGCTTGTATGGAGTTGCAAAGAATATAAACAGATCTAGAGATCTAATTACTCTCCTCCACTTTATTGTTGCATGAGAAAAATTAAAGAAGAGATATTCTTGTTCAATAAGTCTACTATCATATAAAAATCGTTCACGTACATTCACATACATATATGTATGACTTATGTACTAAATAAGTCATGTGGGTCCTACCCTATTTTTCACTTTAATGAGGCTCAAGTCATAATGAACTTCGTCCTCTTAGACTATGGCCCATTCTAAACGTTGTATTACTCCTTGTAGGCCACATCTTTTTACCCAATTGGGGACAATCTGTACATGACAAACTTATACAATCATGTGGGTTTGTCCTGGACATTTTGTTACTCTATATATGCTCTTATGCACTTCCAGTTGCCAATTTTAATTTACCCTTGCATGGAAGGCAGTCAGATCTAGATCCTTTCTTAAAAGGATCTTGATTCCGGCAAATTTTAAATGCACAATTTAATTTATTTGAACAATTTATACAAATCAGTTATATTTTATATAACGAAGAGTTTGATTTGTATAACAAAGATTATTTAAAATCCAAGTCTCATTATATAAAATGCAACTTATTTTTATAAAATGTCCAAAAATAGACCGTCTATTTAAACCGCGCAGAATCAAAATCCCTTTTTGAGCACTCATACATCTGTTTATATTCTTTGCAACTCCATACAAACCCGGAATCGAATCTCACTAGCCGCAAATGTCAAGCCCGAAAGGGTCACGGACTACGAAACCACGTGCGCAAGCCTGTATGATCGAAAAGTCTGATCCGAGGTGGAGAGATTAGTCCGACTACGATTGGGAAACTTCACATTATCACAAAAAAAATTATAGTTTCACAAATTTCTCCTCACATTAATAATAAGTATGATCAACTCCATGCGATACAGAATTAATACTTTCACTCGTAAAATTATCAATTCTCTCACGAAAATTGTCATTAGAGTTTAGAATTCCGTGAGAATCTTTATAAATTGCCTAAATATGTACTTAATTGCATCGTGTGGAATACAAGTGTGCAACTTTCCTCTCCTGCCAGTTGATGCCATCAACCAATTTTAAACCTTTGCACTAAATTAGAAAGAAATGAAAACGTTTTCCTAATTAGAATTGGGGAACTACATACTACTTCCTATATACTACTCCCTCCATCGCAAAATTAAATATACATTTTGTCTTTTTAAATAAAAAAATAATTCGTAAAATCTTAAAATTTAAAATTAATATAATTTTATTCAAAATTTGAAAACAACAAATGCGATAATTAGTCGTATTGTATAATAAATTTACATTGTTATATTTATCTGTATCAAAACTAAATAATTTTATATTAATTTTACATTTTAATATTTTGTAAAATAATATTAAAAAATAAAAATATATTTTAAATTTTAGAACATGATAGTCTAATAACTTACAAATCCCTCATCAAAAGTTTGCACGTTTCTAATAACCCCAAAAATGAAAACAACGCCACATGGGTTCGCAAATACACCCTTCATGACACATAGGCTTTCCCCTATCATTTTCCTTCAATTGTTAAGACAAGAAACAAAGAGATAAATCTAAAGAATTATTTTCCCTTATTTCTCTTCCTTTTCTTTTTAATTGGGCTAAGCAATTATTTTACTTTATAGTAGGTTTCAATTTTATTCATATACAATTTTTTTTTATAATAGTCCTTGTACTCTAAAATAGAGAAATAATTTGGACCTTAGCTTTTCTTTTTCTTTTTTTTTTAAAAAAAAATATGTCAACAATTATTTAAATTATCTAAGTGGGAATTAGTGAGGAAGAAATTAGTAATTTGACAAATTGGGTAAAATTCTTTTTACGTACAAATTTATTTGAAAAGAAGAAGAAGAAGATTTTGTTTCAAAAAGATCATTAGACTTATGACAAGACAAATTAATAGTGCACATGCATAAGATAGTAATCTTGATGAATCTCAAGTTTTAAACTTAACAAGTAGAATTTTTTGGATATTTAATACTAAGACTTTAAATTTATTTATTGGGATATTTAACGTAATAAATATAAAATTGAGTAGTAATTCTTATTGAATCAATTTTATTTTATTTTTAATTGAAATTTACATTTATATTACTCTATATCAATTATATATGTTTCTAAATTTATTTTTGTTTATGTAATCTTATGTTATTGTTTTATTTTTCGGACATGCATGTTTATTGGTTGTTCATCGTTCATAAAGTCATTATTTACTTTGTCATTAGGTGTTTATGATCACTGAACCATTAGAAGTAAAATAAATTAAAATTTATACTTATTGTTTATTGTTTGTACAAATGCAAATTTCAAGGAATTTAAAATTGTGTAGGAATGTAAAAAATAATTAGATTCATATATAAATCTAAACAATGAAAAACAAAGACATGACCAAGTTGTGGAGGAAAATTACTATAAATTTATAAATATATTACTTGAAAAAAAATAAATAGAAGTTTGAAACATCACTTAATAACAATATAAAAAAAGTGATAAAAACTCGTTCATTCTTACTAAAAAAAAAGTCTATCCATGTCGACACTTATTTATATTTTTTAAAAAGTCATGTCATCATTTCTTTTTAAAAAATTAATTTTTTTTGAAGAAACACTCAACTGACTCAAGAACGAAAAATAAAATACTAAAATAAATCTCATTCATCCAATAATTTGAGACATTAATCTTCATCGATTGACCTTATAATTTGAAATTAAGGGAAGTATAAAATTTTAAACAATAATAAATAAAAAAACAAATTACTATAAAAAATCAAAATGTAATTTTAAATTTGAACCGAACGACTGCTTAATACCACTTCATCTGAAGGGAAAATATCTTTCACTAAACTCACAACATGTTAACTGCTTTTCCAGCCCATAATAATCCAAAACTTTATCCAACCCAAGTATAACTCCCGCTTCTTTCTCCACGCTCCCACTAAACGCGTTCACCTCACAGCCTTATCTCACAGGCTTAAAGCTCCACCATGTGTTTCAAACTCTCTCTTTACCACTTTCACCACTCTCATCAACCGTTTCCACATCGCCACGTCACATTTCCGTACAATCTCACTTTCCCTCTCTAGCATTTCCCACCTCCCTATATTTTCCTTCCTTTTTGCGTCTCTCTCTGTCTCCGATCCCTGCAAACCACAATGCCTTGATTCTTCAACCCCATCCTTGATCTATACAAACATATATATACACAGGGATAGAGAGAGATCCGAAATGGAGGATTACTTGCTACATTTCTTGGATTTCGTGAAGAAGCCGGCAATTATTGATACATTCGTCGACATTTTGCTTTGTGCAGTTCCGATTTGGGTCGCCGTTATGATTGGTCTTGTGATCGGCTGGTCTTGGAGGCCACGGTGGGCTGGCTTGGTCTTCTTGGGGCTCCGACCCAAGCTCCGTTTTGTCTGGACCTTCCCGCCTGGTCTCGGGGCTCGCCGACTCTGGCTCGCCTTCACGGCTCTCTCCGCATTCTCAGTTGCCAGCAGGCTCTGGTCTAATTTCAGATTGAGGAAACGGAAGGCCTCCGCCGCATCTCTGGTTGCCGACTCCGCTCAGTCGTCGACTGATTCGGTTGAGTTTATGGAGGGGAATGGCGGCGGCATCAGGTGAGTCCCTATTGCTCAGTTTATTTCTTTATTTGTATTTAGTTTGTCTATCTGCCTGTTGTAATATGGTTATTTTAAGGGAATTTTTATGCGAGGTAGTTCTTTTATGTGTTTACTGCTACATTTCATTGTCAGGTGGGAATTGAAGTCTGAACTTTAATTTTATGAAAATTTTAAATTCGTTAAAATCAGACAGGGAGCTGCCTAAAAATGGAATTTGGTGTTAGGATGATAATCTGTTAGTGTGTCAGATTTTGGTGCAAAAGTGGAGTTATGGAAGTTAGGTTTAATAATGTTTGTTCTCACTTATTGGGGTATTGGAGTTGTCTATAAATGAGTCCAGTTAAGGTTAAGGTAATTAAGAGATTTTAGGAGTTTCTGCTTGTTTGCATGACGGTGGCTCTTTTAATTGTTTAGGTAGACTGTATATCGAGTCAAAGAATGAAAACAGTCTCGCTAGTCGGGATAATACTAAAAACTATCTAAGTGATTATTTGTAGTAAAACAATTTTCATCTTGATTCTGGAACACATGAAGCATTGGTTAATCTTTTCGAACTTTGACAAATAATGGATTTTTTGTTGTTAATTAATTAGATATCAAAATAAATTACACATGTTGACCCTTCACTAGGTTAATACACATATTGTGCAACACAATAAAACTCAATTTGAGTGTTTATCAACTAGCAACATGATTTTCTTAACACAACCAGTTTAACAAATGTAACAAATTATGTTTAAAGAAATGACTTAACAAATTTATGACTAGTTTACCTGACACTGCTTATATCTTGGATATTTTTATACATTAAATTTATCACAATTCAAATGGGCTGGATTAGTGCCATGAACATGTCCACACGTGTAACACGATTACCAATTTAATAAGATGATATAAAAATATTCAAAGACCATTAACTGTATTATCAAGGCAAAGTGACGAAATCGGAATATTAATGTACCTCTATGGAAACAGAAATGTACTTAGATATTTGTAATAACAGAGAGATAATAGATCCTAATACTACAGCTTTAAGCATTAGTGAAACAACAGTCATGTTATCGACATAGTAGCTGCTGTAAAGCTTCTTCGACTTGATTGGAGTTTTTATTTGACTAAAATCTAAAAAAAACCCAGAAGTTTCTATCTTTCTAGAAACTGAACATAAAGTAAACAGCTGTAGCAACTCTTTTTGACATAGATTATCCTGCTGTCATTTGTCAAATTTGTAGCCTATCAAGGGGAAAAGAATTTAATGTTTTTTCTTAAAAAAGTTATATCTGTTTGTTTGATAATTTTGTTGATCTTCAGTTACTGTAGAAATCTGATCATACTTGAGATTCACCCAAACAATTAAGTTTGTTTTCTGATTTTTCAAGATAAACAAGGTTTCTGTTACCACTGCTTTTCTGTAGGCTGAGCTCTGAAACCTCAAGGAAAGATCATAGTCTTGTCACTGAGAATGATCTTGAACATCTGTTGCATCTTCTAGATGGAAAGGGTGGGGAGACAGCCTGGCAAAATTTGATGGAGCGTTCAACCTCAAACATGGCATATCAAGCCTGGCGCCATGAGCCTGAGGTAAAACTTTTGTTTCAGTTCTCTTTGTTGTTTCATATGCAACAGTTATTGTAATTTGACCATGCTTTATATCAATTGTGGGGTTGCAGATCTTTAAGTGGTTTTAGTTCGATTCATTTATAATTTTATACTAGCGTCATGCTGACTAGAATCAGTAGCAGTCTTGTGGTTGTAATTAAATAGTTTTGTAAGTGATATGGTATTTATGTATTCAAATTTTGTTTGTTTGTTTTTCATATAGGAAAAGATATATGATTAGATGAACTGAGAGACTACAAAGGAAGAGGGGGACAAGGAGTCCACCCCTATAAAAGGTGGAAATAAAATAAAATAATATATATATTCAAGAAAGAGCAGCTCTCCTATCTCAGACACGCTAATGCCAAGGCACCAATGACTGAGGCCAAACCAAAGCTAATAAGAATGTTCCTCCAATGCCACAAAGAAAAAGAAAGATACTTGTGCCTGAAAAAACAAGTATTACTCTCATCCCAAATCCCCCAAAGAACATTAAACAATGCACACTTCCAAAAATCTTTCCTTCCTCCAAAGTTGCTGAACAGATAGGAAAAACAAATCCTCCTCCGAAGAGGGACATACTTACCCACCCCACCCCACCCCACCCCCAAACACACACACACAAAATGTTTTAGGAGCCTCAAGCAACATGAGAAATAAATGAGGGTGTGTCTCATCATTTAGCTACACAACACAAACTTTTGGAAATAGAGTCATGTGGGATTTCTTAAAGTTTGAATACCTTGAAAAGAAAGATGAGTAGACCCATGCTACTTGTTATTTTTAAAAACGAAAAAAAAGAAGAAGAAGACGCAATGCCAATTCTAATGCTCCATTTTATGCTCTACTAAATTGCTGGAGTACTCTAGAATAGTAAGCGTAATAAATATTAAAAATAAAGCCTTCTAAAAGTGCTACTATCCTAACAACTTTCTCGCACTTGTTTTCTAATACATAGGGTTTCCATAACCTACAATACTAGTCTAGCCATGCAATATGTTTGATCCACAAGTACATGTGCAAGTTCAGTTTGGTGATAACCGAACATTTGGGTGTTTAATACAGTTTTCCCTATTTGTGTTTTGAAGTTTGTTAGCATTAATACCTGTCGGTGCATCTTGTTTATCAGATTGGTCCCGTAATTTACAGAAGCAAAACTGTCTTCGAGGATGCAACTCCAGAGATGGTTAGAGATTTCTTTTGGGATGACGAGTTTCGGCCTAAATGGGATCCTATGCTAGCATACTTCAAGATGTTAGATGAATGCCCTCACACAGGGACAACAATTGTCCACTGGATTAAAAAGGTTTTTTTGAGGATATTTTTGCCATCTTTCTTATTGAGTATTGTCATTGATATGTATTTTTCCATCACTTTGAGTTGATTTCAATTTCTTTGCCCTATATGCAGTTTCCATTTTTTTGCAGTGATCGAGAATATATCATTGGTCGAAGAATATGGGAAGCTGGAAAGACTTATTATTGTGTGACTAAGGTACTGATTTTTTGTACTCTTGTTTGTATTATGATTTGGCTTCCTGTTCTCCTCTGTCAAGAAGTTGATTTGTCAAGAAATTATGAACACAAGGCACTGTTACAAGAGTAACTTTTGGTTCAAGTTGACAAGGAATCTGGTTTCACGTCTCTTGTATGTATAGGACGAGACCTAGTTGAGAACATTATGATTTGTTATTTCCTTCAATCAGTCCAATCCTCTCTGTACATGAACATGAACATGAACACAATTTCGTGCAGATAATTAGTAGACTATTTTATTTATTGTCTAGTGCACATCCTGGTTTCAACAATTTATCATGTTGTTTAACTGGGGAAAAAGAATCTCAGGAGACCATCCTTTATTGTAGGCTGGTATATTGAGCATCTGTCTATAGCATCTTATCTCAATTCCTTCTGGAGAGATGAGAGAGATGAAAGCATTGGCTTCAGAGTCTCCCTATGGTACTTTTGGTGTTTGAACACCATACAAATACAACACTATATTTATTATTTTAGCAGTTGTATTGCATATTATTTACAATCATGTGCACATTAATTTGTAATATGTGAGATTATTGCTGCAGACGGTTCCATATCCAGCTTTGCCTAGGCGTGACAAGCCTAGGCGTGTGGAGATGTACTTTTCAAGCTGGGTTATTAAGCCTGGTACGTACTTTCTTACAACCACTCATTACCAACCGATGAATCCTAACCAATCACAAGTCTAATGGATATTGATTGGGTGCTGAATGCAGTGCAATCTCGCAAAGGAGATGGACAATTGACTGCATGTGAGGTGAGTCTCGCACATTACGAAGATATGGGGATCCCAAAGGACGTGGCAAAATTGGGTGTTCGTCATGGAATGTGGGGAACTGTTAAGAAGTTACACGGTGGCTTTAGAGCATATCAGGTAGCCAGAAAATCCGAGGTGCCAGTGTCCAGAAGCGCATTGGTTGCAAGAATCACTACAAAGATTTCATTTGAGGGAACTGCTGATTCTTCAGAGACGGTGACTGGTGAAGAAGAGAGACGGGTTGATTTGGATGTAGAGAGGCATGGAGATGAGGGTGGAATAGATTTGAAATGGTTAGTTATAGGTGGGACTCTGGCGCTTGCTTGTGGATTTCATACGGGAGTGATAGGAAAAGCCTTGTTATTTGGAGCAGGCCATAGAATTGCTCGTGGGTGAAGAGTTGCTCTAGAGTTTGTGACTTTTCTATCGGGGAGTTTCCCATTTTAACAGATTACACATTTGCGCCTTAATTTACTTGATTAATTAATTATATTTATACATATAAGCGGTGTTTGTTTGAAAGATTATAATTCGGGGGATTATAATCTCAAGACTATTAATTCTAGGATTAAATAGTCTTACTCACGTGTTTGTTTGTTATGAGATTATTCATGGTATAATTTAAAATAATATGTTTATTTTTTTCAGGATTAATTAAAATATTGAATTAAAAAATATCGTTTGAACTATTATACATTTACTAATAATAACATATTTTAAATTTATTTATACATCAAAAAAAAAAATATTTACATCATATCCTATCCCATCTCACCCCCGCTCCCACTTTTACCTTCAACAAAAAAAAATAAAATTTTATGATTATATATACAATCCCACCCCCTACCCCCATCCACAACTCCCACACTCTCTTGCACCAGCTCTACACTCTCTCCGTCAGTCATGGCTAGCGCCCAAACGACGACGTATCCACCTGTGGCGAAGAAGGTGAAGCATGAAATGGAGATGTTTGGAGACGTTAGAAACGATAACTATTATTGGCTTCAGGATGATTCTCACTCTAATCCCGATGTTCTCTTACCTCTACCAAGAGAATTCTTATACGGATTTCGTTATGTCTGGTATTGATCTGATCTATCTATATCCCCATAACATTGCGTTTATCCTTTTTAGTACACTATTTGTATTTAATAGCAGTGACGCTTATAAAGTGTGTTTACAGCTTTCATTATTTGTCTTTTAAATCTATTTACAGGGTGGGTGCTGCGTTTATAAAGTTTACAACTTTCATTATTTGTTTTTGAAATCAGTTTCTAGGGTGTTGTTTTATAAAGTTGACAACTTTCGTCATAATTGGTGACCTTCTAATATAGTTGTACTTTGAAGTTTGAACGGAATAAGGGCTAGTCACTATCACACGATTTCTTTGGGAGTATATGATTGAAAAGTAGAGGGAATGAGTATTTAAATACATATGAAATCAGAATGAGATTTTATTTTTTTGCCTGGAATGAGTCACATTCGAAGTGGCATTACAGATAATAGTGTTCTATGAGAAAATAAATGTTTAATCAAAATTATTAATGTAATAATGAGAACAGATGAAAATGAAACAATGCTTGGTCTTTTCTTTCAAAATTCAGTGATGAAGAAATTCTAAGCTCATGAAAATTTTTTGGTTAATAATTTAGGGACCAAACACTTGGATGATCAGATTTATGCTGAGATACGAAGGGGCTGTTTATTTAGAACTTAATGGGTCTGAATGGCTGAATCGGTAAGTGGCTGAATCATTAAGTGCGTTTGTTTTGAAAAAAAATCGTCTGAATGGCTGAATCGGTCAGATGCGTTGGCTGAATGGTTAAGTCCAAATATTTGGGCTGAATGGCTGAATGGTTGGCTGAATGAAGTAAAAAAAATTAAAAATAATAATAAAAATAATAAAAAAATATTAACTATTATATTATGTAATATTAAATAAATTTACAACAACTTTAAATTTTTTCAGAGGGGTAAAATATTAAAAATATGTCATTCAGATCTTTAAGTTATGTCAGTTATCAAACAGTTTTTTTCATTCAGATTCAAATTCAGATTCAGATTCAGATTTATTCAAGTTTTATCAAACACCCCCGAAGTCGAATTAAGGAGGATGACATATCTGCGCCCATAAGGAGAGGGCTTTACTACTACTATCAAAGGATTACGGAAGGGTAGGAATATGTTCAACATTGCCGACGCTTTGCTCTAATGATGTCAATCCTTCTGTGTATGATATTATGTCAACTGGACCTAATGCTCCCCAAGAACATGTTATCCTGGATGAGAACGTATATTACAAGTAACTATACATAAATTAGGGGGGTGGTGTATTTAATTAATATTTTTTTAAAAAAAAATTAAGTGACCCACTTTTATAGAATTTATGAATTTTAATAACTTTTAAAGACTTTTTTAAAATGACTTTTATAGACTTCATAAAATAAGTAATAGATTTTTATAAATTTTTATCAAGATTGTGATAAACTTTTATATACTTATAATATATAAAATTGAAAGATAATTAGATTTAAGATTAAAATTTTGCTACACAGTTAAATTATTTATTATATTTTTTAGTGCATATATTATAAATAATAATCCATTACTTATGATAACAACTTTCAGAAAACATATTATATAAAAATTTCAAGTTCTGACAAATATTATTTTATCTAAGCATTAGAATACATATATATTATACTCCCTCCGTTCCTAAAAGATTGTCGTTTTAGAAAGTAATTTTTGTTCCAAAAAGATTGTCGTTTTGAGTTTATCAATACACATTAGCTATTTTTTTTCTACTTTACCCTTATTTAAAGTTTTCTCCTATTTAAAGTTTTCTTCCTCTCCCAATGATTTTTATTCAAATCAATGTTATAATTCAAGTAGTAATTGGTTGAATAAGAAATACTATTGGTTGACTTGAATAAGAAACATTAGGAAGAGAATAATTGATTGAGACAATTAATAAGGGTAGTATAGTATTTTCGTTAAGTATTAATTGTATTCCTTAATCTATGTGCATTAACTTTGAACGATAATCTTTTAGGAATAAAGGGAGTAATATATTTATTACATGACTTCTGATAATTCAATTATTGGCTCCATGATTTCATTTTTGGGCAAATGTTCAAAAATACCCCTGATGTTTACCCGATGTCCCACTTGCACCCTAAACTAATTTTTTTCCCAAAAATACCCTTAACGTTATATTTTTTGGATCAATTGTGCCCCCGTTAAAAAAAATTTCAGCTAGACAAACGGACGTGCTAGGTGATTGACACATGACAAAAATAAATTTTTTTATTCTCTTCTCTCTTTTCTCTCTTCCTTTCTTCTCCCTCTTTTCTCTCTCTCTCTCATTTCGTCTTCCTCTGTTCTAAATTAACAAAACTGAAATCACCAATCTCCAGCACCAGCATACTCATAGTAGCAACAAACAGTCATCGAACCACCATGAACGCCGGTAAGGATAAACAAACCAGCATAGATCCAAACAACATAAACAGTTACTCACACCTAAACCAAACACTATCAATTAGATCCAAAGGGTGGGCCAATTAACAGTATGTGAATGGAAGAGATAGTAGTTCACAAAATAAACATCACAAAATTCAGCCAATTAAAGCAAACAAAATCGGCAGTAGCCCAGAAAAACAAATGCCAGAAAATTCCAACCCGATTGGCAAAACAGATCTGGGTACTATCAACGAACAGAACAGTAAAAGACCCGCCAAGCAGTAAAAGACCAGACAACCTCAAAACCTTTCTGCACGACTCTATCCTTCCCAAAATAAAATTCATGTTCTTGTGCTGCCTCCATCAATTCATGTTTGGGTTTTGTTAAAAAAAAGAAGCTTTATTCTTATTATACCTATTGAAAGCAATTTACGAAACTAAGTAGTAGCCTCAAGCTGCAAATTACTGTCATTCGACCACACTCCAGCAACCATAGAGGGAAGACTCTCTAACTGCAATTTCACAAACACTCACGTAAGAGACCTCACAAACCAGAATCAAGATTATTCAGTAAAAACAACATGCAGTAAAAAAACCTAATCTTTACAATTGATCCAACCAACAAAACCCTAATAACTGGAATTCGATTAATCAAATAAAATAAATTAATTGAATTAATATAGATACCTTTTTTTCGACGGTGGAGGCGTGAATGGAAGAAGGGAACTGGTTCTGGGCTTGAAGACCTTCGCGACGCTTCTTAAGCAAGCCTTCTTCGCACTTGATCTTTCGGATCTCAACCCTATTATCCTCTCTCCGCCTCCGACCTTCATCCGCATCGACGAAAACCTTGTGCGGAGTCCATTGTGTTTTTGTTTGCATTAGAACAGAGGACGAAGAAAGGAAAGAGAGAGAAAAGAGGGAGAAGATAGGAAGAGAAAAGAGGGAGAAGAGAATAAATTTTTTTTCCACGTGTCAATCGGCTAATATGTCCGTTTGTCTAGTTGAATTTTTTTTAACGGGAGGGGCACAATTGACCCAAAAAATATAACATTAAGAGTACTTTTGGAAAAAAAATTAGTTTAGGGTACAAGTGGAACATCAGGGTAAACATCAGGAGCATTTTTGAACCTTTACCCTTTCATTTTTTTATCTTTGCAGAAAACGAAATCCACACTCTTGTGTGAGCATGTGATTTAATATCATATTGATTGCTTTATATATATATATATATATATATATATATATATATATATATATATATATATATATATATAATCCCTCCTTTTACTAAATTATGCAGTATAATTAATAATAAATCAAAAGCTTTAAATATATATACATACATAATCTTCATAATTGATCAAAGAGTTCATGATTTTATCTCATCTTTATTAAATAAATTTCTTTCGTATTTGTATTTGAAGCTTTCGAACTATCGTTTTCTCTCTTACCACTTTACTGTGTTTTTTTTCTCTTTCCTCGATTACACGTACCGCTAGACATTAGTTATTTGTTTACTTATTAATATATCTTGTTAATTCTCTTAATTATAATATGATTTAATTTTATCCACATATAAATTAAAATCAATTAGTTTCAAGGCTCAAATTTTATCAAATTAATTTATCTTTCACATATTAATACTTATTAGCCCATATAAAATAAATAACTAATTTAACCTAATAAAAAGCAAAGTTCAATTAAATTATTTAAAATATAAATTTAAATGTTATTTATTTATTTTATTTTATTTCTTTATTATTATTATTTTCTGGGTATTACACTGCGAATTTATATTTACACCGGAAATTTCTGGGGTTTGGATATGGATTGATAATTATAATATTTCTTCTAAAGTCTATCAAACTCTACCATTTAAAAATCTATGACTTTTTGAATATCAAAATACTTTTATAGACTTTGTAAAAATCTTAAATCAATATCACATAACTTTTAAAGACATTAAAAAAGTTGTAATTAAATACAAGTAAACTTTTAGAAACTTTTTAAATGTGTTTGATTGAATACAACTAAACTTTTAAAATATTTAAAAAATTTTAAAAATATTAATTGAGTACACCCCCTATATATATATATATATATATATATATATATATATATATATATAGCTTGATGGACTGTGCAAAAGACCGAAGTCTCACATCCTCAATTAATTCTAGAGGATTATATAAGATTATAATCGCAAAATTATTTAAACAGAGAAAAAGACTTGGGTTATTTGCACAGGCCACCGAGCTATACATAAATTACATAAAGAATATATATATAGCTAGATGGACTGTGCAAAAAACCGAAATCTCACATCCTCAATTAATTCTACCCAGCAAAGTGACCTGTATATGTTTTTTCTGAAAGTGGAAGCCGCCTCGTAAACCTAATAAAGAAGAACTAGTACGACCTCTATCTCTATCTATATATGGATAAATCCACCTGGGCTTACTTTCCGGCCCAATGCTTTGCTCCAGGCTTTTATAATTATTTTTTATAATGGGCTTTTCTTATAGCCTGCTGATACATTATAATAAATTTAAAATTTTCTTAGGAAATGCATAAGGAATAAATCAAACTATTTGGTCGTGTAATGTCATTTACGCATTTATAAGGGTAAACACTTACTCCCAAAAGGATGAAATAAAATATATAAAGCAAACGGTACCAAAAGGATGAAATAAAATATATAAAGCAAACGGTATCAAAAAATTCAAATGGAATTATCAGTTAGTATTTATCATTTTATATAATTTTGTGGGACCATTAAAAATAAATTTAATTATTTTTTTACCTTTTCTTTATTTTTACTTTTTTTTTTAAAATATGTGTATAAATTATATTTTGTTCATCCTTTTAAAAGGGATGCGGGAAGTATATTGTAGTAAGCATCCAAAACGATGTAGTTTTGGAACTTTTATTAGTAGTACTTTTGCCAAATGTCATTTCACTTTTTTTAGTAATAATAATTTTGTCATTTCAAAATCTTTATTAATTAAAACAACTTCATTTATTTAGAGCTTTGTTTTTTACTGTTAAATCTAAAATTAACATGTGGTCACATCGAATTCAATCCTCTTTATTTCATAATTTATGAAATTAGACCCTTTACCAATTAGACATGACCCACCTAAATAAATCGGTGGCAATGGTTTCAAAAATAAATAAATAAATAAATATATATATATATATATATATATATATATATGTAAAATAAACTTGGAAATGACAATATTTTTAAAAATCATGTTGTATAATTAGAAGACGAGATACATTGCATGTTTGCAACAAGACAAGACTTTAGGGAAATAATTTCCAAAATTGAAAATTATGTCAACATGTTTTGTCTAATTTATCAAATTACTAAAAATAAAATTTGTTGTCATGAAGATCGATCATTGCAACATTTTCACAATCATTATATAAACCATCAAAAATTAGTCATTCTCAAATCTTATCAAGACCTTTATGATGAAAGAAACCCCATAAATTATTTCTTGGAAATGTTCTTCAACTGGGGGAATGCATGGCTGATGTCTTATGGGCTGTCCCTTTTGATACTGATGAGATAGACCTCACACTTAATTCTGATGGCCATATGCTGAATGCATTTTGGTGGTGTTGTGAGATTGGACTGGATTTTCATAATTAATACCAGTTCTGGAAGTGTATGGAAATT